>OZ018395.1:51932184-52285839 GCA_963969525.1 Ontholestes murinus
GTGCGAATTGCGCCTGCCATAGCCAGGTACGCCAATCATTATAGGTGGTTTAACTTCTTCCTGATTACCGAATGATTTATTTTCGGCCACCAGGTTAATGTTCTATATATCAGAGCTGGTCCGACCATTTCATTGTAGAGCCACCGACCCATTATTGATTTGAAACCCAAGATGACACAGACCTTTTTAAGTCCGGTATTATACCAAGGTATTTCACCTCGTTTGCCAAGCACTACTGGTTGTTAAAAAGTTTGGCAAGTCTACCTATATTGTTCTTCTTTTCCTTGGCGGTACCCAAGAGCCACTTTTTTTGGGACATCACTTTGTGATTTTGAGCGCTCTGCATTAGGCTAGACACAAAACTCTCATGTTTTCCAATGCGTAGGATTACCACGTCAAGTACTTAACTCTGTATTCTGTGTTGTTTAGTTGCCCTAGTAAGCCATCCGCAACGACATTCCACAGAAGCCGTCCTTCTTTGGCAGCTACTGCTAGATTTTCTTTCCCTATTGAGGCGGTTACGGTTCTATTTCTCAGCATGGCCCCAATCCATCCAGTGATTATGGGGACCGCATGCTTGTTTAGACCCTGTTCTATGTTAGCGTAAGATAATTTATCAGACACCTTCGATGTCTATAATGGCTTTAAGGCTGACTATTAGCTAGAGATCCTTCAATACTGCATACCACATGATGAAGGGCCGACACAGTTGATTTTCCTGGTCTGTAGGCGTGTTGGCTTGCTGTTCAACCAACACTGCTCCCTGATATGATTGCCGCACAGCCTCTATTTGTATTTGTATTTAATACTTTGATCATCTTACAATCAATAAATATACATCCGGCAGAGAAGTATGATGTTTTTGGAACACGTATACATCAACGCAGGGGCAGCCTAACGTTTTCGAAATGGTTGATATGTGAACACCCAACCTTGCCTTGCGCATATTTCGAACATAATACAATCTTGGAAGGTACGATCATGTTCCTACGCGAAACAGCACCCTGAATTGGGTGCAGAACCTCCCTACTAGATGATCGTTAAAGCCTGCAGTACCGCGAGGTGGAGAAACTTCCGCGAATGTGGCTCGAGTTAGGGCAGCTATAGAAGCAAGTCACCATCCTGCGTGATTTTTTTCCTCCAGAATTGACAAGGCGTAATGTTGATATTAGAAGAGTTTCTTTTCAGCAAGCTCCGTCGAGGGAGCCTATGGCATTTTTAAGAGAACAATTTTCAGGTCGACTCATTTCTCTAAGAAGGGACCACGAACGGCACTCACGATTGCCTGATCTTACGCACTTATATTAAGGCCCGCGTATTAATTAAGAAACCAAGGATCCCTGATTAGCTGTTCAATGCTATCACCCGAGAAATTCAAGAGATTCCGGCCAACATGTAGGAAAAACTTTTCAATTCGACTTGAGAAGTGTGTGGAAAAGAACGGAAATCACTTAAATGTCATGTTTCTTAACCTTTTCTTTGACATTAATACGAAATGGAAAATACACACCCACCTATTTAACAAATAATATTTTGATTTACTTCTCTACCGGACACTGTATTACACATTTTATAGATAAAAATATGCATTTATAATTTTGACTTAAATGATCCGGGGGATTTCACTCGGCAGAAAGTTTTTCCACTCCATCCCAATGCTGCATTTTAAGATATTCTGAGTTGATCGTATGTGCAGACTTCTACTTGCTATTTTGGCTTCATTTTGCTTCAAAAGGCATTACTTAGCTACTGAACTATATTTTTATTTTCTAAGGTCTTTAGAAGAAAAGACGTGAAGCTGATTGGTCTAATGATTTGACTGCTGTGTAATCAGTTTTTCCTTATTTGGGAATAAAAATCATTTTGGCTTTCCGTGGTTCCGGTACCTAATACAATCCAATACATTTCCGAAACAGTCCGCACAGTATCGGCAGTATCTGCACCAAGCCAATTCAGTTCTGGAAATTTAAAAGGGGAGAATCATTTTATTGCCCCTTCTATTTTACTTTCGATGACGATGTCCCTACTCATATTTAAGCCCTTCGTTGTGGAGAAGTATTCTGGTTCATTTTGATAGCTCGCTTTAGATCCGCTTTTGTAATCAGAAAAGTGTGACTTCTGAAGCAGACTAAAATATTCTCGAAGGCTAGCAATGCAGGTGCCGTCCTCCTTTTTTAATTTGCCTGGCTGTGCACTGAGGCATCCAGATAGTATTTCCTTAGTGCGGGCTGTTTCCGAAAATACGCAGCCATATAGAAGGTAGACAGATTTAAGAATCAGAGTCTTGTGCTGTGACACCCTTGTACCAACATCTATGCAAACATGAAGATAACATGGCCCTCATATTCTTATCTTCGTGTTTCTATAGATGTTGGTACAAGAGCTCCATAACCATCTTACAGTATCTCATGTTTATTTACATGATATTAAATTTGCCTGTAAATGTTAGTACAATGTCATGGGTGTATTGGCAGTATTTACTTGCTAATAAGCAAAAAGAGATTTAGCTTTTGTGTTTCCCGGTCTGTCTCGGTCTGGTATCGGAGCTGGGGTTCTGCTTATTGGGAGCCATCCTGGGTGACTGCTTTGGTCTCCATGTCTCCACAGCCTTCGGGTTGATTTTCTCCTCTTCTAGATGAATTAAGTGAGTGGTCACTTTCCCCAGGCCATGTCATAGTTAGCATTTGTCTTTGGGATGCTTACCCTTCAGAAGCTCGATTTTTGCTGGCGGTATCCCAAAAACGACTAAAGTTACTATTTTTACCTAAAACATTCTAAAACATTCGAAGGACCATATATTAATTAATTCTAATACGCTTTGATGATTATATTAACACTCAAATATACAATTATATTTATGTCTTGGACTGATCTGCCGTTATCCTACTTTATTATTCAGGATGGTGGCTGTTTCCCACGATAAAAGAGGCCACGCCACGGAGATGAAAGGGGGCAGTCGGCGGTCAGCTTTTCACTAAAAAAGATTGATAGAAAAAAAAGGAGAGAAAGAGAAGTATAGAACATAGGAATAAGTTATAGATTTTAGAACAGAGAAATAATAACAGAATCGAAAAATAAAAGAAAATAAAGAATTATGCCGTCTGCACAGGAGCCTTCAGTGTTCCGGTTGTAAGTACTCCGCTAATTGACGGTAATAGCCACTTCCCATATCCTCTTCGTCCTGGTCCTCCTGGTCATCGTCTTGGTGGTCCTCTTCTTTTCTTCTGCGACGAGGCGTCCTCTTCTTTCTTCTTCGACGTGTGATCCTTTTCTGCGATGGAACGTCCTCTTCTCTTGTGCGGCTCCCTTCCAGAGAGGTCTAAGTTCGTTGACTGTTCCTTTAGCCATATCAAAGAATCATTGTCCGCACAGGTAATACGCAGAAGAAATATGGCGCGACCGTGCTGGTTGGGTCCACTCCCAGGATCCATCTAATGAGGAAGTCGCGTATTAGCTTCACCTGTTCCTCCTTCAGTTTACCCAGGAGATTACTTCTGTCAACGATGGCTATCGGTATCCCTCGGTCTCTTCCTTCGATTAAAACCAGGCAAATTCCCAGGGTCATCCGACCTATTGCATTTTTTTGTAGGGTAGCGGTCTGATAGATCTTCCCTTGAAAAAGACCTTGAAGCTCGTGGTGACCCATTCTCAGTAGAGGCCGTTCTGCCAGCCTCCTTCAGCTTCCTCCTCCTTTTCTTTCCCGCCCTGCAGAGAGATTTCCTTACCCACACGCTTGGTTGCGACCCAGTGTTCTTATTAGGGGCAGTCTGTGGTCTGTGGTACGGTGCACTTTTGGTGGTGGTTCGTGGTGGGCTACCCGAAGGCGAGCCCTCCTAGGTTGTTATTTTTGGGCGGTCAGTTGACAGACGGTGAGTGCCCGCCCGAACATACCCGTTGCCGACAGGAACTGCTCTGTAAACTTTTTACTACTGATAACGTCCACAAGAAAGAAGTATTTTTTTCATTTTCCTTAACTAGAAGGGTCGCCTTTACTGCGACAGAGAGCCCCTTCTGCCCTGAATTGCAGAAATATAAGCTACACCTTTGTCTAAAGATGTTTCCACCCGCAAACAAATATTATATAGGTACTGACCTATATAATAAATATTAGAATAGCGTGTTTTTTTAAATGTATCTCAATAAGTTAGAAAAAAAGTTAGGAGACCCATTTAAATAAAGAAGACATTGATCAGGAATATGTGGAATATGTGAAATATACAAAATAAAACAAAGGCTGTATTATAAAATGTAAGATATAAAATAAAAGATATTTTCACATATGAGAGTGTGTTAAATTAATATGCCTAGATATAATATATACTCAGTTAATTAATAATTTATTACAGAAGGTCAACAGAAATTAAATAATTTATCACTTATTTAGATAAGTTAATGTCACATTATACTAAATTTCATTGATTGAGGTAGGAGAGAAGTTTACTAAACCGATATAATTATTATAAAATTTAAAAAACAAATTAGTTTGAAATGGAATTCTATATAATATGGATTTTCAACTAAGTGCCTCGTCAATTAGTTCATTGCTATGAAATACTAAAAAAGTTTTTTTTTTACTTTTTACAATGGAAAACTGTGAAAAATATTATCCTTGAGTTTAAAACAAAAAAAAATCCACAAAACCGTAAAACAGAGCCTAACGCAAAGGCGTGGTTCTTCTTGTGATTTGTCTGAGCAATTAGCAAGTTTGAAATTAAGTGTCGTCGTCGCATCATCAAGTTTAAGAGTGCCGCACGCTAAGGCGCATATCTTGAGACGAGCATAGTTTGTAGTTAGTTTTGCAAGACGTCGACTTGACAAGCATTGTGTCAATTCTGTTTCTGTATACGAATATTGATTTTGTGGGTAAAGTAATATCAAGAAGAAACATTGAATATAATATTATTGTACTGATAGAGTCTCAAGCACTTTGTAAAACGTATTAACCTATACTGATGAAGGTTTTAAATTAAATTACACATAGTTTGTTTAAAGAGTCTTTTTTTAATAACACTCAAAATAAAATACACAAGCTAATAATAGTAATGAAGTAAGAATCAAATCAAACACGATAATTTAATCTTAACTAAATCTGATAAAGGTGTTACGATAATTATTTTAACAAAGCAAGATTAGATACAAAAAACAGGACAACTATTTCAATAAGATTTTGATTTCATTTGGACACACGTAATAAACGACAACAGCATAGAAATCCTGATCTTGTACCTAATTACTTAATTTGATTTAAGTCATGCGACGGCAGCTAGTATTAGTTGTTAGTTTTTGCATAACTTTTTAAGATAACTGTGCAGCAATAGTCGCAGAACTTAATTTTCTCATTAACATTCTTAATTCTACATACGCTAATACAACTATGTATATTTATAAGAAATTAGATATTTTTATATACGTCTGTTACATATGTTATCGCAAGAACGTTATCCCATCTTGAAACGTCTTGTGTGTGTCCGTCGGAGTTGAAATGTTGTCAGAGAGATAGTGGACAACCCTTTGTGACCCTAATGGTCAAGATATTATTGTAACTGGCTCTCTAATAAGTTTCGTGCAGGCCCGCCCGCGCCCCCAAAATCTTTGTAAGATTGGTTTCATCTTGGGTTCATCGGCTGTAAAATTCCGCCCTCCGCCGCCGTCTGCACCCCGACCGCCCCGCCGCGCGAAAGATCAATGCATATCATCTTCTCGTAATCCGGAGGGTAGTGTAATATCATACCGATATTTGATACGTTCCTCTCCGCCCAACTGAAACACCCTCATTTTTCTCTGCGGGAGGAAATGTTCTTATAAGAGGCGTCTGATTTAAACATATTTGATACCTTTTGATATATAATATTTTTTAAACCCAATTTTCATATTTGATGAGAACGCTGATGAAAAGTTTTTATTTTTAGTACTATACCGCAGCATATTTTTTGAATTTTATAGCTGTGAACAGATTTATTTGATATTATTTACACGGGGGTATAAAATAATGCAGTTTTAAATTTCATCAGTTTGGTTTTTTAATTGATCTTAGATATTTTGCGAGTCTGTAGCGTATCTATTACTAAATTCAAATACTAAATAATGACTACGGTTAACTCATTGACGATGGAGGCTTATACTTCGTTATACATGTTTAATCACAAACTAAACACAATTTCACATTGTTTTATATAGCAGATATTATGGAAATACATTAAAGTAAAATTGGTCACAATATAAATAAATATCAATTATACAAACCAACAGTGATTACTTTGTGATTACAACAGTTGCTTTATTTATTATTATTAAGAACATACATTTTACTGTATGTGTGTCTAATAAATATAAAAAAAAACAGACCTGAAGTTGTTTTCATCAGTGTTGGTGAATTATTACCATGTAGTCTGTTGGAACTATTTTCATAATCGAAACACACATCTTTCGGTTCACTTTTATGATGCAGACGCCAATTATCTAATTCTTCTACTTATAAAAAAGTAGTATACTTGTACATATATTAAACTATTATTAAAGTACATTCCTAAAATATCCTTTCTTAGACTCGCATTAAGTGATTACTGTATCCAAGCGAATAAAGAAATGAATTGAAATGTTTGTAATGCGTTGATAATATAAGAGGCACTCAGTTGGATTACTTATATTTTTTTGTTAAATTCAATAATCTTAAAGGGCTTTACTTTACATATTCTCCATCAAACATATTACACGATAAAAGCTACCTGACTATATTATATACTACTGAATTTTTTAAAATAATTTTATAGCTACATTTTTTACAAAAACTGCATTTCAGAAATTAGTTGTAATGCGAGATTATAACTATGACTCAATTAGCCATTGGGATTTATCATTCATGTGAAAAATAATTCTTATAAGGAAATTTGAAATAATTTTTAATTAAAATATACCATTTACGTATGATTTATTGTATAAAGCCTTGCACAAAATTTTACTAATTAAATGAACAACCACCGCAATAATAGAGAACTGTCAACAGCGATAATTATAACAATAATATTGTGAAAATTATTTTTGTCGCTGTTGTTGACAGCGAAGCAATTATTCAATAATTTAATTTTTGATTGAATAAATGCTCATACATTATACCTCATAATGCCAGTTACTCTGGACTATGACTAAATATATTGGATTTTTGCTTATAACAAATTGACTGACACAATATTCCTGAATATTTAAAAATTTTATTTACTTATATATTTATATTTACAATACAATTTTCTTTTTATTAGTTGGATGTCTCACTTATATATTTTTAAGAAAAATTATAGTTTTATTCCTATTTATTTATTAATTTAATTCTACGTTATCATCAGTCTACTTATGTTCTAATTTATATTATCTCACAAATTTATTACTTATAATGGAAAGCTATACTAGTACCTTTTGATGATAATAAGCACACTTAGTGGAATTATTTTTTTATACAATGTAATATCAGTAAGTGAATTTACTAGAGTCATTTAATTTAACCTTTTTACATTATTATGTCGTATTCTTTGTGAAATTAAATATTGTTAGAATATACATTTTCTTTTTTCGTTAGTCGATAGGGTGTGAAATTATACCAAAAATTTAGCCACAGGCGTTTGCTTCACATTCCCATATGGGATGGCAATATCAGCACTACAAGTTGCATCTCATTTGGAGTATATATGAATACTAGAGTCTCTATATTGGTGTAAGTAAAATAAACTTTTAAAATAATCTCAATTATTTTCCATATCAAGTGGTCTAATAGATATGGTAAATAACTTTTTAATTCCGTCCTGTGGAAGTAGATTTTCCAACTTATTAATTGATTTTAATTTATCCCTATAGATTGGCTATTAGTTAAGTATTTAATAACAATAATAATAACAAACGTCTCTATTTTCTCAAAAAAATTGGCTTAACCCATAAAACATTACAATTTGTTTATAAAGAAACTAAACTATCTAATGTTACCAAATTGTAAATAATAATTAAACAAAACAGAACAACAAAAATAGACAAACAAAATATAACACGGATAAACTACATAATATAGAAAGAAGGGAAGAATATAGAAACATGGCAGAACATAAAATAGGCGACAATATATCACATTACACATCATGGCCGGCGATTGTAGCGGACGTGAAATTGTGAAAGCTAGTAATAGCAAAAGTTTAAGTGATTGTCACATAAAAACATGTGCTTGTGGTTCGATCGCTAAATCTGGTATTCAGTGTGAAAAGTGTAAATCGTTCTACCACATGAAATGCTACTACAAAGTAAAATCCTGTTGTGGACTCCTGTTGAACGAAGAAGACATGGCAAAGAGACACCGCGCGGACGAATTTCCATCTTACTTTGAAAGTGAAGCGTACATGAACCTCAAAGAGCTAGTTCGTGAACTAAAGTTAAATAATTCTCTCCTCCTGGAAAAAATTGAACGTCTAGAAGAAGAAAACATGCAACTTAAATCTGAGGTTAGTGTTTTCCCGCCTTCTCCACGAAATAATATTGTAAACAATCATGAAGTTTGCGCCGAGGTCGAAACATTAGTAGTCCCAGTGCCTGCAACTTCCAAAACAACAAATATAAAACGCAACTACGCCAGCGACCCGACAGCAGCTGGAACTATACCAAAATCCCCAACTCGGAACGTCAACAGGCAAAAGAAGAGTGGAAACAATACCGGCTAACCTAGAACGGGCAGGTAATAAACCTGAAAATAATATAATTGCCAAAGACAGTAGCATTCCTAAGGAAGCGGAATTTAAAACTGTAACGTATAAAAAACGCAAACAACCGAAAAAACATCTAATCACAGGTACCGGCGGTTTAATAGTGTCCAAATTGGAGGCCGAGCCCAAGAAGACTTGGTTATTCGTAAAGCGTGTTAAAAACTCAGTAACTCTAGAAAATATAAGGGAACATATTTGCCAAGTTATAAGCAATAATAGTTTCACCTGCGAAAAAATAACCTTAAATAATTCTGCATATTCTGCGTATAAAATTAGCGCCGATTTTAAATATCATGAGCAGCTAATTAATCCATCCAACTGGCCAACTGGCATAATTTTAAGTAGATATATTTTTAAACGGGCCAGTTCCCACGATCGCGGAAAATAAACCGAAGAGTGATATTCAACTCAAAACAAATAACAACAGTATTAATCTGTATTTTTTAAATGTCCAGTGTCTGCGAAATAAAATAAATGAAATCTTGGCCTTTTTATATGAGAATAATGTATTTCATTTATTGTGTTTCTGTGAGCATTGGCTTAATTCCTCGGAAGTTAATGCGGTACGAATCGAAAACTATCACGTGTCATCATATTTTGCAAGAAAACAATTTATTCATGGTGGAGTGATGCAGCTCACGAATAATAATATCCAATCAACAGTTATAGACAATATTACACGGCTATCAGTGGAAAAAACATGTGAGATAGCAGCATCATTTCTCAATGAATATAATATTATATTAATAAGTATATATCGATCACCATCCGGCAACTTCAATGACTTTTTAACAATCATGACATCATTACTCGATAAACTTAATATGAGTAAATTAATTCTTGTGGGAGGAGATTTTAATGTACACTTTAACTCAGATGATAGTAGGGCTACTGTAATATGTGATTTGTTTTTGTCATATGGCCTATCGGGGAGAGTAACATTTAATACTAGGGGTAAAAGCTGTCTCGATAACGTGGTCTCTAATATTCATTATAAAAATTTACTAATTCAACCAATTGATCCCGGTATATCTGATCACATAGGGATTCATGTTCAAATAAATAATGTCCATCATAAAATATCTCCAAGTAAACGTAAAGTGAGACCTATAACACCATCGGGCAGATTCATGTTATATAAAACATTATCTGCTTGCGATTATAATCTTGTGGATCAGGCAGACTGTCATATAAATGAAAATTTTGAAATATTTATTAATCATATCCAACACTGCATCAATGTATCTTTTCCAGAAAAGACAGTAATAACTAATTTTACAAATAAAAAAGTAGCTTGGTTTACACAGAATCTTCGACAAATGCGTGAAACCCTCATGTTAGTAAGAGAGGCCAGTATAAATAACAAAAACATGACTGCATACTACAAGCAGCAAAAACAAAAATACAAAATGGCCCTTAATGAAAGGCGCTTGGCAGCCAATTGTAAATTCATAGAGGATTCTGGTAACAGTCCTAGTGCCATGTGGTCACTTATTAAGTCACCTAATTCTAAACTTAACTGTGATAATGACTGTGATATTGATGCAGATACCTTTAATAAGTTTTTTTGTAATGTAGCAGATAATATTATCAAAAATTTACCAAAAGATTCCTGCGATCCCATTATTCTTTTAAATAAACTTAACCTAGTACCAAACTCGCATTACTTTAGGTTTCATGAGGTTAGCCAAACAACTATTCGTACCATTGTGAGTCAGTTAAAGAATTCAAAGAGCCGGGATGTTTACGGGTTGACCACTAATCTTCTGAAGGAGGTAATTGACACCATAATTAGCCCTCTTACTAAGCTAATTAATTCATGTATACGTTCAGGTATTTTTCCTGACTGTCTTAAACGAGCATATATTATACCCATTCATAAAAAAGGAAGTAAGTCTGATGTCAATAATTTTAGACCCATCTCGCTCCTTCCAATTATTTCTAAAATTTTGGAAAGAATTCTCTATCAGCAAATGGTGGGTTATTTGGACCAGTATAACTTGTTATCTGAGAGCCAGTATGGATTCCAAAAAGGTAAATCAACTAGGGATGCAATCATTGCTTTTACTGCTCTAATCTATGAAGGTTTTGAAAGAGGTTTATATTCTTCTGCTACCTTCGTCTATCTGAGTAAAGCATTTGATTGTGTCTCTCATGAGGTACTTCTCAGGAAGCTATATTACTATAACTTCCACCCAAGTAGCTGTAAATTATTAAGCTCCTATTTGAGTAATCGAATGCAGTGTGTTAAACTAGGAAACAGTGTATCAGAAGGTATAGTACTAAAACATGGGGTACCACAGGGATCCATCCTTGGACCCCTACTGTTCCTTGTATATATAAATGATCTTCCCAACCAATTAACTGCATCATCAGTTACATTATTTGCTGATGACACGTCTATTGTAGACATATCTGACAGTAAAGACGAGGCCATGTATAAAAATGCACAATCAGTCAATAATGCAACCAAATGGTTTACAGTTAATAAACTATATGCAAATCCGGAAAAATCTACAAATATAATGTTTTCCCTTAAACCAAATACAATTAAAAAGAGTACCAAATTCCTTGGAATCCACGTGGATACTAAATTATCCTGGCAGAGCCACGAACATGACCTTGCCAAAAAAATTTGCTCTAAAACATATCTGCTGAGAAATCTAAAATTTGAACTGCCCCATACTGCTTTAAGGACCGCATATTTCGCATTGTGTCACAGTCACCTGGCCTATGGCATTCTATTATGGGGCCACTCTAGTATAATGCCCAGACTATTTGGCCTACAAAGGCGTGCTGTCAGAGTGGTGTCATCCTTAAATTACAGGGATGACTGTCGCGAGGCATTTATAAAAGAAAAAATATTAACGCTCCCTAGCCTTTATATCCTAGAATGTTTACTATATGTTCACAAAAATAAAAATGTATACATACAGCACAATGATATTCACACATATAAGACTAGATCCAGTGAACATATATATCCTGCTAGTATGCGCCTTACTATCTCTCAAAATGGGGTAAGGTACTATGGGCCTAAATTATTCAACTTACTGCCCAGTACGTTGAAATTACTTCCCACACCAAAATTTAAATTTATTCTAAAAAAGTACTTACTCAGTAATGCTTTTTATTCCATTCAAGAATGTTTATCATTAAAATTTGCAAATATTAATATGAGCTCATTAATATAAAATTTTTTATTTTTTATATAATTCATACGTTCTTAATTTTAACCATTTGACACGTTTAATTTATTATGTCTTTTAAGTTAATTTTGTATATTTTACCAAATAACTATTCGTATTTTAATATGTTGTTCTGTCCTGTAAGTTTATAATTCCAATGTTATTTTATCATATCATCACTCTAGTAAATGTTCTATACATTTGTATATTTTCCATACATATATTTTTAGTTTGTTTTTTCTTGTATGAAAATATTTTATTTCAACAATAATTTTAATGTGTATATTAAATAATTTTTCTTCTTAATTATTTATATTCTTTTATGTCTCTATTTTTAATATGTATATTTTTAGTATATTCTTGTATATAAGCAAGGGTGTGTGTGGTCATGTATGTATGTGTGTGTGTGTGTGTGTGTGTGTGTGTGTGGTTTTAATTTATATTATTATACTGCATTTATTAGATTTACTTGCATCTCATACATGTATAATTATAAGTAAACAGTAGAAAATATCTCTTATGTGCTGGATTAGCAAATTATTATGACGTATGTAAGCCCCGTGTATTAACATAAATAAATTATTATTATTATTATTATTATTATTATTATTATTATTATCACTAATAACAGAAGACGTAAACACAAAATGGGCAAGTATAAAAAAGCATTATCCGAAGCCACTGAAACGAAAATTGGAACCATAAAAAACCGATACAAAAATGAATGGTGGAACAATAAATGTAGTTAACTTATAGAAGAAAAATCTAAATTCAGACGAAAATGGTTACAACACAACGACCAAGATGCAAAAATAAAATATGCTAAGATAAGAAAAGAATGCAATAAAGCGATTCGGTACGCAAAACACCGATGGATGCAAAGAAAGATGGAAAATATAGAAAATTAAACAAAAACTCTAAAAAGTTCTACAAACAAATAAATAATGAACAAAAACAAAACAAAATGAAAACGTTGGGAATGAAAAATAAGGTAGAAAAAATTGTTAAACACGAAGAAGAAGAGAAACTTATATGGGCAGAACACTTTAGAAGAAATCGAGGAAGCAGAAGATTACTTTAATATGGTAGAACAACAGACAATGGAGGAAATAATTTAAATAATTAGAAAATATAAAAATGGAAAGGCACCCGGAGGAGACAAAATTGATGCAGAAATGATAAAGTATGGTGGGGAACATTTAAATGAACAGATAGGAAATCTAATTATAGAAACATGAAAAACTGAGACTATGCCGGGTGAATGGAACAAAGGAGCTATAGTACCAATACATAAAAAAGGCAGCAGAAGCCAATGTAAAAATTATAGAGGAATCATAGTACAACGTACAAAATATTAACAACAATGATTCAAAAAAGGCTGAAAGAATACTCACAGAACATTGTCGGAGAATATCAATGCGGTTTCGTACAAGGCAAATCAACTATGGACGCAATTCATATGGTAAAACAGGTAATAGAAAAAGCGAGAGAACATAAAATTGATATACAATTACTATTTATAGATTTTAAGCAAGCCTTTGACACAATGAATAGAGTACACTTAGTCAAAGCACTGAAAGAGTTTAAAAACCCTACAAATATAATAAATTTGATAAAAATGACAATAAATAAGACAAAGGCCGTAGTACAAACGAAAAATGGAAAAACCAATGAGTTGAAAATAAATATTTATTTTACATCGGATTGGAATACGTAATGAGAAAGATAGACACAAAGGGAACTCTCGGAACGAAAGGGAACCAAATAATTGCGTACGTAGACGATATAGTCATAATCACAAAACAAAATGTACAAATGGAAAACATCTTGAGGGAATTAGTCTACGAGGGAAAGAAAATGGGAATGTCAATAAACGAACAAAATACAAAGTACGTGATAATCTGAAACTCAGGTGCAGAAGAAAAAATAAAAATAGGACAGCATAAATTTAAGAAAATCAATCTAATAAAGTATTTAGGCATAACAATTAGCAACAGGAACGAAGATAAAACTGAAATCGAAGAAAAAATACAGATAGCAAATAGTGCATTCTATGCAAACAGAAAAGTTCTGAAAAACAAAGCAATTAGCAAGAACGCAAAGATAAAAATATATAAAACAGTAATAAGACCGATAATCACATATGCAGCGGTAACTATGACAACGACACAAAAAGAACAACACAAATTAAGAGTAGCAGAACGATAAATAATCAGAAAGATGTTAGGACCAAGACAAATAGAAGGTGAAAAAAAAGAAGAAATAACAGAGAAATATTAGAAATACTTGAAGGAAAAGATGTAGTTAGCATAATTAAGACACAGTTTTTTATTTGTGAAGAATAATGTATAACGAAGTAAAAGCCTGCACCGTTAACAGTATAATTAAGGCAGCTCTAATAAAGTGGTTGGGCCATGTATGAAGATCGGGAAGTCAAACAAACATAAAAGCGATCATGGAATGGATATCAAACGCATATAAGAGAAGAGAAAGACCAAAAAGTAGATGGAAAGATGAGGTGGAAGCAGACATCAAAAGTATAGGAATTACCAACTGGAAGAAGAAAGCAGAAGATCGGAAGAAGTGGAGAGAAATAGTAATGAACATCTTTAACACCGAGGCAGCAAAATATGAGAAGAATTACTGGGATTAATCCATCCCAATATAAATGGATTGTAAGGGCTTCAAACTGATGCGGCGAAACGAAGTAGTGTAGTGCCATAAGAGAAATACTTTGGTAAAATCTACACGACTTATATAACTCAACGTTTTCTTTCAATTTCCCAAACAATGGTATCTGTTATATTTAGAAATAAATAACAAGAAAGGTTGTCGTAAAAAAAATGATTTAGTTTTATTTTACTTACTAATTGGACGTAAGTCTGAGATATCGTTGATATCCTGAACCTTAGGAATTAGACATATTATTGACTCTTTTCATTTTGTTGGAGAATATACCATTTCTGGTCAACCATTTCACTATATCATTCGATTGTGGTTGACAACTTTGAATCGTTAATCCAATGGTATGGGAGTTGTCTTCATAGTTTTAACGATTCGGTATTTTTTTTTGGAAAAGATTAATTTAAAAATGTCTTCCTTATTCCAACACAATTCTAAAGAATCATACAAACTTACTCATTCAATGCTTCTTGGTGTAGCACTAAATATTCATCTACCCATTTACTTTAACAGGCCATTACTAGGATGAGGTATTTATTTTCTGGATTAGACTCTGCCAATGACGCAGCAAAATTAATTGCAATTTTTTTAAATAGACGCCTTTATTCCACAAATTTATCATGTTTATATACCACTAATTTATATTAATTTTACAGTCTATCTAGTAGAATAATTTCCCTACTTTCTTTTTAAAAGTATTCGATCTGTTGTAGATCCCACCTATCAATATTCTATATTTAAGGATATAAATCTGCTTTTTTGATCCTTTGATATTTGAAGGATACGTTTAATGTACCAGAAGCCCAGTATAATTAATTCTGGAGAATACTAAGCAATTATTTCCCACGGTGGTTTAATTTTTTCATTTTTTCCATTTTATCAGTAGTAGTAGAGATGGGATAACTGATTCTTCGGAATTTCTAATACTTTTAAATGTGCGTTATTATAGTGCTTACAATATTCTAGATGATATCCCAAATAAAGCATACAAAATCCATTATAAAAGTAATGCGCATTTTCTGGGAAAAATAATTATTTATTGATCGTAACAATACAAATGCTTAAAATTATTTAAAATACTCTCCTCAGCAGCATTACATGCGAAAACATGTCTGCAATGCCCTGAAGGCACCCTGAAACTGATTGAGGGTATATTATCTCTCAAGAACTTTGTAATATACTTTAAATGTTTTTCATGAACTCCTTATGCTTTCATTTCAGCTCTCTTTTCAGAAAAACAGTAGCACTAAGCCAAGTCAAATTTTAAGAGTCCTGGGTGTTGCTCTAAGTCAGAAAATTGGTAATGATGACGCCCGTGTGGCTGAAGGCGTGGTCTTGATGGAACCTGACCGTATCTTTAATGTCAGTTTTCATGCACACTGCACGGATTTCAATCTCTTTATTACCTGTAGATAAGAGGCTGAGTTAAGAGTTTACCTCTGCAGTACAAACTCAAAAATATCGAATCTTTGGACGTCAAGAAGGATAATGAACACCATTTTGATACTCACCCTTTTTGATTCTGTCTCCGGTTACGACAGAGTTAAAAAAGTCCGGCTCATTTTGAATCAAATAAAACAATTTATGTCATGTATTTTTGGATATTTAAACTGGAAGAGTAACATAGATAGTTTTGTTTTAATTTTAACAAATTAGTTATATATATTTATAAAATTAATTAACTGCCCTTAAGTGTGTAAGAGATTTTTTTCTTATGTAGCCTGGTTTTGCAAGATCTTTCTAAAGTAGCTGAGTACCTTTTCTTATCCATTCTAGAATTTAAATAAGAGAGCTCCCTATCAACAACAGTAAAAGATCGATTTCGATCTATTATGGATCTCACCGTGCTAATCTGATGAGGTCCATAATAGATCGAAATCGGTCATTGGCTGTTGTTGGCATTAAATAATAACTTCTTATGTTTTTTTCTTTTTAAGTCAAGCGGCGAAACAATGTGACTACTAGATGGTTCTATAACCATCTTGTTGTTGATTTTCTTTACTTGAGAGTGTCATTCTTCACGTAGCAAAAAAATTTTATCACACTTGTAATTACGTTTGTGGCTTTCGACAATTTTAACTTGTCAACTACAAATGACAAGCTGCAGTTGTCGAAAATAAATGCAAATGTGATATCTACGCAGTAATTTATTTTATTAAATTTATTTTAAAAAAATAAAAATATTATTATTGGTTAAAGCCTCAAAAATCACGTAATTATTAATTTTATGTTGAACGATATTGGTCTTATCTATTTATCTGGTATTAGAATCATTCTCGTATTTTGATAATTATATCCATCGAATTAATCACTTTTAAATAAACCTAGGTCAAAGTTACAACATTTTTTTTCTACTTAGTGAAAACTTTGAAGATCATAGTGTAATCTTATTTTGTGTATTACTTCAAATTATCCAAACTAAATAATAATTTATTTTACCTAATAAATTTTATGTATTTTTTTGATTTAATTTTTGAGGTCCAATTATTAAAAAGCACTAAAAAACCTTTCTTCACAATTTTATTTAAATTCACAGATATATATTTCGGACACAAATTGACCATTATCAATATTTTAATACTCAAGTACTCAGTATTAAAACATTGATAATGGTCACTTTGTGCCCGAAATATATATCTGTGAATTTAAATAAAATTGTGAAGAAAGGTTTTTTAGTGCTTTTTAATTAATCAAGTTTACCTTCACGTAACTCACAAAAATCAAACCAATTGTAATTGTTTGGTGTTCATGGCGTGCATTCTGAGTCTCAATTAATTCTCTACAGTGGCTACAATATTAAAATGATATGATTCATATGGTAATGGTAGACTTAATTTTGCCAAGAATAGTAGCAGATTTTAGTATTAGTAGAACTGATTTCTAATAATAAAATTTGGTACAAATTTCCATCGATATAGCCATACACAAAAATGTATCGACAATACAAGAAAAAAATTTATTTTTGCAATTTTCGGGGCTTAATACTTGGCACACAACAAAAATTACAATGTCGTACTTTTAGAAATAACAAATACCACTGGGGTCCATATTTCTTTTTTTGAAAAAAAAAAAAAAACAAAAATATTATAAATTGAATTTTTATATGCACGGAATAAAAAATAATTAAAGAAGTACAATTGTTGAAACTATAGTCACTAAATAAAGTCAGTGTTATACAAACAAAGTTAAAAGTTCTTCTATTTGTGAAGAATAATGTATAACGAAGTAGAAGCGTCCACCGTTAACAGTAAAAAATAATTATTACTTCTGTCAATAATATTCTTCCAACACATACATAATAAATCTTTTGAAGTCTTTTAGCATTTACACATTTTTAATAATTCTACAATAATAATTGAAATTGGATTTTATTAAACAAAAATTATTCTTTATTTTTATTGTTCAGCATTCGCCAATTAAAAGAAAAGTAAAATTATTGAGAAAGCAATTACATTGTTGAAGATTTTTATCATGTGATAACAAATATATATTTTTTAAGAGTAAAGAAACATTAATATTAAGTTTACTTAGTAGATTAATGATTTAAAAAATATATACCTTATCAATTTAAATTAAGAACATTTTTTCCACTAAGATTAGAAATATAATTATAGGAATCCCTGCATTTAACAACAACACTAATATACAGCATTGAATGATTAGTATAGTGCGCCGGGACATAATCAGTATAATGGCAATAATTTCAATTGCCCCAATTAGTTTAAGCGGAACAATAAGCTTTAACTGAATCGGGAACAATTAGTTAATAATAATAATGGATACAGACGGAAAAGAATAATATGAGGAAATCACCTAATTTGTGGCAATTATTTTTGTAATTAATAAATATAATAGTACAGGAAATATTTTTTTTTCACTTTATTAAGGGCGTATTTTACTCATGAAGCAATCTAAAAACATATGTACAAAATTTAAGATAATATGTACTTATTGAACCCTTGCTAAATAATATGGAATGGCCTTTGTAATAAATAGTGCAATATAAAAGATAATGAGCCATACTCCCTTTATCTCTTAACATGAATGCCACTATTGTTTTATCAAATATCTTTTAGAGATATTCAAATTCCTTAAAAAAATTGATCGAAAAATCCGACAATTCCATTCTTCAAAAAATCATACTTTCTTCTTCTAAACTTTCTGACATCTTATATTTTGGACTTCAAGGAGATAGGTTCGAATTATCTCTTTGATGTCATAAAAGATAGGAGATTTTTTCGACATAGCAAAGAACATCGATACTCTTTGGCATGAAGGCCTAATTTATATGTTTTTCCGCATCGTCCTAATCAATCGTTTGCTCTGCTCAAATTATAGTAGTTAAAACATAATTATTTACATTTGTTTTATGAATATAGAAATTCCGCAAGGTTCTCTAATACGGCCTCTATTTTATTATACCGGATGTTTCTGAATGACTATATTTATTACGTGAAAAACAAGTGTTCAATGTGAGCACTTTTCGTCACACGGTACATATCAAGTCAATTGGCCAGTTCTTAATAAAACTTAGTATACTGTTTGTGGTGTAATTGTTGCAACAATTATGTTATGTTGTGTTTTGTCATATATTTTTATATATAATCTAAATGTCAATGTCAGTTTGAAAATTTTATAAAACGCATCCCGAAATTAAGGGAAAAATAAGCATCTAAATGCCAAAAAAAAATAAGTATCCAATGCTTGACCGTTTGGAACAGCGGAGGAGAGGAGACATGGGTCTGAATGGAAGAACATTTAATGCAAGTGAATTCCGCCCTTCAGCATGCTGACAAAATTTGTATTGTTTATATGTATGTACTTTTTTGTGCCAATTTTTGTTATTATTCCATAAAAGCATGTATGATAAAGACAAATATAATCTAATATAATCTAATCTAATCTAAACAACTGGCGCCAATCCTGTGTCTTAGGTTTCCGTTTCAGTAAAACTTTCCAAACAACCGTCACCGGAATTACTAATTACTAAACGATTTCATCGGACTATACGTAGAGTCTATTACGCTCATTACATTTTTATAAACTATCGATAAGACAATAACCCCATTATTTAAAATTTATATATTTTAATTTATTGCAAATATATTTTAACCCTGAATAATGTATGTTTTCGTTCCCTTTCTTAAATGTAATAATGGGATATATTATATATTATGACATAGATTATTGATTTAAAACATTAGCTAACCTAACCTAATTAACCTTACTATGTTTTAATGATTGTGGTTAGTAATCCATAATATAATATTTTCTATACATAACTAATAGAATATTTTCTACGTCTTTTTTCTTCTAAATCCATCTTTTTGATAATTTACTACGCACCCCATTGGTAATTTTAGTTGTGATTAGTCATTTCATTGGTAGGGGCCAGTAACTTGGCAAAAGACACCTTTTCTGTAGTACAATAATATTTTTTGCCAAGGATGAGAAATTTGATATGTCTCTTTTTATTTTGTCATCCATTGCATACCATTTAAAAAGCTGACAGCTCGATCTCCACACATTTATTTCATAGATATAAATATAACACATGAAATATACTAAATACAATACGTACTATTTATTTAATTATTCATTACATATGTATAGCCTTCTTAAAACTAATTAAAATTAGCTTAGCCTACCCTCCTGCAGATTATTGAGTTTTGAAATAAAATTCCCTCGTCTTTCAAACCTTTATTCCACCCTATGCATATCCCCGCTTATAATTAAAATAATAGAATTCCCTCTTTATTAATTTATTGATTTCACACACTCCTCTTAATCTACTCTTATACGCTAACATGCAAATTATCCGCTAAATTATCGTCGTCAAATTTGAAAATTTTTCGTGAACGTAACTGTCTTAATTGATAAAAGGTATAGGTATAGAATAGGCCTTCGTCGAAGTGTAGATTTCTGGTTTGGGAATTCACCAGCTTCGTACAGTATGATCAAAGGAGCGTTTGAGAGTCAGAATTATCTATTAGAATTGAATATTACTGCCTTTATCCACTTAGAAAGACCATAAAATAATTTGGTAATTGCTTTAATGATGAACTGGAGAATATCCAGGAAGGCCATCTTTGAATTCACTCCTATGTGCTTGTGTACTATCCAGTGCTTGGCTGTAGATTCTTTGATAATCCAGAAACTTGTGCATTGCAGAATCCGTGAATCTTAGAACTGTAGCATTAAATCGATTCTTTCTATTGCTTGTTTTGTAGCTGTTAAGATAATTTCAAAATAAAATACGAAGAATAAAAATAAAATATTGACAAAAGTTTAGTAATTGTTTTTAATATTATAAATTACGTTTTAATTTATTTACAATTAACAATTGTCGTGAAAATCATAAAATCAATTATCAATCAATGGATAATTCTTTTGCTGTATAGTATCAGCCTTCAGCCTGAAGACTGCCCTTCCGCACTGCTCACGTTTGCAGCCTTTAACACATATCTGCTATGGTTCGGGTTCGCCTTAATATTTCATGTTGGGCTCTATAAGTACCTCTTGCCCTAGTACCTAAACCACCTCGACACACTTCTGGTGCTCAGCCACGGTGCCCTAATCTTGCCCTCCGCTATTAACAGCCCTGCTCTTTCGTTCGTAACATTCCAAAGAAGCGGCCCGAGCACTGACCCCTGAGGCACCCCCAGTGACATTGGAAAATTTAACTCCCTCTCAGAAGCTCCCTGTCATTTAGGTAGCTACTTACCATCTTCTTCAAAATAGTCGGCCATGGTATGCTGTTGAACGCGTTCTTCGCATCCTAGGAGATGCCCACGCAATGCCTCCTCCCTATCAGGGGCCCGCTACTTGCCTCCTCCGCCAGCGTTTGCACCCTCTTGAAGACATCCTACAGTTAATCGTCCCTTATGAAAGCCGTGCTGGTGTTCAGACAGCCCCGCGGTAGCCTCTAACATATCGCCAATTCTACACGCCAGCAGTCCCTCTAGTAGCGTCATTGCCCCGTTCAGCAAGCAGATTGGCCGAAGTGACCATGGTGTCTCAGCCAGCTTTCCGGATTTAGGTAATCAAATCAATCTAGTGCTCTTATATATCGCCGTGTCAAAAGCACGCTAGCTTTATTAATATTTTATCAATATCAGTCAGTACAGAAAGGCCAATAAATAATTTGTTAGCTAAGATAAAGGCCCTATGAATCCAAACTCCGCTACGGTACGGGTGTACCTCAATAGTGACCCCGAGGTACTTCAATACCTTAACTACCATGCCTTTTATTCTGCCATCCCTTCTGGTGCCCAGCCACGGTGCCCTGGAATTGTCCGCTGTCATCTGCAGCCCCGCTATCCAGTCGGTAATTTTGGCCATCGACTCTATCTATTTATTTCGTCTCTTCGATGTCTTTACGCCTGACTACGAATAGGAGGTCGTCCGCAAATCTTACTACTTCGATGCAGCCCGGTTGTGGCAAACGCAGACTTCCGTCGTTCAAGAAGTGGCAAGAGCACTGACCCCTAAGGCATCCCCTAGCCATACTGCCACACATTCCCCCAATGGCCTCCAGCACATGTCGTAATCTGCCCACCAGCAGCCCCTCTCATACTAGTGTAATTAATAATCTATCAATATAGGTGAAAAGTACAAAAAAGACAATAAAGATTTTGTTAGCTTAGATGAAGGGCATAGACCCTGAATCCAAAACTGGGACTGTGCTTAATTATAGACGTACTCTCTATAAACCATTATTAATTAACAGATAGCTTTACACTATGTGGTCGCATGATTTTGGGAAATAATGTGAAAAAAAATTTATTTTATTTGCCGAGCTCGACATTATATTGAAAACAGCTATTCTTATAAATTGATTATTTTATTATTCCTTACAACTATTTTTTTAAAGCTCATATAAAACTATTGTGGTGCTTGAACAAATACAAAAGATTAATTATTAAACAAAATAGAAATAATAAATATAAATTTTAATCAGTTTTTGCTTATTACTTCTAAATTTGGTGATCAATATATTTTAAATTCGTACTGCAATAAGTGAGAAGTCTAAATGTTTAATAAATAAAATAAGAAGAACTTTGAGTTTAATTAAATAAAACATATTGAACACTCGTTAAATAAATAGAAGATAATAAGAACTAAATTACTAAAAAGAAACGTAATCTAAACAAGCTGCGAAAAAGCAAATTACTTCAGAAATTTCGACCATATGGTGACTGAATGCAAAAAGTGTATAGAACTGAAAGATTGACGTGACAGCAGGCAGTTCATTTAAATAAAAACAGCTACAAAGTAAGCAACAGAGAGAATCGATTGATGTTACATTTGTAAGAAATCGGGTATAATTCACAGATACTTCAATGTTCTCCAATGAAAAAGATTATAACCTAGGTATATTTAAAAAATAATGTAACACTTGTATTATTATTTTTATTGAGGCTTATAACGTAATTCTTGTGTAACTCTGATATTTAATTGGTACAACCTCTATATAATATTGATGGAGGCGCCGGGTAAGATCCGAAAGCAATTATAAGTACTGTTGGTGCTTGTATGCGGATTACTTTAAACAGTCAATAAAACCCTTCCAACGACATTACGAGTTTATTACCTGTGTTCATTTATTTAAAATATGTTTTTAAAATTATGTTAAATTATCCATACGATTCAATATTTTTATTATTTAATATTTAGGCAAAATAATATTATTTACTATGATAGTATAAAACTATTATTTGTGTAAAGGAAATATACAATTATGTAACACTGGAGGCGTTTACTTTTTGCTACATTTTTAAATAATTAATTAGATGATAATATCTTTCTCCGTTAATATAACAATGGAAGTTTATAAGATTATTTATTCTATTATTATTATAAAATTATTATATTATTATAAGAGTGGAAGATCACGTGGACGTGAACTTGAGGCTTTCCATGTACCTGTAGAATTATTTGTAAGTCTCGAAACAGTTATAATCACATTGGATAATTAAATAAATATCAAATGAATTATTTTTCGCAGCTCTAGAATCGATAAAAACCTAGGAGCGCTGGTTTGATAATGATTTTAATCAAGACTTTATCATTATATAAAAATAACTAAAATGTTGAGACAAAACTATTTTTATTTTATTTCTCAACGTATACCGTGTGTTCCCTTTAAAGACGCATCATAGGGAATTCCCATGTAAAATTTTCAATTGCAGTTTGTATCTCTATTATTGAATGAAAATGATCAGAATAAAATTAGAATGATTCCTTTACCTACTAAAGGTATTTTGGAGGTTTTATTTTTGTTTCATCTTCATGTTTAATCAAAATATACCTTAAAATGTGTAAGCAAATATTTGATAAGATCCTCAAAATAGTAGTTGCTGTGAAAAGTCAGTGCTTGTCATCTAAATTGTATAACCCACAAATAAATAATTAAATTCAAAATTAGTGCTTACAACACAGAAGAAAAAGTTCAATGCTTTGAAAAGTCAGTGTATAACATCTAAAATTACAGATGGCGAATGCAAAGGCACAAATTCATTATTCTTGTTGAAACGAGTTAACTCTAAGGTACAATTGCCCGAAACAGAATAAAATTCTTTTTAGTATTTGTCATTTATTTTATACAAAATTTCAAAGCCGCATCCAGTTAAATTATAATTATTATACTATTCCAAATTTAGAAAGAATACTTATGTATAGAATAAACATAAAGTGAAACCGATAAATACTTTAATTTGCTTTCAATAAAAATAAAACTAACAACGCTATTATTAAAATTCATGCCCATACATTAAGTTTTTGTGGATATTCACTTCTTGATGTTACAATATGAAGAATGTATTGAGACCATTGAAGATTATTTTGTTCGTTATTTTCAGACACCAAATAGAAAGTACATTCATCTGTAAAACACACACTATTTGGAAATCTCTTATTCTCGTTACACTTTTCCATAATAATTTAACAACATTTAGATCTTGAATCTGGATCCACTGCTCAGTTCTTTATGATTTTGGCTTTTATAGGGTCGGTAACTATAAGCTCACACTTGATGTTAGATGTACAGTTATGCTTGCAACACATTTGTTACAGTTTCTTCAGATTTCCTCCCTTTATACCTAACAATATGTTCATCGTTTACACAACCATTATCCTCAAATTTCTGATCAATTCTAATAATTGTTGATTGACATGGCACTGTACAGGTTTCAAAATTTATACTAAATAAGTCGCAAATGTCCGCCAAAACTCAATTTACTTATTTTGAATTGAATTATTTGTTTGTGGCTTAATCAATTTAGATGACAAACACTGACATTTCATAGCAACTACTATTTTGAGGATTTTATTATCGAATATTTCTTTACACTCTTTTAGCTATATTTTGATTAAAACTAAAGATGAAACAAAAATAAAACCTCCCAAATAATCTTAGTAGATAAAGGAATCATTCTAATTTTATTTTGATAATTTTCGTTCAATAATAGAGATACAAACTGCAATTGAAAATTTTACATGGGAATTCCCTATGATGCGTCTTCAAACGGGACACACGGTATGTGTCAAATCCAATATTGACTCATAAAATATTGATGTATCTTTATTTAATTAATTTTTATTTACTTATTTGTGATAAAACTTGCAGTTACATGAGTACAAAAATTAAATAAATCATTAATATTATAATATATTATAATATTTACTCTAAATCAGTAAGTATATAGAAAAACACTAATTCTCAAATATTATTCCTTGTTAAGTCAGTAGAATTTAAAATATTATAAATTAAAAATAATGGTTGAATTGAATAATAATAACCTATTTCTATGTGTGTTTAATATTATTATCTAATCAAATAAAATTAAAATACATATTTTTTTTATGTCTCTGAATATATTTTTAAGCAGGTTTTATTAATTAACTTTTTAGTTTAAAAATTTAAAGCAAACCCAATTTTTCTCGACTTGATGAGTATTATCTCTTAAGCAAACGCCCTTCCACTATGTGAATATTAATTTTAAGTTAATTAACGCGTGCGAACCATTTTACATAACTACACTACACTAATTAATTTCCTTAATAGTATGCATAATAATTTAAAATGAGCGAAATTTGTGTTAAAAATCTGAGCATATAATCTAATTAATTAATAATATCAAGGAAATTCCGGCGTCGAGATTAAAATCATTATTACTTTGCCCGTAATAATTATGGGGGTCGTAATATTTACGTGAAAACTTTTAATTAAATATTTCGGCAGAAATAAAGCAAGGGCGTATTTTTGAAAAAAAAATTGCATTGTTTCCGCAGTGTCTTAACTAATGTTAAGTATTGAAAATTTAAGTTGTAAGGAGTTATTTGGTTAATGAATAAATTTTAGAAGAATTTTATAATTGATTTAATTTAAGTCAGCTAATTTTGTACATAAATTGATAAGTGGTTATTTCTAATATAAACATTTTAAGAGGATATTGAAAAATTGACATATAATAATAGATATTACTTAAAGATGCTCTGAATCAGTTTAATAACATTTATTTTATTACGACCTGAAAAATGTTATTGTTGGCAGTCTCATAATATTTATTTTCGGGCTAATTGTAAAAATACGGTTTCCCGTTCCGTTTATTAATTAAAGCATATTGAAATAATTTCCAGTAACATTATAATAACACCGATGCACTTCGAATATTTTTCTAATTAAAACTGAGCACGACGAAATGAAATTATTTATTTTAAAGGCGAGAACAGTTTTTATATATCCAATTACCAAAGTGCATTTAATTGGATTCATTAAGAAAAAGGCGAATTTGAAATATATTTAAGTACACCTTTAAATTTCACTGTAATTTTTTTAAAGTTATTAATGATTAATATTAAGATTGATTGAGTTTAATAACTAAATATAAGATAATAAAATGTATTAAAATCCTTTAGTTCGTTGTAAATATAAGATGAATTACATTTTGACTAAACCCGTGGCGAAATTAAACTTCTAATTAACTAAATATAAGTTATTTATTACACTTAATAAATAAATGTTTGGATTTTAATAAATAGTTGTTTTTGCTTGATTATTTATAAATGATATAGTTAAAAAGCACAGATAGTATCTCCAAAGGGATTTTCAAAAATTTATTATTCAGTATTCAATTTAGCTTGCTATTAAATCATGATTTGGCTTTGAAATTCGATTTTAGTAAAACATCCCGTGTTAAATGGATTACGGTGTAATTGAATCCTGTAAATATATTCGACGAAGGTAGATTATATTTTTTTTTCGGTTGGGATAGCGTAGTACATATATAAAATTAGTTTTTTGTGGCAAATCAAGTAAAAAAAGGTAGAAGGATTAAAAGTATTTAAATTTGTGTTCGCAATTGCACACAAATAGTATATTCAATTGTGCACGATTAATTACATTAAACTCCAAAGCAAACTTAATAGTATCAATTAAACTAAAGCGTTATATTTAATAGCTATTATTATAATAAAATTTCAGGAATATTTAATTATTTTATTACGTTAATAATTAATTATTTGCTCCTTCTATTATTAATTTTGTTTTTGTTTCCTCTTGTTTACTTACACAAAAGATTCGAATTTCGTTCATTGTAATATTTTCTTGCTCTTGCAGAGGCTGGAGAAAGCCTGCCTTCTTTTAAACTCATTTTTTTCCTCATTTATAATTTATCTTTGTTTTATTTCTTGTTTACATTTGTTAAATGTGAATAACATAAATATTAAGACATATATAAGAGTATGTAGAGGATAGGCTGTAGGTGAACACTAAAAGAGTATTAGAAAATAGATTTAATAGTAAAAAAAATGTACTTATATAGCATATTATACAATATATTACGAGGGGGAAGTTACACTGAAGTATATAGGTAAATATGTAGGGAGTTAACTAAATATGGATGAAAGATATATACAAAAACGTAATGAGAAAGATTCGGAGACTTACTTGGAAGATAAGCAGAAGGTAAAGACCAACATATGATTTGTATACATGTTGAATAAGAAAAGTAAAAAAGTGCACCGAAGAATACAAGAATATGTTTGTAAAGAGAAATCTAACCATGGAAGTAAGATTAATACTTTAGCAGAAATTAAAATATTTTTAATTTTATTAAATGCTATATCATATTTTCTACCCCTCTCCCATTTTTTGTTTACCTTTAACAAATCATACATAGGATGTAGAATTGTTGATATATTCTGAACAAATATATCATAATAATTAACAAGTCTGAGAGAATATTTAAGTTAAGATACATTTTTGAGTGCAGAAGCCTTAGCAATTGCTGAAATTTTGTCTGTAGTATTGAAAATTTAAGTTGTAAGGAGTTATTTGGTTAATGAATAAATTTTAGAAGAATTTTATAATTGATTTAATTTAAGTCAGCTAATTTTGTACATAAATTGATAAGTGGTTATTTCTAATATAAACATTTTAAGAGGATATTGAAAAATTGACATATAATAATAGATATTACTTAAAGATGCTCTGAATCAGTTTAATAACATTTATTTTATTACGACCTGAAAAATGTTATTGTTGGCAGTCTCATAATATTTATTTTCGGGCTAATTGTAAAAATACGGTTTCCCGTTCCGTTTATTAATTAAAGCATATTGAAATAATTTCCAGTAACATTATAATAACACCGATGCACTTCGAATATTTTTCTAATTAAAACTGAGCACGACGAAATGAAATTATTTATTTTAAAGGCGAGAACAGTTTTTATATATCCAATTACCAAAGTGCATTTAATTGGATTCATTAAGAAAAAGGCGAATTTGAAATATATTTAAGTACACCTTTAAATTTCACTGTAATTTTTTTAAAGTTATTAATGATTAATATTAAGATTGATTGAGTTTAATAACTAAATATAAGATAATAAAATGTATTAAAATCCTTTAGTTCGTTGTAAATATAAGATGAATTACATTTTGACTAAACCCGTGGCGAAATTAAACTTCTAATTAACTAAATATAAGTTATTTATTACACTTAATAAATAAATGTTTGGATTTTAATAAATAGTTGTTTTTGCTTGATTATTTATAAATGATATAGTTAAAAAGCACAGATAGTATCTCCAAAGGGATTTTCAAAAATTTATTATTCAGTATTCAATTTAGCTTGCTATTAAATCATGATTTGGCTTTGAAATTCGATTTTAGTAAAACATCCCGTGTTAAATGGATTACGGTGTAATTGAATCCTGTAAATATATTCGACGAAGGTAGATTATATTTTTTTTTCGGTTGGGATAGCGTAGTACATATATAAAATTAGTTTTTTGTGGCAAATCAAGTAAAAAAAGGTAGAAGGATTAAAAGTATTTAAATTTGTGTTCGCAATTGCACACAAATAGTATATTCAATTGTGCACGATTAATTACATTAAACTCCAAAGCAAACTTAATAGTATCAATTAAACTAAAGCGTTATATTTAATAGCTATTATTATAATAAAATTTCAGGAATATTTAATTATTTTATTACGTTAATAATTAATTATTTGCTCCTTCTATTATTAATTTTGTTTTTGTTTCCTCTTGTTTACTTACACAAAAGATTCGAATTTCGTTCATTGTAATATTTTCTTGCTCTTGCAGAGGCTGGAGAAAGCCTGCCTTCTTTTAAACTCATTTTTTTCCTCATTTATAATTTATCTTTGTTTTATTTCTTGTTTACATTTGTTAAATGTGAATAACATAAATATTAAGACATATATAAGAGTATGTAGAGGATAGGCTGTAGGTGAACACTAAAAGAGTATTAGAAAATAGATTTAATAGTAAAAAAAATGTACTTATATAGCATATTATACAATATATTACGAGGGGGAAGTTACACTGAAGTATATAGGTAAATATGTAGGGAGTTAACTAAATATGGATGAAAGATATATACAAAAACGTAATGAGAAAGATTCGGAGACTTACTTGGAAGATAAGCAGAAGGTAAAGACCAACATATGATTTGTATACATGTTGAATAAGAAAAGTAAAAAAGTGCACCGAAGAATACAAGAATATGTTTGTAAAGAGAAATCTAACCATGGAAGTAAGATTAATACTTTAGCAGAAATTAAAATATTTTTAATTTTATTAAATGCTATATCATATTTTCTACCCCTCTCCCATTTTTTGTTTACCTTTAACAAATCATACATAGGATGTAGAATTGTTGATATATTCTGAACAAATATATCATAATAATTAACAAGTCTGAGAGAATATTTAAGTTAAGATACATTTTTGAGTGCAGAAGCCTTAGCAATTGCTGAAATTTTGTCTTGTAGTGGATGCAATCCATTTTTGTCTATTTTATATCCCAAATAGATAATTTTATCTTTAAAAAACTACATTTTTCTAGTGAAAATTTTAATCCTACTTCCTGTAATTTAGTTTACACCTTAAACAAAATTTCACTGTGCTCCTGTCTAGTCGTCCATGTAATTAATGCATCATCTAAAAAACATACAGTTCCTTCAATATCTTGCAATAATGATTCCATTATCTTTTGCAATTTTATCTTTTATACTTAAAAATGCCTTTTGAGTTGTAATTGCTACTAACTCCTGGGACTTATCATCAAATTGTATTTGTTGATAAGCTTGAGAAAGGTCAAGTTTCGTAAATTGCTTTCCCCCCTGCAATTTTGAAAATAACAACTCAATACTTGGCAATAGATATTGATCTACTTCTAAATAAAGGTTTATAATAACTTTAAAATCACTACAAACACGTATCGACTCATCATTTTTTGTTACTGGAATAATGGGAGCAGCCCAATCACAAAAATCCACAGCCGAAAGAATATCTAAATTTTGTAATCGTTTTAATTCTAATTCAATTTTTTCCCTTATTGCAAACGGAACGGGTCGAGCCCTATAAAATTTAGGTGAGATGTCTTGTTCCAATTTTAAAGTTAAAACGCCTTTATTAAAAGTACCCAATCCTGGGGAGAATATCGGTTTAAATTTATTTAAAATTTGAGTTACAGCCTGATGACTATTTTGGGTGATGTAACATATATTTCCTAGGCTTATTTTAAAAATACTCAAAAAATTTCTTCCCAATATTGGCGGAACGCCACCTTTTATTATATAAATATCAATTATTTTGGTGATATTCTTAAATGTGACATTAACCTTACAATACCCCATAGGACTAATTTGGTCTCCATTATAAAAATATAATATTTTATTAGTTGTATACATTTTATAATTTGATAATAATGTTTGTTTCATATTAGCCGCAATTGCTGAAATATTTACACCTGTATCAAGTTGAAAGGGCAGCGGCATCAATATACATTGGTGTGTCACCGACTGACTCTTTTATATTAAACAATAAATCTGTATTATTTACATTCTCATTATCAGTTTCAACGTAATTGCAGTTATTTTTAAATTTATTTTTATTTCTACATATTCGTGCCAAATGTCCTTTTATATTGCAAATATGACACTTCTTATTGCGATAGAAACACGTATCTAGAGAATGATTTTTGCGACCACATACAGCACATTTACCCTTTTTCTTTGGATCTGCTGACGTTGATGACGTTGAGGTGCGCTGCGCAGGGATGCGTTTATCCCGGAAATGATGCAAAGGTTCACTCTTCACGCCGATGATTTGTCCATGCGTTGCCATCTTAGCCGTAGCGATGTTCAGCAAATCCGATAAAGATTTTTCTTCATCCATGAGCCGATCCTGTATAGAGCCCTTTTCAAATCCAACGATAAATGTGCCCCTTAGCAGTGAATTTAATGCATGTCTTTTAAAATGCACTGTGATGCCAAACTTCTTAACCGAGCTGACCAATTTTTTGCGATCTCGTGTGAATTTTTGACTGCCGTATAAAAAGCATATCTCGCTACGAAAACACTCTCTGGAGGTTTAAAATGTTCACTTAATGTTTGCACTAAAATATTATATTCAGTCTCTTCCGGTTTAATAGGCAAAAGTAAATTATATAATAACTTATAGGCCTCTTCGCTTAACGCGTTTAGGAGGATCGCCTGTTTCCTTCCTTCCGTCGAAATTTCGTTTGCCACGAAATAATTTTGAAGTCGAGCTACGAATATTGACCATTCACCTGTTGAAGGATCGAACTCTCGCAAATGACCAACAACTTCTCCGAACATTTGGTTTTCGGTGCAACGTACAACATTTATTGCCGTACAATTTTCCTGCCGATTCACTTTTAAAGTAACAATAGTCCAATAATCCTCGTTGATACTGTAGGTTTGGAGGGATTATTGAGCCAGTTGAAGAGTGGAAGAGTGGATAATAAAGGTAATGTTGTCGGTAAAGAGTAAATAACATTGTAAAGGATTATAGTACATACGATCGGGATATTTCATGTCATAATAATATATGTTACAAAGGAGTGTACATATGAGAGAACCCTTAGGGACACCTTGTAATATTGGGAACTGTTTGTGGGTATTTTACTTGGCAGAAACTATTAGCTCCGAAATTGTTTATAAGGATACTTAAATGGCAAGGAATCTTTAATAAGTAACATTTATAAAGGAGTCCAATAAGCCAAACAGTGTCGAAAGTTTTCTGGATGCCCAAAAATAGTAATAGTAATAGTAGTCTATGATGGAAAGTGGAAGCATTATTTGTTTTTGTGGAAAGGAAGCCATATTGATAATCTAGGATAATTAATGGATGTAGGAGTATTTTATGAGGCATTTGAAGGGTTTCTCTATAACAGGAAAAAGTATAATGTAACGATATTTTCAAATTTGAGAATACATATAATAATATAATTAATCCTAATACAACTGCAAACGATGTAACCACATATATAAGGAACAATACCTGGTTTTTATTAAGGAGGGTAACAGGGGAATAACAGGTATATCCTTGGGAATTTTCTTCATAATAGATATAGGGATTTTATTACAGCTAGGAAAGTAAATTCTACCAGAATGTATCATTAAATAATTGTCTATCTCTTGTATTGAATCGTCAATTGGTGATGGTAAAGGAGATTTGTCAAATGAAACGTATGAGTTAATAACTAATTTAAAAAAAAGTTGTAGCTATTGTTTTGTGTTGGTTTAACCAACATAATATTACTATAAATAATCACACAATTATACCTTTCCAATCCTGAAAATACCGTGGTATACCATTTGATACGAAAAATAACATTATAATTCACACCAAAAACCTTAAAGCAGAGATTTGCACAAGGGCGCGATATTTTAGTATTATTTCTCATCAAAATCAAGGAATTTTTCCAAAGCAGAGGTTCACATCCAGAAAATGATAAGACATCTTCTACCAAATTAATCTGCTATTATATTCTATAATACTCGGCTTGCCGTTTTAAAAAAGAACTTTAGATATCTGAACAAGGAGCCCTTTGTGTCCTTAATAAAATTGCAAATCCTCTAAATCCAATAATCTCTTATATCAATTAGCAGAAAAAAATCATCTTAATTAAAGAACGTTTAACATGTATCCTTAAAATTCCCCTCAAAAAAAACATTATAACCCTGAAAACCTCATCCAAATGTGTATCCCTCATAATCTTTTGATAAATCCTAAAACAAAACACTCCAAAATCACCATTGATCAATTTATTTCATCTGCGCAAGTTTTGGTAGATCAACTATCGATTGACTTTTTATTTCAGGAGCGTTGAGTGAGAATAATTCATGCGACAAGTGCGGCTAACAGATTTATTACTACCTTTATTACAATGTAGGGTATATTTATAACATAAGAGATGCTGACTCTGGAATTCCATACGGATAAGAAACTGCACGTGTGTGGCCTTGAGACTCCGCCTTAACTCCTCCCTGACGAAGTTCGAGCATGTAGGTTTATCAGGAATGCGAGATTAAATGATGCTGTTTTCCATTTTTGGGGTTCCTAGAGTTTTCTTTTTATTTAGACGTGATTTCGTGAAAATTCGGTAGATTAGAAAGGTCAATATTATGGTCACAATTATGTATAGGATTATTGTCCAAACGCTAAGTTTATGTGTAATCACCGGTTCACTTATCATTTTATTTAATTCATATTTTTGTAAATCTAGTCCATGTTGAATATAATTAATTTCGCCCAAGTTAATTGCTTCTAGTTTGAATGGTTTGATGTTAAATTGTCAATTCAATGTTTATTGATATTCAAAATTCAATTTGGGGAGTTCAGTTGCTTTGAAATTCGTTTTTGTGGTTTCATATGATTTAATTTTTGTTTTTTCAACACTAGTTTCACATGATGTGTTTAATTCTAATAAGTACGTTCCTTTTAATAAAATGCTGTCTTTATATTTTTCGCATGTTTTCGTGGCAATTTTTTCATTTGGAATTATTAATATCCATTTGTTATCTTCTAAATTTTGCATTTTCATAGTTTTGATGTTTGTTGGAATTTGATGACATTGCTGGTATTTTTGGCGAGGCTTATCATTTGGTTGATTATTGGTTGAGGCGTTAACTTCGTGATACATTTTGGAAAATTAAACAAAAACGTTTACTTTGTTAATATCACACTTTATTTTTAGGTGACTCGAGTTTCGATCATTAACTGATCATTATCAAACTTTAATATAACTTTTAATTTTTGAGAGTTTTTCAAACAGCAGTATATTTTCTAATTTTGGTTCGAACGGCAATTTATCGTTATTGATCTGTTTATTTATTGATTCCAATTCTTCTAGAAGTTCTTTAGGTTCCACTATTGAGTTATGGATAACATTTAATTTTGAAAAGGTGATCATAATATAATAATAAAAATAATAAATATATTGTGTATTAATTGTAGTGATGTAATGATTTGGGATAATACTGTGTTAAATAAATAAAATTCATACATATTTGTATTTTCTATGTTTTTCGTTTTTATAGCTTGTTCCATTTGCAAAATACGATCTTCTAATTTGTTTTGGTTATGTAATTTTTGTGTAGTAGAATTAAAGTTTTCAATTGTCGAATGCAAAATTGAAATTTGATCTTTAATTATGGTTTTTATTTTACCTTCATTTTTTATTACGGTAGATATTGCAGTATCGTACTTTTCAGCATTATTGTGACCAAGATTCCCAGTCAGGATTTTAATAATTTATCCTAGACCATCAATTAAACCTCGTTTTGTTCTTGTATTATTAGGATTAATTTGGTTTATTTGTTGAATTGAATATGAGTTATAAAATTCTCTTTTATGTTCTGGTGAATTTTCTATTGTAGTTTTGAGTCGACGAAATTGTTTTTGGAGCGATTGAAATTCTATAATTATGTTGGTTATATCAAAAGCTTGTATGAATGACCAATAATTTATGACATTTGGTGCCTAATTTTAACAGTAACAGTCCTGGGTTGTCGTTTAAGTCATTAATTTTTAATGTTATTGTTTCAAAGTAGAATGAACAGAATCTGTAACAAATGGGGCTTTTAATTCTTTCATATGTATTGTTTCGATTTTATTGTTTGATTTATTTTGTATTTTCACTTTATTATTTTCTAAAATTTCGATGATTTTATAAGGACCTATAAATTTGTTTTCCCTTTTATTTCGCCTATTTTTTGTTTTAAATACGGTTTGGCCTATTGGGTAAATTGGTATTGGTCGGAACCTTTAATATTACGTTTTTTAATTACGTCCTTTTTTGATTCTTCTAATGTATCTGTCAAATCTTTATATATGTGTTCAATTTTATCTTTATGGGTTGCAACGTAGTCTGAGTAAAATTCGGTATTAATTAGGTTGGAGTGGTCACGGGTATTGGTGTGCCCAAATGTAAGTTCTAAGGGTGTAAAATTTGTTGATGAATGTATGGAGTTATTGTATGCGATTATTGCATATTTCATTAACATTTCAATGTTACTATTTTTATGAGTTTGTCTTAAAATTCTTAGGTGTTCAATAAGTGACGAGTGAAATCGTTCAACGGGTCCGTTAGATTCATGATGAAATGGGGTCGTGAAATTTATTCTAATTTTGTGTAAATTTAAAAGTTCTTTAACTGTTTCGTTTCTGAATTCCGAACCATTGTCCATTGTGATTTTTTTGGGTATTCCATAGTACGAGAAGTAGTTAATTAATGCGTTACAGATTTATATTCCAGTTTTGCCTTGAATAGGAATGGCTTGTCCTAGTTTTGAAAAGGAATCAATTATAGTTAAAATATCTTGTTTGTCGAATCTAAAAATGTCAATGTATAAATTTTGGAAGGATTTACTAGCTGTTTCAGTTAAAACAATTGGGACGTATGGGGGCTTACGAGAATATTTTGCAGTTTGACATATATTGCAATTATAGATAAAATTTGTTATATCATTTTTCATAAATGGGCAATGAATTGCCTCCATTTTTACCAATCCATTTTTACCACCGTCCCTTTTTTACCACCAATTCTTTTTACCACCAACGTATTTACCACCGTATTCTTTTTACCACCAATATTTTACCGCTATTTAAAATCGAATTAGAATAACAACTGACAACTTCAATTCGTAACCTGTCAATGTCATTCTCGGTTTGTCATTCACCTAAATCGTTGGTCACTCGTCAAAATTTGCATCGTTCTGTTAATCATGGCAAGTTATCAAACTGTTGAGTTATTACAAGGCGTAAAAAATCCATTCCTCCATATCGATGGATATATGTATCACAAAACGGAAGAAAAAAAAGGAAGAATATTTTGGAGATGCAAGCAGTATCCGGAATGTAGAGCCAGGGCTGTGACGCGGTCACAGCGAACGCACGGACAGGTTGTGGAAGTAATTAGAGGTCCTGTGCAATCGCCGCACGAAACACACGCCCCGAATCTAGAAGCTGTCGAAGCGGTGAGAATAAAAAATCGATTAAAAAGACGGGCGGAAGAACATCCGGAAGCTCCACCGGCTCAGCTGTTGAGGACTGAACTTCACCAGGTTCCGTGACGACTTGTTTTTGTTTAAAATAAAGTTACACAAAATTTTATTACATTTTAATTCACCAGGTTCCGTCAGGCGTTTTGTCCCAACTCCCGGAACGACAAAATTTAACTAAATCGATTCAGCGGAGCCGATTAAAAGATACGCCGACAAACCCAACAACCCTTGAGCAATTGGGCGACCTGCCTCAAAAGTTTAAACAAACTCTAGGTGGAGAAGAGTTCCTCATTTATGATTCTCGCAATGACGACGCGATTGAGTCGGTTGGACGACTCATGATCTTTGCCACAAAAGAGAACTTGCGACGAATGGCAAGCAGCACAATCTGGTTCGTTGACGGGACTTTTAAAGTCGTCCGGACAATATTTTTTCAACTTTTTGCTGTGATGGCTGGATTTCATCAAGTTATACGTGGAACCGAACAAAGAGTGGTTTTACCCGTTGTTTATGTGCTGATGGAAAATAAAACAGAAGCTGCATATCAAAAGGTGTTTATCAAACTAAATATATGTACAAATGTATAGCTATAAATATAACTAAAACTTCTTTCCAGGTTTTTGATGTTGTAAGAGAGGAGTGCGACAGGCATGCTTACAGGCTTTCTGTTACGACGATTTTAACAGACTTTGAAGTTGCGATTATAAATGCAGCCGTAACAGTGCCTAGAACAAACATTAGAGCCTGCTTATTTCATATGCGGCAAGCGATTTTTCGTCGCTTACAGGCTGAAGGTCTCCAACAGGCATATAATGATCGTGAAGATCGTTCAATCAAAATCGCGGTGCAGATGATGTGCGCCACAGCCTTTGTGCCTGTAGAAGATGTCGAAGAGGCTTTTGATATATTTCTGGAGGATGTTCCAGATGCCTTTGCTGATATTGCCGACTACTTCGAGAACATTTACGTACGAGGCAAACCAGCAAGAGGAAGACGACGTGCCACATCCCCGCGATATCCGCCAATGCTGTGGAACATGTATCAGGCAGTTCTGGAGAATACGTCACGCACGAACAACATGTCTGAAGGATGGCATAACCGTTTTTCTGTAGTCGTCGGCCGGGATCATCCTAGCCTATATGCTTTTGTCGTCGAGCTTCAAAAAGAACAGGGAGACACCGAGGCAATGTTCCGGGAATTGGACCTTGGGCGAAAAATTAAACGCACGGAAAACCTTGCCAGAATTAAAACTGAGGATAGGATTACAAATATAGTCCGAGATTACGATGTCAGAAAAGAAGAAGGGGAAATTGCAGAATACTTAAGGGCGATCGGTCACAACATACAATTTTGAATAAAACTGATTTTATTTGTAAAAAAGTGTTTTATTGTATAATTATTGGTAAAAATATTAGTGGTAAAACTGTATAGCGGTAAAAAAGTATGGTGGTAAAAATGCGGTGATAAAAATGGATTGGTAAATTTGGAGTGGTAAAACTGTACCCCTACGATGGGCAATAATAATTTATTTTAAGTTTTTCGATTGTGTCGTTGATTCCGCGATGATTAGATTTTCCTTCGTGTTGAAATTTGATTAGCATTACTCTCTCTTCCTCGTCTTTGATTGAATTAACTAGTTTTGTGCATTTAATTAATTTTAGTCCTTTTTCGTAAAAATGTTCTAGATAGGTTTCGTTAAAATATGAATACATAGAGTCATCACAGAAGTATAAATAAAATGTTTGTCCGTCTACTGTGTAATTTTTTAGTAATTCAAGAATTAAACTTTTATTTGATGTGGGTATTTTGACATGAAGGATTTTAAGGTCTCCAAAATTCTCTTTAGTAGCTTGTAATTTATTATGTGGAATTTTAGTTATTAAAATTTGATTGGGTTTATTATTAATAATCTCGTCTAAAATTGAAATTCCTTCATTCAAACTAGTATCATTACTAACTGAAAGAGGAGTGGATTGGAGAGATGGTTTGTGGATGTCTTTTACGTTCGTTGCTGGTTTGATTAAAACGTCTTGTAAAATTTTAACAGGTGGATTTGATTGATTTGTCTGGGGGTCGTTTTGTATTAGGTTTTCTGCTAATTGTCGTACGAATTCTAGTATTTCTTGATTCATTTCACCGGGGTTATTGATTATACTTTCAGTTTCGAGTGCATTCTAGAAAGAGCATCAGCTATTATATTCTGTTTTCCTTTTTTAAATATTATTTCATAATCAAATTCTTCGAGTTTAAGTCTCCAGTGTATCAGTTTACTATTGGGTTCTTTTAAATTAAACAACCAAGTTAATTGTCTATGATCAGTGTAAATTTGGAATTTTCTCCCAAAAATATAGGGTCAAAAATATTTACATGCCCATAATATAGCTAACAGTTCATTCTCTATGGTTGAATACCGTGATTCGCTTTCGTTAAGGGTTCGAGAGGCATATGCTATTGGTTTGTCGTTGGGAATGCATCCTTGGGATAACACTGCTCCGATAGCGAAATTGCTAGCGTCGGTTGTTAATATAGAAGGATTTTCGAAATCGGGGTATTGTAGAATTGGTGGGTTACTAAGAATTTGTTTACAATGTTCGAAAGCAGCTATAAATTATGGGGTATGTGTAACATTGGAATCTTTTTTTAAACATATTGTCATCGGTTTAGTAATTTTAGCAAAATTTTTTATAAAGCGTCTGTAATATCCTACAAATCCGAGAAATGATTTTATTTCTTTTTCCATCTTAGATATGGGGAAATTTTTTATAGCGGAAAATTTATCAGGGTTTGGTTTTACACCGTCGCGTCGCCCAATTCTTTTCAATCTGAGATATTAGGTAAAGTTACCTATCTCTTTTAAAGCAAGATAAGATACGTGTATAAAGCATTACACTTTGATACAACGGTACTCTAATGAGATTTAAAATAGTGGTTGTTGTTGATATGCAAACAATAATGTAATGATATAATTTTTAATTTACCATATACTATACTGTTCAGAAATGTTATTTAGACAATATAATATTTTACATTTGTCGACTTTATTCATTTAAATTCTTTTTCTTATATTTTTTAAAGTGATTTGTTGGCTACAATAATACAGTAACACGATTAATTGATGTTTCTGCTAATTCTACAAAATTCAGGAATAGCGTTCTCAATTAGTAGTTTTGACGGATTTTGAAGCTAATTACAACGGTAAACAATTTAAACTTGATGTTCTTTCATAACAGAAATACATCTAGAGAGCAAACAAATCTGTTTGAGCTAAGTTAGTACTAGGCAATAAATAAGATAGCCACCCTTACTACATATTAATTTATGCTTTCACTAAATTGAAAATATCACTATGTTTTAACAACAAATAATGGAAAATTTTAAGAAGCCACTGCGTTGTCTTATTTATATTTACATTGCTGTCTTATTTAACGTAATAAAATTTTTACTGTAGTAAAAATTATTATTTGCTCTTCACCCTATATACTGTAATTATTTATATAAACATTAAATCTTATATGTTGCAAATAATATTTTTCTCCGTCCATATCTGTTCGTGTAACCGGCATTTTAAAATATTTCATAAATAATATTATTATGTTGTTACGTAATGGGAAAACAGAATAGAAGTCTGGCACGTCACTAAATTTTAGTTGACATGTTCATAGCAATGAAAGGGACAATGGCGACTCGCGCACATCAACACACAAAACTTCAAGCTATTAGATTACTGACAGTTTTCATTTTACACGTGTATACACACCGTTTTCCATTTAGATATGTTATTATTTTGCTCAGGATAAAATCAATATCAGCAGAATATAATATATATCAGTATCTAATTTATATTAAAATCAAATATTTCCATTATACTTAATATAACTTTGTGGATGTGTTTTATAATTTTTTTATTATTATAAAAATATATTACTTAAAAAACAACAAAATTACTTAATAGCTAGTATGTATAACAGGATTTAATCTCCGTTGACTATAGTCTTCACACCTCAAAAATCAAAGATATTTCTTAGAAATGTTGAAGCTATTATATGTTGAAGATTATACAATCATGGAATATCAATTATTTACGATGAATTAAATTCTCACACAACCCGTGGTGAAACGTTTTTATGTTAATTAGAAGTTTAGTTAAACAGTTGTTTCACTATTTACTAGAATAGTGAAACAAAGCCAAGTGTTTAATTAGCTTTTTAATCGAATATTTATACGTGAAAATTAATGGGGCGAAACATTGACGTTTTAGTTTATGAGATTTACTGTGAATTATCATTATTTACAGTAATTATTATTTCCATATATCAGTAATGATCCACCATTAGTAATATTTTGATAGAAACACATTAATTCACATTAGTTTGCGAATGACTCAGTCCTTATTGAGTTATCAATCGTCGCCATACGTTCGTTCCTTCCTTATCCCAGAATTGATTTGTATAATCCCGCCCGGTAATCCTTCCTCCGGGGGGCTCGGAATTCATCGAATCAATTTATATCAGCACCTAATAATCCCTCGCGCGTAAAAGATTCTCTTTTTTACGTTCTCCGTCACATCCTCCTGCCCTACCTTTCTCCCTCTTTCACTCTCCTGGCACCTTTAAAAACTAAATAATAATACCTCTTCCTTACGGCGATAAAAGTCGAATGTGGATAACTCGGAACGGGATAAGGGTTAAGCCCCGAAGGGCACTTATTTAGATTTAATGAATGCTTAAGCTGTTGTACAGTGTTAATCCCATCGATGGTGATAAATATAGATTAGGCTTTATGGCTGTATTTTACCTTAACGAGTGTTCCCTGAATCTTTGTTAGCGGCAAATTTAATTACATGATATAATGGCCTCTCTCGGGAAAATAAAATAATAGATTTTGCTTAAATGGTGCAGTAAATTTACACCGTGAATGGCGAAACGAATTTGAATAATATTTCTGACACCATTTACTTAAAATAAACAAACAATAATTTATATACACAAACATTTTGGTAGATGTACTGATTTATTATTTCGACTTAATTATCTTAAATCTTCTGAAAGCAATTCACCCGCCGTCTGCAATTAGTGAGAAATAAATGAAAATTATGTTGATCGCATCTGCGCCGCCTTGAATTCCGACATGTCCGTACTTATTTGTAGCTGAAAGGAAGAGGAAGGAGCTCTTCTGTTCGGCGTTACCCTCCGTTTCATTACTTCCAGTTCACACCAGGATGGCTCGAACGTTTTATTTCCTGTTTGAGCAGGAGCGAGAGAAGAGAATTTGCATCTGACTCCTCTTGGTTCTTTTTTTTTAATCACACTACACGAACTAACCGAGGCATTAACTCTATTACGCCATTTTCCTGTTAACTTCTATTATCCAGAAAATTAATTACCTCCATCCTAATCCCTGGAATTGCAAGAATCCTTAACCGTGCTGTTTGATATATTACGGGGTAATACTTACCGCCGTTTAATATCCTTGTTGATTATTAATTACCGTAATTTGTATGGCTAAAAACGTTCTAATTTCACTGAATTTAGTCTATCGATCTGCTAGATAACACATTACAATAATAAAATAAAATAAAAAACTCATTCTTAATTAATATCACACTGTTAAGTAACTATAGTTTCGATCAAAATATTAATATTTAATAATGATCATTGGTTAATAAGAATACAGTCATTATTAAAATAAAAAGTGTAATTTTATTTAATGCAAATATACGAGGGTCACTCAGAAAGTAGGACCCGTTTTTGAATATATTTAAAACAAGCTAATATATAGGAACAAATATTAACGTTTTATTTATAAAGAACATAACTACATCTCTACATTTCCATTATGCAAATTTAAGCATTTGTCGTAACGTAAAGCAAGTTTTGTTTTCTAGTTTCATTAGTCATCATGGGTATTCTCTCATTCTAAGTTGAAATTACGATACCAGGGCGAGATAGACGGATCGTCATTTTCTTCATCTTTCAATTAATAATGAATATCCTAATATCACACTTTACTTGCGTTGAGAAATCTAGTCGGTCTCTTTTATTTTCTTAAAGAGTATAAATATTCACATCAACAGGACAATTTATACAAGCGAGACGTAACTTTGCAGGGAGACAGCTAAAACACAACTGAACATGTTATACACATCCGCCTGCTACTCTATTCACCAGCGCTCCGCACGGATACAACTTTCCGATCATCCCTCGTATCACGAAGTAAGTGCCTCCAACCATAATCATTTTACAATAATAATTTTATATTAGATTTTCAAAATATTGACAAAACCTAATTCAATAATTATCTAATTTATTTATTATTAATATTAAGATAACGAAAATGTCTCATTTCAAAATTTGTTTTATTTTTTATTTGTTTCACCACACTGCGCCTTCTTCAGGTAAAAAAAATAAAATTAGTTTATACTACTACTAAAACATCTTTATTCACAGAAAAATAAAATCTAATACATGTAATGGATAAAATAAAATAAATTCTGATATGTTCTTGTACTTCTGCTCCATGGCTATCGACCGGTGGTCTTTCAGCCCTTTAGTTTATATTTTCCATTATATTATTTATAAATTCATATTCTTGCGAGCCGATAAAGTAATTTCAAACATTCATTAATGTTAAAATATTCTTTAGATATCTGATCAACTTGAAACCATTAGTTAAGGGAATAAGGTGTGATTTCATCGGTATAAATCACTTTTATGAATCACGTTTCGTAGATGCTGGAAAAAAACTGTTATAAATTTATAACGAATTTTTTTCTCTCTCTCGTTAGTAAAAAAGAGGATCGTTGACAATTTGAATAATTCAACGGAGTGTGACAGGGATACACGAATTCCAAGTATTTGTCATTGCGTTCCCTTCGAACTTTGGAAAAATCCATCAGTGAAAAAATACATAAACGCATTCTGTGAAAGATGAATGGAATATAATGAATCCGCCGGAATTTGCATGCAGCGAACGTCCAGCCCTCTTTGTTTGTGGCCAGCTTTAATCTGTTTATGTACAAAACACAAACGGACGTATCTGAAAATTTCTTTATTTAATTAAATTTTGCATTTATTTTGTTCGGATACATTTAATCATTACATACAATAGTTTGACTTACTTTTTATATGAGTTTTGCATTGCCTAGAAAAATAATTCCCTTGGAAATTGCAAAAATATGTGATGATGTTGAGAAATGTAGTTCTTTAAATTGTTGCTCATTTAGATTAAGTCTTTAATTTGTTAACTTAAGTGCTTTTTCACAACATTATATTAAGCATAATAGGGGCTGTGAATTTGTAAGTGCTGCAAACAGTAATAATCGTCGATGGAGTTTTAACAATGGAGACGGAATTTGCAGTAATTTTGACAAGTGATTAGACTTCTGACAAACCAGTAAATCGGTCGATACAAGCCAGATGATATCTGAAGAGATTGTAAACCACCAAAAAGCCGATTGTGTCAAGATATATGTCGATGTAGCGCTCATCAGGATTTACTAATTTACAGTCTGTTCCACAACAGCGTACGGTTCCGCATTGTATTAATAGGTGGCGCACAGATGTTAGGTTAGGTTTTACCGATTATCTGAACAGTTCAGAAGAATGCTTTGAGGTTATATCGGTAGTGTGACTTGTTTTGTCTGTAACACAGCAGAATAAACACAATGAGTGATGCGTATGCAAGTCGTTTTGAAGCAGTGTTTCTTTCCACACTTCTAAAAGGACCGAAAATGTCGTATGCAGCTGCTGACCTCTACATTAAAAAGTCAGAGGGGTTCGTTAGAAAGTGGTGAAACGTTACAACGAAACAAAAAGTGTTGAGGAGCTGCCGGAACGTGGCATCCGGCGCTAAATGACGAAAAAGGATGATAAAGCTATCATCAAGATATCTGAAAAGAATTCTGGGTGTTCGTTATGACGAGCGCAAAATCTCTTATTGAAAAAGGGTATAGAAGTGAGCCTTAATACTATTAGACGACGCTTGCTTGATTCCGAATACGGCTGGCGGTCTACAACGTTAAAACCTTTTTTGAGCGAAAAGCACGTCGAAAAGCGATTGGAGTGGGCAAAGGCTAATATTTATCGTGAGTTTTCCAATGTAACCTTTACTGATGAATCATTATTTTGGGCCTGGAGTACCAGAAGGTCGACTGGTCATAATCCCGTTGTTCAACGTACAGTAAAACACCCAGTGAAAGTACATGTGTGGGGATGCTTCTGTACACAGGGATTTGGTACTTTACATCTCTTCACAGACAATCTAAATGCACAGAAAATGAATATGATTTATCATAAGTATTTGCTGAAGTCTGCTCAAAGATGGTTTGGTTTTAGGAAACAAATTGTGGCATTAACAAGATCTTATCTACATTGAACTAAAGAGGTTTGATTCACTAAAAATCATGGTCCTAGAGAGAAGCTCTAGTGATCATAGTAGCTTCAATGGAGGAAGAGTGATGGATAGAGACAAGGAAAATTTGTAGTTTTATCTGTCACGAACCGGTGATATCTGAGACAGGAAATGTCAAGTAGCTTCCGGTTCATAAATATGTACTTTCCGTGCTTGGCGGAAATCAAGGACTTTCTCGATAATTTCTAATCAGTAGTTTTTATTCTGATCGATGAAATCGAGGAAGATCCGTGGAATTGCCGTCATAATTAGTCAAAAATTAATTTGTAATCAGAAAGATTGTGTATCGGTGTTCTAAGTTCTATGTTCAGCAATAAATACGTCGGTTTATTCACCTACCATTTAGCTTAAGTAGGTAAGCTTCTATTTCGTAGTAACATCAGTCAGTAATATCACTTTTACCTCTGATCTTGAAGTCGGGATGACCCCCATGTGACAATATGAAAATAGATCAACAGTGTAATTAAATAATTTATTTTCGAGTGATTGGCTTTACTAAGTGTTAAAGTCTTCATTATGAGTAAATCTAACTATATCAGCTTTTGCAAGAATTAATTATAGTGACGTAATATTATGTTGGTTTCTCTAACAGCAAGTTCCATCCAAACTGCACCTGACTCAAGGATCATGGAGTCCGTTCAATTAATAACAAAAATGAAAATTTGGTATACATGTGCAATGTCTGCAAAGCATTTCTAAACAAAGAAACATCCATGCTGGATATGCTCTGGGAAATGAAAGCAAGCATAGAACAAAACCAAGACAAATGCTTTTTCATCAACCAACAAATCAACATCTCTGTTCCACTCATCAAGCTAATCCTATGGAAAAGTAATCAAAAACGATTTCCGCCAGCAACACAAAGCCATATCGACTACGTACAGATAATTACCGACGATCTCAGACGGAGAAACGATCGTGTTTGAACAGACACTTATTGGAGTTAAACGGAAAATCAAAATAAAATATCTTGTTGTGGGATTTGTCATCAGTAACAACTCGAAGATCATATCAGTTGAATCTAAATCGTGGATTCATGCGTCACGCTTTAATCCAAATAATGTTGAATGCGCTGAATATTTAAATATATACAATCCAAGCTTGAAACCAATCATATTGTTTGCGAGAAAATAAAACGAAACACCCAAACCCAAAGTTTAGTTCTCTTAAAATTGGTATCAACCACAATCATATGGGATATGTGGGATAAAGGAATTATTTAAAACAAGTTTACTTTTTTTCGTGCCACCAAAAACAAAATTGAATAATTTAAACCAACCTAATTGAACCAAAAATATTACAATTATGCACCAAAAATAAGTCTTACTAATATGTTGCCATTTCTAGAATTAATTTTACACGAAGAATCCCTCAATATTTTGTTAATTAACAATTAATATTAATATTTTAAATTAGCTTCAAGTGCCTGACGTACAAAGTTGATCCACGGTGGGATTTATTGTTGTTAAATATTATTTTCAAAAGAAAGTAAATATATTATTTTTTAATTATCTTACCCAAAAAAAATACAGACTCTAAATACTCAAACTGAAACTCAATATAAAATTGTGCTCAGGTTAATAACAAGAGCATCAATAGTATACAAACTTATGTCTGCGTTTTCCTTGAAGATTACATTTTCACCATGGCCTGTACTGGCACTTGGACGCCAGCCAGGTATTCAACTCATTGAGGTACTCGTCATTATGCTTGGTGAGGTAGACCTGCATGCCCATTTTCTGGTGATGAAGATTATGTTCTTCGTGAAGTCCATAGTGCAGACGGCTCTTCCGTCATGATGCCAAAAATTTGACCCTCTACACGCTTATTAAGTAATGCTTTTGTGTGGCACCTGAAGGCCATAGTTTGATATCACCGTCATTCTGATTAGATTTTAGTGTTCCCGAACCTGCGTCAGTAAAAATCTCTTCTATAGTGCACTGCGTGTACCTTTTTTGCCGAATCAAATTGTGTGGCTTGCTGGACACGTAGTGCTGACTTCAAATTTAACGATTACTGATCACTGACTGGCGCAGTGGAGGAGTTGAGAAGTTGACACTATCACCTGCGAACCGTGAATGCCACTGTCGACATGCATGCATCTTCGTCAATCGACTGTTCATCGCTCAAAAATTGGTTGAAAGTTGAACGTATTCTTGTTCATCAACGTTGATATACGTAGAGTAAAATAGCTGTTCGCGTAATATTGAAGGGTGTCGTGATGCCCGTCTTTAGAATATTATTGGGATGAATGGAATACAACGCAGTTACAATTCCACACTAATACCCGTTACCTATACTTCATGATTTTACGTGCAATTTTGTTGTAGTTCCCGTATTTTTTTTAATTGATGTCATAAAGGCATATCACTAAAATTGACCTGGCATTGTAATTACGTTGTGTTTACAGTAAAAGCCGTATGGGCGCCATGAACCATCTAAACTTGACGTAGCAGTATCCTCCATGCGTTGGACGTGGCCTCATGATACAAAGTTCTATTTACCTACTTTTTGAACTTGAAGTTTCTGGTGTGGAAATCGCCCTAGTTTAGAAGAAAATCTTAGCACTGTTGATCAGAAAATGTTCCCGGGCAACGTCAACCACATTGTCGAAATACTGAATGAAACCAATCTCTAAGATTTAGTGGGTTACGTGTGAATGCACGATATTTAACGTAAAGTTATGTCCAAACAAACTGATATAAACTGTATATTTTGAAAATCTAAACGTTGGTAATAAATTAGCGTTAACGATGGTGGTTGAACCAAAATTATGATTAAGTTTGGGTAAAGATTGATCCACCGCCAAAATGTTAAGCTAAGCTGCAGCATCTACTAAAAATTTGATTAGAAATTAGTGTCGTGTATAAAAATAATGGGACTGGAGAGATAACGAAGGTATGGCTAAAATTACTCCCGTTACTCTTCGATTCTCTGCTGGCACGATGAAGTGCACTTTTGTGCCTTGCTCCGAAATTTATAGTGTTTGTGTTGTGAGTTATTCCTGGTTAACCTGCGACTCTTTGATGTTGATCAACTCCTATTTCAAAGTTTAGTATAATATTATTTCACCAAAATAGTTGTTTTCTGATTTTATTTTGCATAAATTATAAAATTTAAGATTAAATATGTAAAATTATAGCACTCTATGAAATTATTTAAGAAACCATTGTCGATTTGTGCATAACGTTGATATTCTTAAAGGTGGTGAGTGCCAAAACTTTTTAGATGTGATGTGGCATTTCACCCAGGTTTTCTTAAGATAAATTAATTAAATTTTCTGCACATCTGTCGGTAATCTACGTATAAAATTTTCACGTTGGAGATTGTCGTGTATATTTTTATTCTTTATTGTCTTCGCAAATCCTGCTTGCAAAATTTAAACATATTACACATTATACATACATTTCATATAAAAATTGCAAATAATTTAGCATACTTTAAAGAAGTTTACTGTTATATAATTTCAGCATTATTGTTTTTAAAAACTTTAGATGAAGAATAATTCTTACAATTATAAATGGTAACTTGGATTCACCATTCTGCAACCCTACGTTTGCAGGCTGGCGGGATTTTAGAGCTTTAGGTGCTGTGCGTGAATAAGAAATTACAATTATATTATCTGCGAATTATAATATACATATATATATATATATATATATATATATATATATATATATATATATATAGGGTGAGGTTGCTTAAGTCGTACCCCTTAAGAAAAGAACTGTATAAAACTTAGGATTTATCAAATAGATAGAAAGTAAATGTTTTATTAAGACCTTTGTAAATTTTGTTATTATGTGTTATAACAAAACTAGAAAGTCCATATACGTTTTTACGTATAAAAAGTCAATCTTTAAAAACTAACATCGGTACAACTAAGTCAACTTGTTTCTTAAGTCGTACCACCTATAGCCTAAGTCGTACCACCTATGGTCTAAGTCGTAATTGTGAATTCATTAAACAAAGATAATATTAGCATGTATTTTTATTCATATGTTTACAGATGCATTCAAATAGTACAATCATTACATACAAATCTTTTTGTTCTCTTGTTCAATCCAAAGCAAACATCGTACACCCAAGATTTGCATTTCAAGCATTGTATAATGCAATTTCGACTGACGAGGTAGAGCATCTATGGAACCTTTGGTTTGGTTTATTTTAGGAATCAGAGCGTAAAGAGTCTTCAACAACAACTGCAGAAGCGTAAAAATCGTCATCAAATGTATGATTGTTGCATGGCCAAATACCGGTAGAAACTATTCAAAGAAATATTCATACGAACTGATTTTGGATATGCAATTTCAAATAGTTCTGACACAGAAGTTTGTTTAATTGTGTTACCAGGATTTGTTTTTAACCAAGAAGATGAAGCTTCGTTGGTCGGTCCAAAAGATGAAGATGGTGGGTTATATAAGCAGGAAATAAAAAAATTATAATGCTATGCTTGCAAGCCATTTCTATAGCTTCAATTTTTTTTGTATGGCTAGTGTGTCCATCCAAAAAAAGAAGTATTTGCTTATTGTTACTCTTCTCCAAATTTGTATACTTGATGAAATCTTTCAACCGTTGAACAAAAAATTCTTATTCTTATTATTGAATTTCGCCAACTGACAAGCAATACTTCTTAGATCAGTTGCAGTTATCCCAAAAAAAGCTTGATTCTAAATTGCGAATGTGTGCAAACAACTCCTTCTCCATGTTTTCAGTTATATTCGTAGGCCTCCCAAATTTGAATTTCTTATTTAATCCTTTAAAATGACGACGTAACATTGGTTTAGGGATGTTATATTGTCGATGAGCTTAATTGAATCCATTAACTATTTCCGATAATTTGTTTATATTTTCTTGTTTCTATGCATTATAAATTGGCTTTGACTCTCTTGACAAGATTATGGCTTAACATATGAAGAATGTAGAAAACATCACATTAAGGCAGGAAAAACAAAAAATAATTTCTTAAGTCGTACCAGTACGATTTAGGAATCTCATACTGGTACGACTTAGGACACAGTACATTAAAATTTAAAACAAATTATAACTTTATGTTGAATATAATAAACACAATTTCGTTCCGACCAAACGATTATGTAAATTGTACTCAACCTATATTTATGAAGAAAAATAATTTTATCAATAATTTACTTGCAAGATTTACTACCAAAAATATGCAGAAAATTATAAGGAATAAATTTACTTGCTGGCGAATTTTACAAAGTGGTTTGTTTCCATCAAATAATAATACGTCACACGACGTGGTTGACTCAAATGTATATTTGGTTACCGCATAATCGTCGGTTGTCGCTGTATTTTGTACTAAATGCATGTGGTACGACTTAAGCAGCGGTACGACTTAGGCAACCTTACCTTGAACAAACACAAGTACAACTAATATAATACATGAATGATACAATTGGCGTTAGTGTGTTAGTATGCTAAATGGCTATCTACTAGCGGTCTTTTAGCCTGGATTTGTCATTGTCGGCGTGTTTCGTCAGTTTGTCTCTGATGATGGTGATGGATGATGTGGTGCGATGAATTAAAATGTAGTGAATGAAGAGGTTTTGTATTTTGGGAATTGGTTAGGATTTCTGCGCAAGCAGTAAAGGGAAAGTATGTGATGGTTAAAGGAATGTTTGGAAAATTTTTCAATGACGGGAATAACAGAGGTAGAGTTATATAGGAGTTGGCTAGAGGGATTATGCAGGGGATTATTAGGACGGCCGATTTTGGTAAGGATTCTTAAGGAGGATCGCTCGCTAACTTAGATATTGTAGATAGTAGGATTGCAGGAGTGGGAGAAAGGGACATTACCATAGTTGAGTATAGCGCGGCAAATCATTTTATAGATTTTGACAGCTGATTTAGTGGAAATTTCCTTGTTTTTGTAAGTTAAATTTCTAAATAATTTGGCCCTGATAATGATTTTCATTTTGTTTAGAGCTGTGTGATTTTTAAAATTAACTTTTTGATCTATTGTAATGCCTAGGTATTTTATGGATGTAGAAGGGGAAACAGTTGTGGAAAATATGAATATTGTGAGCATTATTATTGTTACGGTTACGGATTTATTTTAATTCGCCATTTGCAAAACCAGTGTTGTAGGGTGTCAATAAGCTGCTGGAGGGATTGAAGGGTGTTAGATACAGAGGGTGCATGGGAGATTAGAGCAGCGTCGTCTGCAAACTGAAGGAGGTATTTAGAGGGATTAAAGTATAGAGGATCCGGGTTATAGATATCAAAGCAGAAGATATTGTAGAGTAGTGGAGATAGAGAGGTTCCTTGGGGTAGACCTTGTACAGGAGTAAAGGGAGGGGAGTAGGAGTTATTATTTATTTTGACTTTAAGGGATCTGTTGGAAAGGAATTGTTTGATAATGAAGATAATATGTGTCGGAGGTAGCATTTGTATAACAGACCTTGATGCCACACAGAGTCAAAAGCTTTTTGTATATCCAGTAGTAAGACGGCTGATAAATTTCCTTCAATGTGTGTTTTTTGGATGTTAGAGGTAAAGATGGTAAGTGGAAGGGTAGTGGATCGTTTTGGGAGGAAGCCAAATTGGTAGTTTAGGATGCGGTCACGGATGAGGGATAGTATTTTGTTTTTAAGGAGTGATTCGTAGAGTTTTATAATAATAATTCGAAAAATCAAAATAGAGAAGACAAGGATTGAAAATATAGAAGCAGGAAATGTTATCGAATAGTGGAGATGGAGGAGATCTTTAGGGTAGATTTTGTTCTGGAGTAAAAGCCATTGAACGAGAGTGGTTGATTTTGACTTTTAGTGATCCAATCGTATGGAATTGTGTAATTATAAAAGTAATATGAGTATTAATTTTAAAGAGGTAGCATTTGTTCAACAACATTTGGTACCAGATAAAATCGAATGCTTGTATATCTAGCAATAGATTGGATTATGATTTTTCTTCAAGGGAAGTTATTTGGGTATTTAAGATAACTATAGTAAGTGGGGGTATACAATTGGTTTAGAAGAAAGCCGAATTGGTACTTGCGGATGCAGTCAGACATATAAGACAGTATTTGGTTTTTAAGAAGAGATTCGTATAATTTTCGTAAAACAGGGAGTAACATGATACGATAAATGAAGAGATATCATCGTCCTAATGGGTTGGTAAACCTGTTATATTTGTTACATACATTGTTTCGTTTCTACATTCGTAGATGCCACAAGCTGACCAATAATTCAAAGCAAAGACAATCAATGGTATGGTTCGTAACAAGCAGATATAATTTTTTCCTTTTTAATGTATCAGAATATTTTTGTGTAAAAATGTTAGTTTCAAATTGTGGCAAATTAAAAATATTCGTTTTACTGCTGTAACAGGTATATCTTCGTAATCTATTTTTTTAAATATAGTTACTTTGAAAAATAAATATGTCCTTGTTGCTTGTTTATTTAACATAAAGTGAATACTTTAAATAGAATATTAAATATAGTTTACAAATATAAAACTAATGGGAAATGGTTAACTAGAGAATAAATTATAATAAAATGATAATTATCTATTAATAAAATTACAAAATTTACATTTAGGGTAGTTAAAAATACAGTCATGAAGAATTGTCTATTAGTTGCGTAATTTTGCCTATTAGGCCTATAAGTATTTATTTCAACGATTCTATGTTACAAATAAAATCAAGAATAATATAAGCGTAGTATTAACATTCACAATAGGGTTAGTTTTAATGAGAAGTAAATTTCATAATTAGAATGAATGAAAGTTTCAAGGTACTTAATAAAGTGATTTAATAATGCAGATAAATTAATAACTTTAAATATTCACATTCTAGCATTAATAACAATTTTAATATAATTAAGTTTTAATTTGTTATTATTCATGATAACTTTCTTTTGCATATTTTAAAAATTAAACAGTGGCTATAGTTTCGACTATAAACTAGAAGTATTTTTAAGAATTAGCTTATAGTTGAAACTATAGACACTGTGTAATTTTTAAAATATTGTAGTAAAATAGAGTTATCGTGTTTCAATTACAACTCATTCAAGATGTACCATGAAGTAAACGCCCTTTCCATCAAATATTCATTTAAATAACTTCTTTGTTGATATTCTGCAAAATAAAATTTTAATAATAACAATCTTCAGTAGTTAAGGTAATCAAATCGTAATTTTGTAAACAATTTTTTTGGCAAAACCATAACAAATTATTATATAATAGTGATAGTAACAATTATTGCAATGATTTAAATAGTTGTATGATAACTATTATAAGAAGCTTGTTGGTTATTTAAGGAGAACACTTGTGGTTTGTATAATGCGGTTTTAATTGTTTCCTGAAGATCTCAACGCTGCAACACTAAAGTCTAATATAACGGAATCATTCCGACAAAGTTTAGTGTTAGTAGTGTTGTTGGGTGGAGTAGTCTAAGTTTGACCTTTTCGGGTAAAGTTCGGCGTGTGCGTTTGTTCCGGTAATTTAATTAGTGTTATGGCGAGATAATTAGGGGGATTTGCAATTTATGCGAACCATTATAATTAACTTATTTAGACAAATGGACAGGCCGAGCCGTGATCGATGGTATTTATTTCCATTTCATTATCCATTATCTATTTGACCTTCTGATACTATTGTTGTATAACGAAGGTAACTTAAGGTATGGATTTATTTTCTATAATTATTGTTGATTTAATCAATAATTTAATTAATTAATACGCGGTTATCTATTAGGTAGATTATTGCTAATTATATTTAATCATGTTGATTGTATAATAATGTTTGCCTTTTAGGCACAAAATCAGGATTTATTAATAATATATTCTATTGTATTTTAATGTATTCGGTGCAGAAGTAGATTCTATATTTGTAGGAAAATTGGTCATATTTAAAATATAAAAATAATATCTATGTATACTCATAAGGATAGTGTAGTAACGGTCGACGTGGTAATTCCTTTTACCACTAAAAGTTTAATGGTAAAAACATAGTAAGTGCGTTAGTTTAGTATTTATCTATGTATACCTATATGTGGTAATTGAAAATATGAAAGCTTGCATATAAAATTAATAGACAGAATAGTTATTAGCAATATTTGGGGTAGAAAATTAAATTATATTATGTTAAAAACATTGCGAGTAGTCTTAAAGACAGGTAGTGTATATTTTTAATTAATTTTTATTGTAATGTATTAGTACAAGGTAATATAAGTCAATAAAAATTAATTATGAGGGAACGAGAAAAAATTCTGGAAAAGAAAAAAAAACAGTTTATTTAAAATATATGCAGATTCAAATATTTAATACAAATTTTGTGCCTTTCAAGTAATGCTAAATATGCATTTATACTTATTAGAGAATAGTGGTTGGATTGAAGTAGCAATTAATGGTGGACACTAATTTGGTTAATAGATGTTCGCCTTCTGGTGGATGCGCCGGGTTAAAGATTCTAGATTTTGTGCAATTTCAAAAGGATGAATACCTTTAACAAATAAATTTTACATTAAAAAATATTATAAAAGATTTCTATATAAAATGAAACAAAAAATCCGCCCATAATTGCCAAGATAGAATTGCTTGTCATATCCATATCGAGTGAAATAACACCGGACAATGAGACCGCTATTAAATTCTTGATCAAACCTTTAAAACCTATATTTTTATATTTGTTTTATAATATGTTATATAATAAACATAAAATTGTTTATCTAAAAATTAGATGTTTTATGTAAACGTACATTTAATAATGACCTAAAAAGGGCGAAAGTCTGATAATATTTGCTAGTTAATTTTAGTAACTGCACATATATTACACAAATAAAATTCTGAAAAAAGTAAAATTAAACTATGTTGATTGTAAATTCATTATATCCTAATATTATGTGTCATGAAGTGATAGAACTGTAGTTTATTGGTATTATTTATTATAATACGTTTTTTCACTGCCACCTAAAAATGGTTATAATTTATAAATACGTTTAAATTTTAATTTTGTTAAATTTTGTACTAACGTATTTTTATTTTTTTTGCAGGTAAGCACTTTGGGAGTTATACGAAGATTTATTTATTGTATTTCCAACTAGATACAATAATGGAAAAATACGTAAGTTTATGTTTTGTATAATAGTAAAAATATGTGTGTTAGTTATTAATTTTTTAAATGTATATCTTTCTAATGATGATGATAATTAAATACAATTAAGACTTTATTCATATTTTTATATGCTCTATTACTTTATAAAATTGATTAAATTATATTATAAAAATACACTATTGTAGTAATCAATATTAAAATATTTTTCAAAGCTGCGTAATTTTACAACTTGGCAAAAATATATTATTGAGGTCTTGATTAATTGAAAATCGTTGGTTGAAAAAAAAAATCAATTACTATACTTTATAGAAAAAAATGATATGCAGTAGTTTAGTGTTTATTAACTAACCAATGCAAAGGTGTTTAGCATTTTTGTATCACATTGTAGCATATTTTAAAAATTGACTTTTTTATGCAAAAGCCTAAAAATATTAGACACATTTAGGTAGTTAAATTCTCTTCGGATATTCCACAATGATATCAATATTATGAAAAATAATACTAACCTAAATAAGGTTTCACGTTTCAAAAAAAACTTAGCAAAAACATTGCTTTTAACAACATTATTTGAAATTAGAACACTTGATTCATATGTTTGTATTTATTTTCCTGATATATGTTTCAATAATCGAAATCATTTTCAAAGGAATTAGGAATTTTAAAATTATCTAATGTTATAATTTCGTTTCATCCAGAGTGCAGTGAACAAAGTATCTACCATATTGCTTTGTTATGTTTCTTATATTTGTCATATTTTTTTAAACAGAATTTTACCTTCTTTCAGTCAACATTAAAATCTGTTGAACTATTTTGATTATTTAATTTAAATATGCAGACACAAGACCTGCTCGTCAATTTAAACCTCTTAAGAAATAAAAATTGCGGATAGTGAACTTGATTATTCATATTCTGTTGTATTCGGATCAAAGGGAAACAAAAAATCAATTATTTTTTATAATAAATTATTTCTTTATTTAGAAATATTTGTAGCCTTAACATTAATATTATTTACCTTATAGTGATAATTTTCATTTTTATCACGTAACTTGATTTCATAGAACCAGGACAGTAACTTTTCATTAGATTTGTGTAAAAAAAGATTTTGTTAACTTGGTTATAAATCGAAATAGCATTTAACTAGGTCTCTTTGTATATATGTTGATTATAAATAAAAACGTTAGTCATCTATCTATGGCATCAGGTACTACAAATACTGCAAATATCCGACATCTTATAATAAAATATTTTAAAATAATAAAAATAAGTAAATAAAAATGCAGGTAAGAAATTATTAGGAAAATACAAAACACGTTAATATTGAAATGTTAAAATAAAATAATTATTAAAATTAAAAGTATAAGTCAAGTACAACTGTCAACATTTAAAATAAAAACAATACAATAAAATACGAATATATAAATTAGAGTAACAGTACAAGACACGTTAAAATACAAAAAAAACACACGACTATGGTAATCTGAAATATATGGTCTAAAAAAATAAAATATAATTTCAAGATGAATTGAAATATGGAACAATATACGGGGTGTTCCATTAAAGAAAAAGCAAGTTTGTTTCATCCTGACTTTTTAACTGATCCTGTATACTAAATTTATTTTTCGCTAGCTCTCTTACTTTAGGAGATATTTGACTGTTTCCATACATATCAGCGACCCTGAATAAAATTTTAATATACGAAATTTGTCTTGTAAATGCTATTTTTTTAAATGCACCCTAAAAGAATTAGGGCAAAATTTTATAATTCTTTGTATTTTTTTTTGCAATTGGTTAGAAAGAAAACTTTAAGTTAGTCAGGATTGTTTACTTTAGGCCTTATTTATTTATATTTAAATCAATATTGAGTAGATCAGATAATCCAATTTGAGTTTTAGGGGTATATATCTAATTTTCAAATTTTGCACAAAACTATTGTTTTTTAGGTGAAGAAACAGTTTTAGTGAGTTAAATAAAAAATTAAAAATTATTTACTTATTATTAATTAGATACAAATATTTAAAATGAAAGCTGGGCGAAGTTCATACTTTAGATATGATCTCTTCCAATCTAACCCATATTTCTGACAAACAATGAAGGTTTTTTTACCATCAGTTTTTCTCTTAATTTAGGCTTATTTTTCATCATTTTAGAGATAAAGATTTGAATTTATGAAATCATATAGAAGTTATATTCACTTATCACTAATCAAAATCATTACCAATTCTCTTAATATTTTAAAAACTCAAAATGCTTTCAAGTATAATTAGAATTTGTAACAATATCAGTTTCTGTAATCATAATTGTTATCGAACGAGTAATAAGATCCATTTACATACAATGAAACTATTTTAGTCATTATTTTATATCTCTTCTATATATCTATTATTTGCTCAGCGACTCGTATTAGAAATAGTGTGGATTATTTTTAAGTTATTACTTCCTAATTACCTTAAGTACTTTTACTTCTTCATTACCAATAAGACACTAATTAGGTGCAAAAAATCATCTAATAACCTTTGTCGTTTATTTTACCCATAATTTGGAGGAAATTCTAAAAATTATATTAAATTATTCTTCATTTTTTTAACATTAGTATTTTATTTTAAAAAAACAATTATACTAATATAATAAAATAACACACGTTTATTTTTCTTATTTATAGATATATATTTTGTATGTTGCATTGAGGTTATTCAAAGTCCTACCAAAATGCGTTTAAAATATTTTCAGTGTACAGGTATTTAAAAAGAATTAAAACATTTTCTAAACGGAAAAAAAAGCCTCTCTATGGAAGAATATGCCAACTGTAAATAGCGTCTCGAATATTTATGGTACTTTTCCTCTTCCTTCAACGTGATGTATTTAATCAGCTGTGTGTGGAATAATAAACTCCTAAATTAATATGTGAAGTGAACTAATGATTAAACTTTTTATATTATTCAAAACAGTTTACGTAACCTCGAACTTTCGGTAGTCAAATTACAATTGTTGGTACAATTATTGCGAAAACAATTTTTAGATTTATATAATCTTAGATAAAAATGGCCCGGGATTGCCTTTTACATCCAGGCTTTTTAGAATTCTTCTCGAAATTCCTATTATCAAACAAATATAAATTCCTGATTTGATCAAATCGAATATATTTTAATGATCAAATCTGGATATTATAGCATTTGTATGACCTGCTGAAGAATAAAGAGATGTTTTGCAAGTGTATATCGATCTTAGCGATGGAGAAGGAGGCGCTCTATTGCAGAGACAAGCAATTTTATATGATTTATTCTGAAGGATTCTACTTCGTTGTATATGTTGAATGTCAAGAAAGAGTCCCACCTAAATTGGGAATGAAAGCCAAGTAATGGCTAAAACATTGTCTAAATGGCAAATATAAATATTAGATATGAATTTCCCTTATTGGGTCGGAGTGGAAGAACAGCTATGTGTCTTCGGATTCTTTCTACAACTGTATACATCCAAGTATTAGTGCATGGAATATTTATGGCATGTACGAACATTCATAAGGCTCATTTTAAGATCTTGTAAACGTACGCTACAAGGTTATAAGGAATGTGAGTTTATCAACGACTCCTCTTTAGATTTCGTAGTCCCGAAAAACTTCTGGATGTACTACAATCACATACTCGTTAGAAGACTTTTCCTATCAGCATTTCAAACTAAAATTTCAGGCAATTACCACGCCTTTGTAATTATACAATTTGACTATTATTATTCCATCCTTGCTGATCATTTCTTCATTATGCTGTCTGTGGATAAAAGTGGTGCCTTATATCGATCCACTCTAGCTGTGCATGAAGTGTATTGCAACAAATTTTAGTTGCTGATATAGTTGATAGATAGATAGATATTTATTGAGGTTAATACATACATTTACACAGGTCGTAACAAAAGAAATAATTATAATTAATAATAACAATAAACTAAGTGAATTCGTAATCCAAGACTCTTCCCACAAATAAAAAGCGCATTTAAGTAGTAATGCTTTTAATTTAGTTTAAAATATTTTTGGTGGTAACTATTGTAATTCTGTAGGCAATTTGTTATAGAATTTGATTACATAACATAGTAATTGGTTCCCGTTTGCGAACGACTTAGTCTTAAATATTTAGGAAACAAGTTGTGCTTACTTCTAGTTTCTAACCATGTACATGACTATTCTGAGCAATTACATAATCGTTATAATGATCTTTAACATAAATTAAGCATTTAAGAATATAAGCGCATGGAAAGGTTAATATATTGTGTTGAATAAATTTTTGTTTGCAGTCATCTCTGTATACGGGGTACGACAAATTGTTATTTTACACTCTTAATAAAAATATGCTTTTATTTAGTTTAGTTGCCATTTCATCACCTTGTTGATTCCACACAACCTATATGAATTCCCAAGAATTTCACTGAGTTGGTATTGTTTATGTTAATGACTTGTTTAAATTTAAACATTAAATATTAAGTTTTTGTGGTATTTAATTTGAGACCATTACCACAAAAACCAAGCATTTGCTCTCGTTTGAGAACATGCACTAGCTAATAACGTAGTGTTTAAATCATTCGATGCAGATATTATTAGGAAAAGTAATGGCCCGAGCATCGACCCTTGTGGTACACCATGATCTAATGGCAAATTCTCCGATGTCTCACCATCAAAAGACACTGACTGTCTCCTACCGGTACGATATGACATTATTAGCCGATAACTGCTTGGATCAAAATTATAAGCGTATGTCTTCCGCAAAAGCAAATGATGAGGCACGCAATCAAAAGCTTTAGATAAGTCTATAAATGCCGCAATAGAATAATTACCCTTTTTATAGCTGCCGATGACTTTACTCACAAGATCAGCTACAGCCATTACTGTGGATATGCCTCGTTTGAAAATTGACAGTATGTTACAAATCAAAACTATTCCTAAAATCTTGTAACTGAGAAAGTTTCAGATGATTTCCAATAAAATGAACATTCAAATCTCCAGTTAATAAAATAGTATATTTTGCAAAATCAATCTTATATAAAACTGTGTTAAGGACATCAAGAAACACATTAAAATTTCCAGATGAGCTTCTGTATACACTTAATAATAAATAAATTCCACAAATTTCGCAGTCTTTTTTCAACTGAAAGAGTATTAATTGGCAACGGTTCATATTTAAGATTATTTTTTAACAGTATCATTACACCGCCATGATTTTGGATTGTTCTGCAGTAATGAGTGGCAATATCAAAACTATTAACACTTATCACATTCATTTTACATAGTTTTAACCAGTGTTCTTGAATACACAAAACACTAAAATTTTTGGTTTCAATAAGATCTTCTAATTCATCAAACTTATTTCGAATTGATTTAATATTTAATTGTAGAACACCCAGGTTCACTAAATTATTAACACACGTATCATTCATACAGTCTCCTTTTCTGACTGAAAATAACGAAAAAAACAATTTGCACACACGTCTTTTAGCCAAAAGTTAGGAGTTGTTAAGGTATAAATAGAAATTCGGTCTGAAATGCGTTAAATAAGCTTCAAAAACGTTTGTATGGCCAGTTGTCAAATTGGTTGTCGAAATTGATAGATAAGGTCATAGCAGAGTCCACTTCGTGCACACAAGACGTACAGTTTTATTACCAATTTGATTAGTTTACATTGATACCACCTTTGAAAACGAACATCTGTTAATCAAAACATAAATCTGTCTTAAGCCGGAGAGACGTCTCTCTGTCTCTTTACGCTTTACGTAGGATATCAAATATTTTTCTGATAGATGGGTGTAATTTTTAATAAAATACACTTGTTGTAATTAGAAAAATTTGTTGAGAGGCATTCTGTTTGAAATAAAAGTAATTGCTAAGTCAGTAGTAACAAATCCCTGGATAGAGACAATTCCCCATCATGACATGTATCCCGACAAATGTTATCATTTCTTTTCTAAAATGCGAAAACATTGGTACATTCAACCATTTAGTCACAGAGTTCTTTGGTAAATATTATTAACAACTTGAACTTAAAATTCCTTGTGTTGATATTTCTCCTTTGTTGCTTTTTCTGTACTATTAAACTTAAGGGAAGTAATAAGTTACATTTTCCATACAAACAATATGTTGCTTTTCGGTTAGTTCAATTTCAGACACGAACTTATATATCAGGAAATATATTTTTTAAGTTACGTGAAGACAAATTGTTCCTTATCAATAATATCGAAATGTACATTCATTTAATAAAAACAATGTGAAGACAGTACTAATATTTTGAATACAATTTATTACATATCAGGATGTGATTTTCATTTCTGGAGGCACTTATTATCATATTTTTCGCTAACTTACTCTCCGAGGTTCGTGCAGAAGGTGGAGCATTGGAAATCACAACATCCATTTCTTTCACAGATTCGCTTTAGCTGAATTCAAAGCCTTGTTATTTTCACATAAACCTTTACTTCAAGTTTGATAGGTGGTACTAGGACCTATTCGGCGTTTTCATCCCTAAAAACATCGTACCAAAATTTTGTCTCTTCGGAATTATTGTTTTCCAGCAGCAGCAGCAATTTTTTATCAAAAGAGGTAACACCTTTTTAGAAAAGTGTGAAAAGAGGATGGAAAAATAAAAGTGAAATTATATGTAGCTTCAAATTCTTTATCAGTTTCTTTATAGCATAGAAATGGATGATATTTTAGATTTGTTTTAAATAAAACGCAATAGAATGGTGTTCATCAAGAAAGTTTTAATAATAAAATTTTTTCAAAAAAAAATTGCTCTACAAAAATTTGCACCGTTGCAAATAGGGGTATATAAAATTAAATATGATATTTGTTAAAACATTCTGAGTGCAGATGCACATTACATTTTTGAACATATAAATTGTGTTTGATTGGCACATTTTACATCATAGCCACTTTTTCGTTTCGTGCACAATAGCTACATGTCCAACATTATCTTTGCGCACTTCCAATGGCATTGCTACCATTACAAATGATGGATCTTCCACTGCCAAGAGCCTTGTAAGAATATGAGATCTAAAATCCAGTTGACTCATTTTGCTTTCGTTAGCTAATCGGTACAACTTCCAACTGTTTACCAGCATGCTGTTTATTGTAGTAGTAAACATCGGCCACCACCATTTCTTGACGCGACACTTGATGCTGTAATTCGCCACTCCATTGTCGTGGAGATCAACAGCACCCGTGAATTTGTTATATTCTGCAATCGCTTGCGGCTGTGGGATATTGACTTCCTTTTTTTGTTTCCTGTCGTACCTTTTTGCTTGTTGTATTGTCATTACTCCGTCGATGTTATTGGCAAGTGTTACTACCGAATTGCTGTTCCATCGTATGTCAACGATCTCTGTAGTTGCATCTTGTGCACAATCATAACTGCCTAGAGAATCTTTATTTATTGCTTTTATTGTACATTTTGCAATGCGATTATCCCGTCGCAAAATATCCCCTTCTTGATAGTTCCTTCATCAATTTGTATGAGGTAAAACAATGATAAAAAAATATCTTGTGGTTATCTGGAGACTCTACTAATTGTAGCAATTCCAGTACAACTTTCCCTCCTAAACCAAATTCGTATTTTTCTGCTGTTGCTCCTCCATAGGGAATGAATTGAAATAAGTAGCCATCCGAAGAACACAGGCCCCATAATTTGAAGCCGAATTGTACTGGTTTTCCTTTGATGTAGATCTTGCACGACTGCCGTCCAAAGTATGGAACCATTTGCTCATTTATGGCAAGATTCTGGGAAAATACACCGAACTGCATAAACCTCTTATTAGCTGCAATAAATAATAGCCTAATTTTTGCATATTTATCTGAGTAATCTAATGTATCGTTTTGTTTAATTCTTCGAAATTTATTTCTGCTCATACATGTTTTTACAATTTCCTGTGCGTTATTCTATTCCATAGACCAATATAACTACATCTGTGGCAGAGAAACGTACCCGGTCAGAATAAGAATTCTAATAAATTTTTTAATATATCCGCTTGTAGCTTTAAAATCATGCCTTTTATTGTCACTGGCATATTTGTTGGAATGATCAACTATTAGTGTTAATAATTCATCATCTAAAAAGAAGAAGAAGATTTCCAATGGAGTTTTTCCACAAATATTGAGCACTATACCTTTAATGTCTTTCACTTCACTTGAGTTTGGTGTACCCACTATCTGAATGTTATCTTTCTTCACACCGTCAGCGTCATCGTCAGAATCGTCAATATCTTCGGCATGGTGAATTTTGCAAAGCCCCGACCCTTCAGTGATTAAATTTTGGCAAAATTAAATCATCGTCGAAATCCTCTTCGTCGGTCAGTGCATCTACTTTAGGTGGATATATACGCCGTCAGGAATGTGTAGATCCTCTACAAGACAAAATCAAATAAAGCAATTATTTACACTGACTAGGAAATTGATATTTTACAGTGTTATTTATATATTTTAGAAAAAATTAATGTATTTATTTTATGTTCTATAATAACCTTGTTAATAATCTTCAATCTCGTCCAGCGTCCATTCCAATTCTTCAACTAATTCACGTTGGGTTAAAAAAGCCTAAATTTTAAATTTTTTAGACAAATCACTAAGTCCACTTATTTTAATATATCTCTGCCTTTCATGAGTTTCCAGTGTCTCTTACTCTTACACCCAAGTCGCTACGCTTACTTCATACATTAATTATCTATTGATCATATTCTCTGATAATTTAATATTTTTATACATTTTCTTTTACTCAATTATTCAAATAGTTTCCTATACTCACGCAGGTTTTCCATACTCCTTTCTGTCTTCCTCTAATCCACACAACTTCATTTCATTACTCTCTATTATCTTTATTGCCTCACACTACAGACTGACTCTATTTGTTTCCTGAAACATTGTATCCTAGAGTCGACTTTCCAATTCCAACATATGCTTCAGAAATCACAGTTGCTCTCTTTCTTTCTATACACACGTACACTCGTGTCCCATTTAATTCCAATCCATGCTGTAAAATTGACTTCAAAATATATTTTCACCAACTCAAAAATCACTTTGAAGACTGATAAATAAAATAATAATAAAAATTATCAAATTAAATAAAATAGAACTTTAAAACATGTATCCCTAAATCTGGCCATGGCTCATTAAAAGTATCAAACTATCGTCTAATTACTCTGCTTCCAGTCTTAAGTAAAAACTTTAAAACTATATTAAAAATCAAATGAATGCGCCATATATCCCACCATATCCCTCCTTACCAATTTGGTTTCCTAGAACATCGTTCCATTTCTTTATCACTTTCAATCCTTACCTCAAATTGCCAAATGGCACATCTCGAATGCCAGAAATCAGCGGTAGTCCTATTAGACATACAAAACGCTTTTGACTCAGTTTGGTTTAGGGGTCTGCTATTTAAATACAACTCTTTATAGAAACCACCCCACCTTCTTAACCTAATTGACAACTACCTATCCAACAGACTCCTACAAGTTAGAATCTGCAACACCCTATCACGTGCATTTATCTCCCAACAAGGTGTCCCTCAAGGCTCTCCTCTATCGCCAATCCTACCTAAATCCTTCAGCTTACCCGCTCCTGTATGCAGATGAAACAGCCTTAGTAGTATATGCCCCCACCCTGCACAAGGCACTCACCACCATACAAGGGCTGATAGATACCATACAATTATGGTTTGCAGAATGGAGAATAACAATCAACCCCAATAAATCCCACCTTCTAATTCCTTTTCATCGTTCACATAATTCACCATTCAAAATAACTATTCTATTTCACTATTTCCTTCTTGCAAATACTTTGGAATTAGATTTGACCCCAAACTAACGTTTAAAACACACTCCCGAAGCCTCAAAGTGAATGTCAAGAAGAGAGCACGGCATATCAGAAGTCTCACTTACAAAAAACAGGGCATAGCAACAAAAGCAGCTGTTAACATTTACAAAATAATCTGCCGACCTCTTCTTGAATATGCCGCTATTATTTTCCACAAGCCTCGTCCTTCTATCCTTAAAAATATAACGATCAGTCCTTCGTACACTAACAAAAATTAGACTCCCAAAATTTTCATTAAATTAAGCATGATATACGTGTAATCTCATTTTTTTCAAAAATGGACTTACACCACTTTCAAAATGAACGGTCCAATTATAGGCTGTAAGATCGCGGGTCGATAGGCATTGGACAGAAAACTAGAAGCCAGTGTCTCACATTAGAATTTATTTTATTTATTACAAGTATTATATTTTATCTTTTTTTTTTAATAAATATGTTGAGTAGTAGAACTTTAAATAGTAGTAATATAGTGCTTAGGCCTTATTCAACTGATCAAGAACAGTTTAATTAAAAAATTCTCACGATAAACTTGTGCGTTGTATCAAATCAGGCAATTAACCATTAATTTTGATTTACAGGTGTACAATTATGAAAATAAAAGTAATAATTAATTGTAATGGTTACTTTTATTGAATATATAATTGAAACCGCTGATATAATATCCAAAAAACACAAAATTAGTATAGTTTTATTGCTAAAATATCCGTTGCCCCAACACAAATTTATTTAGAAATTATAATAATTTATGCATGCATGAAAGATGACAATCTTGACACAACGTTGTTTATTAATACACTTACTGCTTTCAGATGTTATAGTTTCTAGACAGAGTTTGTGAGTTTCTGATAATTTTCATAACAAAAATAATTATATAGAAAAATATACAAATTAACTAGAACAGATATAAAAATACAACCCTATTTTTACAAGATTATGCATTTACTGAGCGTTTTATTTTTACATTGTTTTAGAGTTAAACTGGCCAATTTAACTATTTAAACTGTTCATTTTAATTATACAAAATAAATGTTAATTAAAACAACTAATTCCAGTTTGTGCAGTGTCGCACTAAAAGAGGATTTTGGTATTTATTTCATTAGCCGATTAATGAATAAACGGTTTATATTTGCACACAACTGTATTACACAGGATTTTAGTATTCATTCTTAATTAACAAAACTAACGTTTAACTTTTTCTGATACAAAAATACTTAAGCATATGTACAAATACTTTTGTATATTTTACTCTTAATATTAGGGATAAAATATACAAAAATATAAAATACCTTCATTATTCTAAATCTTATCACCCTCTGAGAGTGCGGGGATAGAATAGCCATCTAGGGGCCTTACTCGCTGTAAAGGGCGACTAAAGAGCCTTCTATCCGAAATCCTCTCCCATAACCTTCACCACTCATAAAATAGAGGTCACAAAAATTAGCATAAAAAATGTAAAATAGAAAATTAAAAAAAAGGTTTATCAGAAAATATTCACTTACTAGGGAATCTTAGTGCAACTTTCAGACATTAGATGGCGCCTTAATGACATTATTCATACCTTTTTTCTATTTTGAAATAAGGAAGGATATAACAAGCATAAAAAATTATTTGTAAAATCCTTCATGCCTAATTAACTTATCAATCTCTAAATCTCTTTAAGAAATATAGAAGAAAAAAGTATCCCGTCTCGATGTAGACAAATGAGGCTCCACTTCATGATTGATTGCGTTTTCTTGTCGTACCGGACGCTGTTGTTGGATATCGTTTCGATATCCTGGAAGGAGGAAACTAGTTTTCTCGATGTAAACAAGCCCCGAACATTCCCCTTCTCCGCATCATCCGGTTCTCCCATCCACCTACTTAACAAGGACAACATTATTCTTTCCCGTATCTCGCAGATAAGGCGGCCGCCGCTGTCACCAACAGAGTTCTTTTTATATTTAAAGGCATTAGCAAGTATTTCTGCGTGCCTCCCATCCTCATTCTAGTGTGCTCTTATAGTAGACTTTAGTTCCTGCTCTTAGGATGTAGAATAACATTTACAATAAATAGTAGTAGTTTTTTTAATATTGTGCTTACACTTCCTTTCCATTTATCTAATAAATCTTTTGAAAATAGGCAAAGGAATCATTGGGCATATTCACATCGTCTGGAATATTTGTATATATTTAGTACGTAAAAGTCCTAATTCATTTAGCTATTTACAATAAAAATGAAAGATGTAATGCAATTTTTATGTCTAATTTTTTAAGAAATATCTAATATATTATTTATAATTATCAGATTGTTGTACTATTTACTTTACAGTTGATTAAACTCTTTAAGTAGAAATAACTTTTAATATCAAGCATATTAATATCAAAAATAATTTGATGGATTTTAGTTATTAAACTTGCGATACGATAAAAACGCCTTTAAAGTTTTCACAGTTCGTAGAACTGCACCAGTTTCAATTTTTAATTAAAACGAACCGTCATTAATATTCCAAGAATAATATCCCAGTAAAAGTAAAGTAATGAAAGGATTAATTTTCGTTAAGGTTGATGTCGTCTGCTATCTATGTTTGATATTAAATTTCAGCGGATTAATTCAACATAATTCTAGAATATCGTCGACGTAGTAATGAAATAAACTGAAAACGCGAAGTGACGTTAAAGGCGTAATTACAATCTCCAGCACGAAATGCATTCCGATGTTATTAAGTTCTTACTATCGCCATATAGACACCGGTGCACTTTAACGTTTTTATTTAAATTTTTCTTGATATTAGTGTTCTATTATTCTTTCTTATGGAGATTATTTAATAAGCAAGTAATGCTTGTAGACAGAATTGTACCATTTATACAGATCATGCTCTAACATAGTAGAAATGAGGTTTTTTAGAACATTTAATTTAATATACTGACTCTAAGAAACATTCGTTTTGATAGGAATTACAGTTACTTGTTTAGACGGGTTTGACACGCAATTAGATTCTTTAATATATTTCCTTGAAGAATATTAAAATTTACATAAAATTCACAATCAATATCATTCAGATATAATTTACAACTGAACATGTTAATATACATCTAGCGGCTACTCTATTCGCCAACGCTCCACACAGATCTAACGGATACTACTTCTCTATTATCCCTCGTACAAAATGAAAGTTAGTTTTGACTATATTGCAACAAATTAGTATATATTTGCGCTATCACTACAAAGCGTTTTAAAATATTTTAAACAATAATTTTAATTCATAATGGTTGCAGTTAATTAATTACAGTAATTTAATTAATTTAATTAATTAAATAGCTAGCTTTACTATATCAAATTCATTACCAATATCCGTTTATATTACATGCAAATTGACGCCCTATTATCATATAAAATGAACACTAACTACATAGCTATGTAATAATAGGTGCAAATAGGAAAATATGAATATTTCAATATTTTAATTACAGGCTTTTGCCCCAGGTCTGAATTAGTGAGCGAGTAAAACCGAAATCCGAGTGAGGAAAGTAGGAAATTACTTGAAATTCGCTGTTGTCTAGTCGGCGGCTTCCTGGTTGGGTTTTCGCACGTCCGGACTTCGGTTTTGAAATCCGGAAATTATTCGGTACCACAGCGGAACTACTTTTGTTTCGTGCACGTGCAAACGTGTTTATAACTAAATACTTCACATATTATGTATGAGTTTTTCATAGAGTTATTACACACCTTAATTTTATCTAATTTCTAAAGCAGATATTAAATATAAAACGCTCATTAATCATTTATTACAATTACAAAACAGTATCAGTAGTACATATAAAAGAAATATCGATTAAAAATGAAGTGAAAAATTTGTAGTAACTTGTGTGTTACAGCATTTCAAATTGAAGGTAAAAAAGAGAAAAATGAATGCATTCTTCACTACCAATAAAACCATTCCGCCAAAAAATTATGCTGTTTGTAGACACAAAACCTTATTGAATGCAACACCAAAACATCGGACGATTTTATTTTTTTAATTGGTGAGCCAAGCATCACAAATGTCTATAAAATCATGGAAATGATATAATCGGACCTACAATAAGCAATTATTTGCGCAAGGCTTGTCTTTAGAAGCAGCTCAATATTTGGTTGCCGCGATAATTAACGCGAAGAATATTTCGGACCGAATTGATGCCTTTATTGAAACGTAAGGAAAGCAACGAGAAAAGCGGATTGTAGCTGGTAATTAAAAAAAAATATCACATATAAGACGAATAGCCAATCGTGGTTTGCTGTATATTTGGTAGAATTTAAAAAAAAATGACCTTAAGCTGCTCCTATCCATCTAAACACTTAATTCAGAAGACAAAGGAATTGAAGCAGGCGATCGACTAGAAGCTACTAGAATTGGCTAACAGAAACTCCTTGAGGGATCAATACTGCGAGACCTTTGTTAATATTTGTTTTATAATACAAATATCCCTCGATGATTTCTAAGTGTTTTTGATAATTGTCCAAATCTTCATTAGTTGCATCAACCAAAATTTGGGCTATATCTTTTTCGATAATTTCAAGCAAGTAAAGTATAGATGGAAGGATATCTTCTAAATCTGCGGGATACATAACAATAATTTTATCTCAATTTCTGCTCAAGGATTATTTTGTTAATTTTGATTCAGCTACGTCAAAGATTTAGAGTCGATTCAAAAATCTTTTACTGGTATGAATTTTCTTTACGCAATTTACATAATTTATTAGAATATAATTTTAATTTATCGATTAGAAGATGATTTTAAAATTGTATAGTAAGTTATGTATAATTAACAATTTTATATTGAAATATATTAAATCCCTTAAGGAGTTCCAAAATGAAGAAATCAAAAAAGTCAATACATGTTTCATCGAAACTAAGACAAGACAACTAAGAAAATACTGCCTATTTGTCCAAGACAATATCGAATACAACAGCACAGCTTTGGTTACAATGATTTTGTTTTGGTTATATGAACGTTGAAAGTCGGACACACTTCTCTAGGTCAATCGTCCAATCGTCTAGTCGGAGTGGCAATAAACACTTATTTGATTATAAAGGAACTAAAAATTAACAAGAAAACTATTTAAAACCATCTACTTACATCTGGTCTTGACATAAATTTTAATATATGGATGCCACAATAATTGGAACCGAATGCGATCTTTCTGCCTCAAAATTCTCTACGGATGGTACATCTCCAATGAGTCGGTTTGATGCCACAATATGTTAGTGAGTTTTTGCCATAACGCAAGGAAAGCGAATTATTAAACCGAATTGTGACTGATGATAAAAAATTGGCACATATAATACTAATAGCTGAAAAAGATTATGGTTTTCTGTGTATTTGGTGAAATTAAATTAAAATATTGACCTTAGGCTGCTCCTACCGTACCATATATTTAATTCGGATCTCTTTTAACAAAACACAACACAGTTTAAAGCAGGTTATTGACCTAGAATTGGCCAATAGAAACATCTTGAAGGACAAATAAAGTGCAATTTCTTGAAAGTTGCTTTATAATATAATATAATATTAAAAGATACTTTCGAAGTTTTCTTGGTAGTACTCAAAATCTTCAATATCTTTACCCTACAAAATTTGGGCTATATCTTGCGTTTCTTTGTCTGTGTTTTCATCTGTTTTAACGAATTAAAAAAGCAAGGCAAGTAAAGTGTAGGTGGAAGGATTTCTTCTATATCAGCAAGGTTCTTAAAAGGCATTTTATACAGATTTCTACACAAGAGATCTGTATAGAAAAAAAAGGATAGAGTCAGCGCGAATTTTAAAATATTTGCTTTCTAGAAGTGCGTGGTAAAGTCGTATAACCCATCGTAAAGCTAAACTATTTAAATATACCTATTTCTATCAAAACCAGTCAGAATAACTGGTGTATAAAAAAATTCCGGCTTCCTGTTTTTATACTCTTTCAAAAAATGACCAATTGAACAATATTAATTGTATAGATTAATGGATTTATAGACATTGTCAATTAACAACACGCTTAATTGTTTACAGTTTCTCATTCACAATTTCCACATATGTATATTTTGTTGTGCGTACACTTTCCGTATACACTTTTTTAACATATATTGAAAATATTTCTAGTCTTATCGTTATTACAATATCCTATTTGACACCATTTGCTTACAGGAACCATGCCATTTATTGTTGGTATATCAGCTTCTTATGATTTTTGCCTTAAAGTCTGATATTCTGAAGCTAGTTCTTCTTCGAAACAGAAAACCGTTTCGTGAGATAATTTCACCTCTTACATTTTTGTACAATATCCAGTAATTTATTCCGGATAAATCTAAAATATTGAAAAGAACTTGAAGTGTCCACCTTCGGAAACCTAATTTCACGGTATATTATCGCAATTTGATCAGTAACGTCGACGCCAAGATAAGTTCTATTATAAAACTATACAGTTTCAGGTAATGTTTCAGCAGTTTTATCAATTTGGACGTGTTTTTGTTTTGTACCTAGTATAAGTACTTTTTTATTTGGTTTGCTCTTGTAATTGGATTGATACAACAAGGTTGAAAAACCAGCCATGCTGCATTTTATCAGTTTGCAAGTTTTCAGCAGTTCACTCTGGGTGTATTGGTCCAAGCAAGGAAGTATTTGTAGATCTTAATTTTAACACCAAAAAACTTCTTATAAAAATTATCGATTGTTGCAGCTCTACCCTTCAGGGTATATAGTTCAAGAAGTTTTATTACGACAAATTTTCTTAGGAGGGTTTTTGCATTTCGAGCTTCATCTTTTTCTAAATACGGAAGACCACTTAATACATATTTCGTATATATTTATCTCAAACTGCTGAGACTAAAGCGAATATGTCTGTCTGCTACGTTGGCTCCTCTGATTTCTTTTGTCACAACGAATGTATTGTAGAATCTCAATAAAATCATCTACTCAGGTTGCTGGAGAAATTGGCGGTCCCCACTTGTTGTTCTAAAACGTTGGTTTCTCAAAGTATTTCCTTCGTACGCCCCATGTTCGTACAATATTGCAAGAAACGCCTTCAATTTTGTTTACGTAATTGTCCAGTTTTTTTCAAAGCTTGAGAGGCTTCTAACTAAGAAATTCGTACATATTTTAAAATATGGTTGTCAATCAATAATAAGAACCCACTTTTTAGATTCACCTTCATATTGTTTCTTTTACAATGTGCTGTTGGCCCTGTATATCTTTGAAAACATAGAAACTTGCACCAGTCATTTTGACTGGTACTGGTATAAGTGTAAATAACAAAAAAAATATAATTTAATTATAAAAATGCATTAAAGTCATTTACTTAAGACTACAAACTAGTGTTGCTTTGATAGCCTTGCTATCTGTAAGATTCAAATTACTTTTATATCATTCAATGTCTGTCGAAGTATTAGCCAGGAAAGAAGTGGTTTCCTTGGTTGTAGAATTACGAAATGTTTTTGTGTTTTAGTAATTATTAAAAATTTATTTGTTATAAATATATATAAATTAACATTAAGTTAAAACAATTTATTCACTACTTGTAGTTAAAAAATCGTAACATCATTTCGGAGAGAAAATGTTTTGAATTAAAATTGCACGACTAGTCATTTTGACCCGTCTAGTAAATCTAGTGTTAAGGTGATATCGGCATTGCTTTGTATTCAATTTAACGGATTAAAAACTCATAACACGTTTAACTATCTTCAATTTCTTGAGACAAAACGGCTGCAATTCCTAGAGGTTACGATTCCGTTTGTAATGTGAATGTCATTTCTTGAGTTGGCTTATCAATATGCTTTTTTCCCTTCTCCATCAATGCAATGGCTTTTGCTGTCTGTTTGAAAACTTTTATCGTTACAGCTTATTATATTGGGCTGTAAAATGCATATTTTGACCAGAAGCGAGTAGAAGTGGCCTAAAGAAACATCTCAAGGCCCAAAAAATGCGATCTTTATTGAAATTTGCTTCATAATACAAGTATCCCACGACAATGTTGAAATTTTCTTGGTAGTACTGAAAGTTCAATATCTTTATCCAACAAGATTTGGACTATTTCTTTCTCGGTATTATTTTCTGTTTTAACTAATTAAAAGAGGTGGATTATCGGCAAGTAATATGTAGGTGAAAGTATTTCTTCTATATCAGCAGGGTTCATAAGAGATATGTTATCCAGATTCCGGCACAAGAGATCTGAAAGTCTATTGTCTTTGTTAGGACTATAAAAGATTTTAAAATCAAACAACTAAAGTTAGAGAAATTTACAGTATATTTGCCTCCTAGAAATAGGTGGTAGTATTCCAAAACGCACACTAAAGCCAAGCACTTGCATTTTTTAAAGTGATATCGACGTTGTTTTGTATTCAATGTGAGGTATCCGTTTGTAATATGAATCGCAATTCTTGAATTATCTTATCAATATTCCTTTTTATCATCCATCAATAGCTTCTGTTGCCATTTAAAAGCTTTTGTGGCAGAGGCTAATATTTATTTATTTATTTATTTATGATTTAATTTCCTTACAGGCCAAAGCCTAATTACATAGGAATATTACAATAATAATAAAGTGAGGGTAACAATATGTATAAAGAAACAAAACAATATTAGCGTTATTCTAAAATTCTATTTATAAAACTAAAATTAAACTAATAAACTCAAACTAAACATGATTTCAAGGTTCTAAGGAATTCATTCTTATCAGAACAGAAAATGTCCAGAGCGTACTGTACTTCATGATATTTTTTAAACATAGATATTAGTGGTGAGAAGGAATGATGCGTACTACGTGGTGCGGCATACCAGAAAGTTAATTTGTTGCGACAAGGAACTGCAATATTTACAAGATTCAGAAATGCACTATTGTCTATATGATAATGAATCATTTTATACAATTCATATATTAGCCTAAATCTATGTCTATTATAGATGGTGAGCATATCAAATTCAAAAAGGAGCAATATATACGAAATATATCCGAAAATAGCTAATTCAAATACATCGTTCATTCCGCTCACATACTTTGAAAAAACCAGCGAACAGATTGCTAATATTTTTCGAAAAGAGAATCATCAAGTAGCGTTTAAACCTCCTGGAAAATTATCAAACATACTATTCAATGCCAAAGATAAAGTCGATCCTCTTAAAAAATCTGGGGTGTATGAGATCCGTTGTTCAGAATGCAATAGTGTGTATGTAGGTCAAACAGGACGAAGTGTATCAACTCGTTTTTCCGAACATCATCGTGCTTTTCGTCTTAATCAAGACACCAGCTCTTTTTCAAATCATTGTCTAGAATGCAAACACCAATTCCCGGATATAAATAATCTAAAAATCTTGCATAATTGCAACAAGAGCGCTAAGCTTAATCTCCTGGAGTCATTGGAAATTTTCAAACAGAGCCGTAATCCATCAGTAAATCTTCTTAATGAGCAGACCGAACTAATCTTTTCGCCACTTTTTAATCTGGTACTACCCTCCCGATATAATCCGCAATCAATTAGCGGCAGGTATATTCCCTCACCCCAAAATAGTTAGTATAAAATAACAATTTCATCAATTTATAATTCACTTGATAATGACGATAAAACGTCGAAACTCGAGTCGTGCTGTGTTGTTTAGATTTATATAATTGTGCCTACACGTTATATAATATTTTTACAATAATTATTTGTGGTTAAAACATAGTGAATTTTTCAATTCAGTGTAAGTATGGATTACCACGTAGTAACGGTCGCAACCATTCTCTTTATTAAAAAGGAGCGAGTTGTATGATACAGTACGATCAGGATAAACCCTATATTTACAGAAATATAAATATCTGAGAAAGCGTTTTTGTATTTTCTCTAGCATATTTATATAAGTTATAACTAGGTATCCAAACACAAGAGCAATAATTTTGCTTATAATAAATGACTCGTAAAGTTTCTTCGCAGTTATAATATGTCGCGGCAGTTACGTATTATAAAACCCAATACCTTAAATAAATCGTTTAATGTTTTTTGAATATGTAGGTTAAAAGTTAATTTATGATAAAATAGTACACCTAGGTCTTTAAATTGAGTGTCCCTTTCAACAACTGTATCCTTGAGTCTGTAATTTTACGGTTCCTTATTAAGTGATCTGGTATAAGATAAAACGCGGCGTTTGGAGGCATTTATTTTAAGACCATTTTCGGTACACCAAGCAGACATTTTATCTAAGTTATTTTGCAGTAAAGCACAGCTAGAAATATTATTGATCGTACTGTATAATTTAACATCGTCAGCATACAACAAAAAATTACAATCTAAAACAGTTGTTAACTCATTTATGAATAACAAAAATAAAAGTGGACCCAAATTGGACCCTTGAGGCACACCACTATTAGCTGTAAACATTTTGGATCGATAACCCATGTAACCAACAAAAAGTTTTCTGTTCCTTAGGTAAGAATGAATTACTGATACTACATTAGATGCCAAGTTATGTTTCCGCAAATAAGATAATAGTTTGTCAGGGGGCATGCAATCGAATGCCTTTGATATATCGGTGTAAATTACATCGACATGGCCTCCACAATCAAGCTCGCTGGAAATATATTGAGTGAAACAAAGAAGATTAGTCTGCGTATTTCTCTTTCTAATAAAGCCGTGTTGATTTAATGATATGCATTGTTCACATTGTTTACGAACATAATCACAAATAATACACTCAAATACCTTTGAAATATTTGAAATTATTGCCACAGGCCTATAGTTCCTAATATCTGACTTATCACCAGATTTAAAAATGGGACATATACGTGCGGTTTTCCAATGGTCAGGAAAAACACCACGAGTTAAAATCAATCTGAAAATATGAACAAGCGGTTTTACAAATTGTGCCGCACAATCGCGTATAAAAAAAACAGGAACTTGATCCGGTCCCATGCTGGACTTTGTTTTAGTTCTTTTTAAATAGGCTAACACCGTCTTATTGTCAATATTGAAAATACCCATAACTTCACTATCACTTCTTGTACTGCAATTATTATTATCATCACCAACACTTACACTATAAGTACGGCTGAATAAATCTGCAAATCCCTGAAGAATCTCAGAAGATTCTTCTAATGTGTTTCCATCGTACTTCATGATCCCAGGAATTCGAGATGTTTTCTTCTTGGTATGTATGTAAGACCAAAACGCATTAGGTTCTGATAATACATTTGTTTCAGTCTTTTCAATGAAATCATCAAAAGCTTGAGATGATGTATTCTTAAAAAGTTTACGTGCTTGTTTATACTAATATATTAATGTCAGTAGATGTCTTAATTTTTTTATGCAACATATTCTTACGTTTTAATAAAGTAAGAACTTATATATACAACCTCTGACAATAAGGTTCAGTGAACAGTCTACTATACTATTGTCAGTTCCTTGCAAAAAATGAGGTGGTGCAAATGGAACATCCACTTTAGTCGCCAGATTTTCTTCTCACGACTCAAACTCGCTTTGAAAGGAAATAGACTTGACGATATTCTTGACACTAAACGAATTGTGACGAGGCTTTTAAACTCCATCCCAAAAGAAGCCTTCTTGAAAAGTTTCTAGGGCATGTACAGAGATCTGCTGTACATGCACGGTGCACAGTTATGGAAGGTAACTATTTCGACACACAGTAAGGTACTTTCGGTAATATTTCATCTATGTTAAAGTTACTATTCACAGAACTTTATTGTCGGAGGTTGTCGATCCAATTTAACAGGCCTAAATATTTCCTAAGCTGGCGCCTAATTTCGGGATTGGTAAACCTTTTGTATGTTGCACAGGTTTTTACAGGGATGTCTAATATTAACATGTGACCAAGATGTTAGTGTCTGTTTACTACAAATGAACACTTTTCTTTTCTGTGGAAAAGGTTGTATTTGTCCACACAAACAAAAACGAAGACTTGATCTCAAAGTGATCTCTATTTTAGAAAAGACTATGATGATTCAGTCAACAAAATTGTGTATTATTATTATTATTATTATTATTATGTCTTTATTATTAACCAAAAAAGTATGTACAAAGATAAAGAAAACAATATATAAGAGTAGGCGAAGTTCAGTCAGGTAATGATGCCTGTTACTGCTCTACCACTTAACCTACAAAAACTTAAATTATAATAAATTTCATAAAAATTATATCGTACAAGCTTATAGGTGTATAATATACACATAAACAAAAATGCATTACATACATTAAAAATTAAAGTGAATTAAACTGAATTATCAACTCTAAAGCTCTTGCTGAAAAGTAATAAACGAATGGATAACTTAAACTTATTTAATTTTAAAGATTTCAGGTTTAATGGTATCTTATTATATAATTTGTAGATGTTATATGAAAACGATCTTGTAAAATAGGCAGATTGATGGTTGGGTGGTGATATTAGTCCCCGAAATCTTACATTAATGTTATGCACATCTGCACGGAATACTATTTTATACTTTATGATAAATTGTATAACATTGAAGAACTCTTCTATTAGCCATGTTTAACCAATTCAACTGGTCACATTTACCTGAAATATGATCATATTTCCTAATTCCAAATATTAGTCGTATACAGGAGTTTTGAACTTTCTGTTTACGATCGATGGTCACTTTATCTAGGCATGCATTGTAAACAACATCACAAAAATTAAAATGACTTAGCACTGATGTGTTACAGAGTAGTCGCCTTGTGTTTTTACTTAAAAAATTTCTATTGGAATAAATCAGTCTTAAATTATTATAGGGTTTGGAGATACATTTACTAATATGAGTTTTAAATCGCAAATCTGAGTCAATTGTTAGGCCTAGGTTGCGAACAGAGTTTACAAAAGGTATTGTTGTATTATCCAATTGAATATCGAGTAAGGGTTTTGCAAACTAAGTGATATTTCTTGGACTAAATAAAATTGCTGTTGTTTTGTTAGGGTTTATGTGTAACGAGTGCCGTTTAGAGATTAGTAGAAGGTTATTAAGATCGTCATTTATATTACGGTTTGCTGTGGCAATATCATTAAGATAAAAAGAGTATAACAGCTGGGTGTCATCTGCATATAGATATCAAGTACAACATTTTAAAACGTCAGGAACGAATGAGGAGTATATAGTAAATAAGATAGGGCCGATAATTGACCCTTGAGGGACACCAGAAATAACCTCTAAAAAAGAAGATTTTTCGTTATCTATCATAATTTGTTGTTTACGGTTATAAATAAAACTAGAGAGTAGATTTACAGCACTTGAGTCAAATCCGATATATTTTAGTTTTGCTAATAGAATATCATGGTTAATGGTATCAAAAACCTTACTATAGTCTACTAATATTAAGCATGATAACTTATGTTTATCAGTGGCAGTGATAATACCATCAATGACATTTAATAATGTAGTTGCACAACTATGGTTTTTTCTAAAGCCTGATTGATTAATCGGTAAAATACATTTCGATTCAACATAGGTGGTTAATTGTTGTTTAATGATGTGTTCTAGGATTTTTGATAATACAGGTAGTATGCTAATAGGGCGCAGGTCACTTAGTTCTTCGGGGTTATCTTTTTTTGGTATTAAAATAACGGACGCTAATTTCCATGCATAAGGAAAAGTAGTGGTTTAAACCCAAAAAGAAATTCAAATCCACCTCGAAATGAGTTCGACTGGAATCGAATACGATCTTTTTGCCTCACAATTCTCTATGGGTGGTAGAGTTTTCCAAGTGTAATAGACCATAAATCGGATTAAGGGGGAAAGATAGTCGTTTTATTCATAGAGAAGTCGATATTATCAATTCTTTGCGAACTGGTAGTCAATAAAATATGCTTAATGTTAATAAATATGTTGATACATATGCTGCTGGTCTTATCGCCGACGTCAGGCAATTGGTAGATATTGCGAGGACAGAGTCAGCGAACAATCGATGACAGTATAATATCTGTACGCATATACATGCACACGTCTAACTTATACAGCTTGGAGCAGACCCAAGGACTGCAGTGTTATCATCGAGCCGTATTATGATCAGGAAAGACTGAATATGCATATGATAGATCACTAATGAATGTTTTACGATAGCATTATTGTGCTACTGGTAAAGCAAAGCAGTCAGTGAAGAAAAAGATTTAAAAACTGAAGTTATCGAAGATGAGATGGATAGTATGTTGCTTTATTCAGACATAAACGCTATTTTTAACTGGTGTTTTAGTAACAATTTGCATATTAACATTAATAAATACAATTGTATCTCTATATCATTTTTCAAGAATAAAACTTGCATTGATTTTATATACGCAATTATTAATGTACCCTCAGAACGAGTTGGTAAAATGAAGGATCGTGGAGTTACACTGAATACTAAAATAAACTTTCTAAACCATATCACTACTATTACAAAGAGATCGATAAAAATGTTGGCGATTATTTTAAGGGTGAACAAGGATTTCTCTACTGGTATAGTCCAAAAGAATATCTTAAATATTATTGCTCACAAGATTTGAACAGCAGTGGTAAATATAAACTACAATCATTTATTATCCTTACTTAATATTGAGCAATTAACTATAAGATGTAGATTTGTGTTTCCTTTATAAAATACTAAATTCTCAAATAATTTGCCATGAGTTACTGAGTAAAATAAATATTTGGGCTTTGGGTATGCAAAGTAAAAGTAGAACTACTTTTAAGCACTCATTTCATAGAACGAATTATTGTCAAAATAATCCAATTTGTAGAATTATGCGACTTAGTAACAAATTAAATTCACTTTCATTCTTTACTATATTCTCATACAGTTATGAAACTTTCAGATTTTACTCATTTAGAATAGATTGGGACACTTTTTGAATACTTAATTGATGAAGATATTACTTATCACTGAATAAAGTAGTCGAAAAGACATTCCTTGATTAATTAAAATCAATATTACTGCTAAGTTTAAAAAAAAAATGCATCACGTCTAATATTCCGAGCAATTTTTAGTCTGCTGCATTATATTGCCAAAGGAGATAAGAGGTATTTTGTCCGATTGGACAAGTGATTATAAAATTTCATACTCTAATGAATAATTTTTGCAACACAAAACACATCGTGTATGTATTTAAATTAAAATTATTAACCCAATTATTTACGCCCAGAATTGATACGTACAAACATATAACACACAAAATGAATTACAACAATATTTCAATTTAAAATTCAATCTCAGTTTTCTCGCGTTATATAAATAAATCCAATTATCATTCGTATCGCGCCTTTTTAATGAATTAACAGAAATAGGCGAAATAATACAATTTTCGGGACGGCCCGTTAAAACTCCATCCAGAAACAAATAAACAAATCCGCGACGCGAGATATTCAATTAGAAAGAAGTCGCCCCTCCCCGGTCTCTGGGGGAGATGTAATGGCGGTTTTAATTAAATCCAAGTTAAACACAATTACCAAATACTCGCCGTAACGACCACGCAGCTTCTCTTTTTGCCAGTGAAATAAGAAACCAAAGTTTTTTTGATCGCGGTATTTATCATCATTCCAAGAGATGATCTTGTAAAGCGCCATTTGACGCTTTCAGCAGCTTGAGATATTGTAGAGCAAGTTGAGAGCAATTAAGTGTAATTTGTGTAAAATTATGGGATTTCTCCAGTTGGGCCCGCGTAAGTATTTCAAAGTTGTGTAATTTATTATGGAGTGAATATAATTTATATATTTTAAAACCAGTTTATTACATAAGAAACGCTATGAAAAAACTTTATATTACGGTCTGAAAATTTTGCGCAAAAACCTTGGTAATGAACTTAATAATTATTCAAAATATTGTGTTTAAGGATATTATTTTAGGAATTGAATTAAATTATTTTAAACAGAATTAGAGTATTTCTATCTCTTTTGAGATGCCGAACAAATTAGACATCAGTGATGAATGTTCTAAATTATAAATATATTTTAATATCCACGTACGTGTGAAAACATCAAGGTCAGGCAACAAATTGAAAACGTGGTCCCATTGCTAAGATTTGAACCTGCAGCCTCTCGGTTTTTAATCGAGTCCGCTACCAACTGCGCCATCCAGATAAAATAGTAAGAAATGGTTTTCTTTGACCACATGATATGCAGTAACAATCCATACGATTTTATGGTCACATATGGAGAAGAAATAGATTTACATTGTTTTTGAACTATATATACATTTTTATTCTCTAAATACAGCGATTAAGTAAAATGTTAAACTAAATCCATGCATTTAAAATTACAGAAATTGCATGGATGAAGGGTGTTTTGATACATTTAAATTCTGTAAGATCTCAGCCCAAGTAATTAAAAAATGATTATCTATCTCTAACTGTACATTATCTCAATTTACAAAAATTTTCAAAGTTTGAGGGCGCTGTGCATAGTATAATAGAGTAAAGGTATTATAGAAACTTAGGAAAAAAAAATTGAAAAAATAAATGCACATTTTTATTCTATAGCGCTCAATTAAAAATAGTCACAATTTATCTTAAATTGCAAAATTTTTATAATTGATAGATTTAAAAATACCACCTAATCTTACCATCAAACATTAAAAGGATAAATGCAGTTTCCATTAAAAGCGTATGGAGTCTCTGTTGATATTTATTATTTTTCGAGTTGCAGAGTTATTAGAAAATACTCAATAAGCAGTTTCAGTTTTAGAGTGATAAAAATGAAATAAAACACATGAAGCATGATTCAATGATCTGACTTAAAAGAAAAGAAGGTTGCAGAGTTATTTGAAGTTTCTCGACAAACAGTTTCAGATTTGGACTTTCAATAATGGTGGTTTTTGGATTTTGACGTTGAAGATAATTTAGAAAATAAGAAAATGCATTAGGCACTACTCAATGAAAATTTAACTAAAATGCAAAATAAGGTTGGAGTGTTATTGGAAAGTGATAGACAAGCAGTTTCAGTTTTGCAAAGAAAAGTGATTTTGGCGTTGAATGTAAGTAAAAAACATAATTAAAACTGGTTCATAAATGTAAGATAAGGTAACGGAATTATTGAAAGTTCTTGAGCAAATTATAGCCTCGCACCTGCTTCCGTAAGTATTCCCTACGTGTTCCCAGGGTTGAACATTGAATCATTGCGCAATTTCTCAAATCAAGTGCTAGCAAATGAAAATTTACAAACATATCTTATATTGCTAAATTTCCAGACTTGGATGATCGCTTTATCGACACACATCTTCACATAATCGGCCTTTTTTCAGTTTTCAACAAGTACAGATACCTTCTGGTTTATATCGACCGATTTACACGATTACAAGAAATCCAGCCACTCATCGAAATTACTGCAGATTCCGTTTCCCAAGCATTTCTACATAGTTGGATTGCACTCTTTGGCACTTCTTCGACGATCATTACTGATATCAGCAGGTGGTTCCAGTCCCATTTTTGAAAAGAAATCTTTAATATTACTTCTTGAATTTTGGAGATTTCTTTATTTTAACATTACGTTACAAATTTACAACCATCTATTATTCTCAATATAACGGCTTAGTAAAGCGCTCAGATCGAGAAATAAAAGACACAATCTGAAAGAGAAACAATCTAAACAACTAGACTTCTCAACTTTCTTTAATTTTAGTAGGAAATTGATCTTTTTTCAAAACTCTGATATGGACTGGGACTGTAGAGTACGTCTAATTTCTAATTCACGAATTTCTTGTTCACACCAACCAATACAAACTTCGTTCGATGGCTTATTCGAAATTATACGACGAATTTCTATTTTTTTAGTAACGGCAAAACTGATTGCGTTTCTATTGATCGATTTAAGTCTACCTATTTACCTAAAGTTAAGGTTATTTTTCTTACAAAACAATTACACTATTCTTTTTATCTCACCAGATCTCTTAAGTCTGTTCTTGAATACACTAAACAATATCATCAACCCTCTAAACTTTTACAGGTGTTAACTTCCTCTTCTCCTCTCTCTACTTCTTCCTATATCTACGTGAGGTACTGTGGCATTGGTTGTCGAAACATAATTCTTGTTAATATAACATTTCTGATTTCATTTGCTTAATAACTTTTATACTATTATTTTTTTCAATATTAGGTGAACTTCTTCTTTAATACCAAAAATTTTAGCTTTAGTACGAATGAAATCAATTTGAATAACTTTAATAATTGCAAATTAAGACAATTTAATACCTTAGTAACTGAAATTGAGAGATATTGGAAGGATCATTTTCACTTGCTATTCAATGCCAAAAAAGGAGTTTTTTACTGTAACGAGATTGATCCATTTTAGCCGTGCATTACGATAACAAATTTATTCTTCTGTATGATAAAATATTTCAAAAGAGTGTACCTTTTCATAATATCATAGTACTCGATTTGTACATTTATTGAATATAAATGTAATTCATGTATATACCTGTATGCATTTATTTCTAATTTTAGAGTATTTAGGAACTACGATTAAACACTGAGGAAATTTGAATCTCTGAGATGTATCTTATATATACAGTCATTTAATCTAGGACGAACTAGTGCTAATTATCATAGATATTTTCTAACACCTAGTTACTACGTTACTACCAGAGCAAAATTATTCCTCGACAATGAATTAAATAGCTACACTCTAAACACCCATATTTCTATTTTGGCTTTTAATCGCAAGGGTAAAATTTGTTTTCAATGTCTCTCGGTTTCAGTTTTTAAGGTATTGAATTGCCTTGCTTTTGAATCATTCTAATAGATTCAAATTTCCAATAACTCCGTAATCTTCTTTTGCATTTGACACAAAACTTTTATTTTATTAATTCGTTTTCTTCGATTTCAAAAATTTAGAAAAAGAAAAGTCAAAAATTAATGAAAACGCTTGAGACCTTTATATATTCCTATAAGAGTTAATCCAATTAAAGAAACGTAGATTAATGTCTAGAGGATTATACACACCTTAGCAATATATAATTAGAAGAAAATCAAGTACTGAAAAACAGTAATTTAACTTTTTAAATAGAACAGAAAAATTCCAAGCCAATATCGGAAGAAAATGTAAAATATTTATGTGAATTCATATCAGGGAGATTGTTTTGTGTTATAGATGGACTACTACAATGTAAATTTGGAACTTCAAAAGATTAAAAAGAGAGAAATCCCATCGTTAACAGTAGAAATTGATTTTATTTATTTTTTGATTAAGAGATTCACAATTGATCTCGATATTTTGTGCGTCGAAGACATTAAGGTATCTATTAAAAAAGTTATGTTATTTGGGATTAATTATAGAAAGACCATAAATGTCATTTCTTTCGAACAAAATAATACACATTTTTATTGACAAACTATACATATTTACATTTAAATAATGAATAATGGATTATGTGTTAGTGAGTTAGTTCGTCAAAAGGCTTTCGACCAGAGGTCTGTCTGCCTAACATTTTCGAACATTAAAACGTCAAAATATACAAAAGGTTCAATTCCTACTCATTGGAAAGATAATTTAAGTTATCAAATACATCTAAATGATTTACATTGATCCTGGATCTTTTTTAATTATTCACATATTACCAACCAAACCGACCAAAACCAATAAAATGAAAGTTTCAATGCAACCAACACTGTCAGGATGCATTTAAATGATTAGCAAATTAGACTAGACTTAAGTTAAATACTCATGCAATTAATATGAGAATCGGAGTTTTTTTTTATCACCTTGTTAAAGCCAGTACAAATTGCTGCTTAACAATGAAAAAATTATCTGCAGTACTAAAGCAGGTGGAGTACTGCTACAGATTTTTATATTGACGAATATTCATATAAGAAATTTATCGTGTTTAGGAATCTAGAAAGAGAAGTAATTAGTTGACCGAGAATGCTTCAGGAGTTTCAGTTAAATTTAAGATTAAATATAAAACTGTGTCGATTACAGGGACGTAGACTAAAACCTAAAATATTGTGAATATTAAAATATTGTAGTATTGGAAGAGAATCGAACACTTAAAACAAATAATTTTGCTTCTTAGTATATTGAATAAAAAATAACTTCAGGTCAATTGGACAAGAAAAATATTTATTAAAGTAAATATTACATTGTAATATTTACTTTAATTCAGTGAGATTATTTGGTTTTAAACAATACTGAAATATAAATGTAAAACTTTAAAGGATTTGAAATAAACAAGACTAATTCTTACTCCTAAAAGTATAATTATTGTATGAAGAGATTTATAATTAGTCTTGATTTTTTGTGCCAAAGACAGTTATGCATCTATTAGTGAAGTTATGGTATTTCGGATTCATCAAAAAAAAATCATCAGCATTATAATAATAATATCAATAATAATAATAATAATTTATTGATGCTGCCAACATTATATATGTTTTACATAAGTCATTTTATAACTCAATATTAGACTGATATTAAATAACCTTTAATGTATTAAAATATGTAATTAACAAACTTATGAGGCAAAAACTTGGTAAAAAAATAGTATAAGCTAAGTATGATATAAATTATGCATTAAAAAAACATTTAAACGAGAAGAAAACATTACATAAAATTTAAAATTGAAAATCAATGGTCCAAGAAATCATCAATTAAATAAAAATCGTTCGGAGCAAGTAGCTTTCCGCTGTAAATGGAAGACATGCCTAGTATAACAGGAGTTCCCCAAATAAGCACCTGATGTAATATAGAAGAAAATAGGCTGTGGTACGTTGTCCACAAAACTTTAGGATCAGTGATATCAAGTGAATTTCTAAGTAGGTAGAGACATTTAATTGGTTTTTTACTTGTACAATTTGCATGCTCCTCGCAAGATAGGTTAGAGTTAAAAATTATTCGTAAGAATTTGCCTGTCTTATTATAAGGGTTATGATTTTTTCTGTGTATGAACCTCAACATTTCAGCCTTATCATTATTTAAGGTGAGCTTATTTTTTACGAACCAGCTTTGAGATTTTACCTGTGTGTTTTCAACTATGGAGTGCAATGAAATAAGATTTTTATTCTTATTGACAAGAGTGGTGTCGTCAGCAAACAATACAACCCCTGTGTTTTATATGAAGGAAGGTAAGTCGTTCATATATATTAAGAAAATTAGAGTCCCCAGTACAGAGCCCTGAGTGACCCCATATTTTATTTCCTCCAGTTTAGAGATAGTATTTTTGAACGACACCACCTATCTCTTATATGATAAATACGATTCTGAAAGTTTTAGACTAAAGTCACCTATATTGTATTTTCGTAACTTATTTATTAGAATTTCAGAAGACAATTTGTTAAAGACCTTTGACAGGTCGCAGAATTGGACTACAGAAATTCCCTTTTTTACATCCCGCATGAGTTCTAGTATCGCTGTAGTTAAATTACATTGATTAAAACCAATTTAATTACTGCTTACTAGGTGATTTTAGAGTTGCTCTTTTAAAGAAATTTTCATTAGTTTTGATAATAACGGGACTATTGAAATTGGTCTGGACTTTTTTTGTAATTCAAATCTTCCATGTTTTTGAAAATAAGCACATCTCTTGACATTTTAAGATAATCCGAAAATTTTCCGGTGCTAATACATTCATTTGTTCGATTTGTTAATAGTATTAATATTATATTTATTATTTTTTTAGGAGTAACTGCATTAATGCCAAACAAATCTTTACTTCTGTTTTTTGTTAGTTTAGAAATAACATTTCTAACATGGTTAAATGAGACTTGAATGAAAATACGGTGATGATGTTATACTCTCGTTAATAGAAGATTTAAATTTAGGTAATTTATTTATAAGATCTGAAACTGTATGGGTAAAATAACGATTAAAATTATCTGAACTAATGTTACAGTTATTTAGGTTTGTGTTGTTACTAGGGTTGTTACGTTTTATTACATCCAATATAGCCTTTGACGAGTAGTTATTCAATTCAATATGGTGATTATTTGTACGCTACCTCTTTAATTTTGATTCTATATTGTTTGCGTTTTTCAATTATTAGTGTCTTCGTTCTCACACGATTGTCTCTGTCATTCGCCTCCCTTAAGTAACATAGTTCTGTTTTTAATAATTTAAGTTCACTGTTAAATTAGTATTGATTAATTATTTTTCTACTATTTTTATAAATAGAATATATTATAAATAGATACATATATTTAATGACAAATTTTACATATTTATATTAACATAGGCATTCACTAGCGAGACGTTGACCGATACACACGCGCTTTAGTTAGAGTGAATTATATTGTGAATTTAAAGCGATATTCTTAAAGAGATGCCCCCGTCGGAATCCGACATGGAAGCAGAGGATGAAGTTCTCTTCATAACTCAGAAAAAACCTCGGGGGCGCGGAAGGCCTAAAAGAGTCCCCGCAACCACCGAAACCGAGAGCTCAAACACAGAGGTAAATTCAAGCACAAGCACACACACACGCCCTCGTACACGTAAAATATCCCAAGGTGGAAATAATACAAACACATAACCTGAACCACAACCACAGCCAACACAGCCAAAAACAGTAGCACACACCCAACAGAACAATCAAACATTCAAGGAAATATTGTGCGCCAAGTGTGGAGGGGCACATTCAACCACAGCATGCCCCACTCAACTCCCGCACATATGCAAAGCATGCGGAGACACCACCCACGGAGCTTGGTCAACCAAATGTCCAAAACGACCGATGGCACCCATTGAAGAAATTCCGAATGTAAGAATTCAAAACATTAACAAAAAATCTGCCGATATTAACCCCACCCTGACAAAAACATCTCGCATTCATACACCCATCACTCATCATGATTTCATAATCGACACATACACTACAGAAATTAACTCATCCACTAACACCGACAGACAACATCTACTTAAAAAATTAAAATCACGATTCATAGATGCATTCCATATTGATACACATGTCAACTTTTCTAGCAACCGGATGTTCATTGTTATGTTTGATATGAATCATCCAGAAGTCATCTCACCAGTGGAACCAACCACTGGTGTACGTATAGCGAGCACCCAGGTTATCAGAAATGGCTGATATCAATTTCATGTATACAAACAATAATTCACTCATATGCAAATCTCATCTTCTATATCATTATCTCATCAATAACCCCATTCATGTTAAATTAATGGTCGAAACCAAAACTGATAAACCCTTTTCTCTTAATAATTGGCCATTCATACAAATTCCCTCTTGTTCTCCTAATCAAAACCAACGTGGTGGTTCGACTGTAGCGGTGCGACGAGAACTTAAACTGGGAAAATGCAACCCACTCAGAATTAACAATCCCTTTAATGAATGCACAATCGAATTACCACTGTTCTCCCTACACATATTCCTAGTTTATATACATCCCACGTCCCAAATTGAAGATACCATCCTGACTAAAGCTTCCCTCTACGAGCATGCTATCATAATCGGTGACCTAATTATGAATACCATTGAACGAAAACAACTTGCCTCTTTTATGTCGAACTCAAACTTTATACGCATCACTATCCCCCTACATTCATAATGCCAAATAACCACTCAACTATACCCGACATACTCCTTTGTACCAGCAACATCCAACATCTAATCCATAATGTAACGCTAATTCCAGACCTATGTTCAGATCACCTGTCTATCCAGTTTTCACTAAAAATGAATCCTCCAATACCCGCACCCCTGAAGACAATCTACAGATACCAAGTCTGTGATATGAACAAACTGACAAGGGACATGACCGATTTTATTAATACACATCATAATATTGACCTTTCCACAATTTCCCTTTTTGTAAATCATTTTTTCGAATTCGTTAGAAAATATACTCCTACCTATACCAAATCTCTCTATAAATATATTCTACGACTGATTAAATACAAACGACAACTATACAGAGGCTTTTTGACGACAGGTGAACCCCACATAAAACAAAAATTTAACAACATAAACAAAAACATTCATAAGCTTATAAAAGAATATAAACAGTACAGATAGATTAGTGTATGCGAAGACATTAATATGCAAAAGAGGAGATAATACTGGACTAGCATAAAAAAACTATCCAAATACAAAAAAATGACTATCTCCAAAAAATGCAAAACCTCACGACTGACGAGACAGTGACTGACGATAATGAGATAGCAAATTTATTCGCAGACTACTTTGAAGACTGTTACACGACGAAAACAAACAATACGTACGATGACAGCTTTCTTTCCCACGTCAATTCCTGGTATTACTCGTTTAATATCCCATATCCCAAGTGATGACATAAAAGAAGAAGAGTACTATAAAATACTTCATAATGGAAAAACACGGCACCTTTTTATGATATCATAGCCCGTTCCATCCTAAAAGCGTTACCTGAGCATATCCACAAGTACATAATCCTAATCCTAAATTTTCTATTCCAAAACCAAATTATTCTCCAGGAGTGGAAGCGAGGTATAATAACATGCATAACCAAACAAGAGGCCGATCCACTAAAAGTCAACAGTTACAGACCTATCCCCTGGTTCTGGGGAAAATATTCGAATCCTTAATAAAAAAATAAGTTACTTCACCATATTTCCTATGCCATTCCTCCTTACCAGTTCGGTTTTCTGCAAAATAGATACTCACCTTCCCCTAGCAATAATCCAGACATCCAGAAAGCCTTCGACTCTGTGTGGCATAGAGGTTTGCTGTTTAAATGTAACTCCTTGTCCATCCCACTACATCTCCTACTTCTAATCGACAATTTCCTTAACAACAGATCCCTCAATGTCAAAATAGGTAGTTCCCTCTCCCGTCCATTCATACCACAACAAGGTGTTCCACAAGGGTCCCCTCTATCCCCACTCTATAACATCTTTGTCCATGACATATACAATCCTAATCCCAATTACTTCAATACCACAGCATATTGTCTTCTGTTTGCTGATGATAGAGCAATAATTGCACATAGCAACACAATTCCTTAAGCCCTTAGGGGGGGGGGGGATTGCATCGGGCATCCACATCTCAATTTGGTATTAACATAAATAATACATATATTTCACCATCCGCAACCTGCAAGTATCTTGAAATTATCTTTGATCCTAAAATGTCCTTCAAACACCATTTCTAAACCCTTAAAATGAAAATTAAAAACAGAGCTCGAGATGTTAAGACTATGCAGCAATCCTTTTCCTAAATCCCCGCCCTCCTGTTCTAAGAAACTTGCAGGTGAGTGAGCGATCGGCTCGGCGAATCCTAACTAAACTAAGACATCCCAATAACCCTCTACACAATCCCTCCAACACACTGCTATACCGAAAACCCAATTATTCCCCATTGAAAAATATTGAAGAATAATTATAAGTGTTATGGGAAATAGACATGTCTTATCACAAATCATTGGCTAATGCTGTTTACAAAGGAACACAATCCGGTCGAGCATTACCACAGATATCTATATTGAAGGAAATTCTTATTAGAAAAAAATCACGTTAGAATTAAATAAATCCTACCATGGATAAAAGGACTCCGAAGTTTAAATTTACTTTAAAATTTAATTAAGAAAACGTGTTTTGTTCCTATAACATTGTAACAGTAACAAGGCAGGATCGAAGGATTGCCATGTGCTAAAAACAAGTAATTTGGGTTCTAAATTTATGAAATGGAAAAGAAACATTATTATCCTAGAAGAAGAAGAAGAAAATCCATAATATTGTATACATCGTTTAGTAAGCTGTTTGCACTAATTAAATGTAAATTAAAGCGTTAGATTACAAAGAAGGGAGCCATATTCTTATCTTTACAAGTAATTCTCAGATGACGAGAGGATACAGTTCAGATTTTGGCGTAAAAAAGATATTAAATAATCTATTAGGAAAGTTGTGGTATAAGGGTATAGTTAAACACAACTTTAACATGTTTATTAGCTACAGTTAGAAACCGACTTTCAAAAATCATATACTATTTATTCTTATACAATTAAAATCTAAAGAAGAAATTAAAATACTAGCATATAAAATTAAAACTTTTCTCCTGAAGGATGAGAAACAAGATCAGTATATAGAAATGGTTTAAGTGATATAATACATTTAAAAGTGAACCCTGTCCGTATTCCTTTTATCGAAAGTTATAAATTAATAAGACATTTTGGAAACTTTAGATATATTTAGAGCTAATAAACTTATTAATAAATTTAACAAATAAACACTTGTAGTCGCCAAATTTTCTAAATTATTAGTTGTACTGGCTTGGTTACTTAAGATTAAACCCGCATAAAATAACCGCTAGGTCTCGCGGCTGTATTTAAAACATAAAATATGCTTTATATGAAAAAAGTGGATCGCTGGAAATTATAAAATACCAATATCATTTAAGTAGATTCAAGAAACATTTCTTCTAAAAGGACTTGTTTTAAATGATTCATCAACATCATATTTCTCACAAAATTTTTTACTAATGTTATAGATAAATAATATTATTGATGGTTGCTGTTATAATATTGCATGCAAAATTAAGCACATATTCTTTATAAATCATCTAAAAATAAGGTAAGGAGAAATCTATCGGTAACAGCTTAAAATTCATTGCCAAAAATCTGTTGATTATATTGGGATAAATACGAAAATATTTAAAATCACTACCAGAAAACATTGAATAAAGAGTTAAAAAACTAATACTAATCAACCCAAAGGGTTTATTAACATAAAGCCCTTAATAGGAGAGTTGAAGTAGAGCACAGTTGTAACAAGACGCAGGTACGGTTTTTATACATGTTCGACTAGGACTTACTAAAACCTAAAAAATCTCTAAAATAACTTTAACATTACAGAATTGAAAGATATCAAAGGATTTACATCAGTCTTTGATTTTTTCGCCCGCCCAACACCAAGCCAAAATCTATACCAGTAAAAATTAATTACATTAGTTAAGAAAATTAAAACAAATCAAACAAATGGGTTAACTAACATAGAGATCTTTAGAAGAAGTGTTAAAATAGCAAACTTAATACAATACGTAGATACGATTTTTATAGATGGGCTGCTAGGGCTTTATTATACCTTAATTAAATAATTTATTAAAACTGAAAAATCTTTGACACAATGAAATGGAAATTGTTAGCGATATCAGAAAAATATGCAAATATTCACTATTAAAGTTTTAATTTGTTTAATTTAAACAAACAGAATGATCGGGATTCTATGATTATCGAACCCATCGGTAATGATGATAAGGTACTTGTTAAAATATCTAATACTAACTATTATATTGAATATTCAAGAAAAGAAATACTAGGAAATTATTAGTCAATTTTCTTATTATTAAGAAGAACTACAGGAGATAATAAAACAGAAAAAATAAAATAATTAAGAAGTAGAAAGGTGTTTCTGGATTTAATAACATTTAAAGATACAGTGATCATTAAATACTCGTAATAGGGTGTATTTATCACTTGGTACCCAAAAAACTGACATCTTTCCAGACAAAATAAAATCCAAAAATTTTCAACGAATTAAAAAGATGGCTAGAAGATTCGCTTTGATGAATAAAGAGGAAACTGTTAAGATCGTAAAGGAGATAAAGGTAAAATGCATTTAGATTACAATTAAAGTGCAATTATCTGTTACTGACTGACTGCTTCAACATGATACTGTTGCCAGATCATAATAAGATATTACGATGTAAAACAAAAAACTCTTCACTTTTTAGAGAAGTGCAGTACTTAAGACACGTTGTCTAAATTGAATTTGTCACCATTAGTATTAAACATTTTCAATTGAACAATAAATAGCTAGTTTAAAAGACTTTATACCTGCTTTTAAATTTATTTTTCAGAATATTTACCTATTACTAACTAGACTTAAAACAAATAATTTAATGTGCAGACCAACATCAAGAGGTATTCCAAAGATACAACAGATTCAGGATAAGCGAAGCTAATTACCTTATCTACTTTAATAAAACCTTGTTAAAACCATTGAAAAATAATTCTCTAACAAAAAAACAATTATCTGCAATGGAGCCGGTTGAATAAAATTATCATCAATGTCTTCAAGAACATGAAATTAAATTACTAGTAATAAGAGTCAAAAAAGTGCTGTATAGACTTTAGGAGTTTATATTTTATATAGAATACCTATCTAAAATGTCGCATATTATGAGACTATTTCAAGGAAATTATAAGCAAAATCGAAGAAAAGTTGAGTACTTCAAACAACTGATTTCACAAAATATTTCTTAATAAAATGTTCTAATGTCAAGAGCAATATCAAGAGGCATTTCGAATATCGTAGTCAGCATATAACACTATAAGACAGATCCAATTCTCACATTATTTGCATAAGTATTTAACTTAAGTCTAGTGTGGTGTAGACTAGACTTAAGTTAAATATTTATGCAAGTAATGTGAGAATTTGATCTGTCTTATCACAATTACAAGATAAACAGTGCTGCTTACTGTCGCTACTATTGTAAAATCTTATTAGAACTAATACAAAATCATTCCTCAAAGAAGAAGAAGAAGACTCAATAAAATCATTTGAATGTGTCATCGATTTTAATTCGCGTATAAAAATGTGATGGACATGAAACTTCAACAACTATCAATCTCGACAATTCGAATTAATAGAAAGAAGAGTCACAGAAGAAGGCTGTAGAGATTTAACTTTGATACAGAGTACATATCCAAAGACGAGCAAATAAAATATCGCCCCAAATACTTTAAAAGCAGAATCAGAAGAAACTAGAGTAACTTAAACACCAAAATTTATTTTTAAAAAGGTAGAAATAAAACTAATGTGTGTTTCTTTAATTTAAGAAAACAATCTTTTATTTATATTTTATGCGTTAAACACGCAATAAGCGATCATTTCCAAATAATCACCCCTTTTGCAACGGTGATAAAACTTCATCCACTTTACATATTAACTCTTCGGTATAATACAACAGGCCAGTGCCGCCGATAGGTTTACTCTTTCCGAACTTTTTCAATTTTTCCGGTGGAAAGTTTCACCGGGGAAACTGATGAACTGATTGATATCTCGCGTTCCGAAGCTTAGGCTCAAGTATTAAAAGTTTATATCTATTGGAAGCCGCACAAGCGACTTATGCAAATGGTTTTTGGGGGTGTTGGGTAAGAGTTGCATTTCATATTCGCATAGTTTTAATGGTCCGTAAGCCCCTTAGAGTGCGGGATGTAATCCTTAGAATTTTCCTTTGAATAATGCGTGTTTGCGTGTTCCTATTTAGACTTTGCGAATTATAATTTATGCGGTTTTAGTGTGGACGGGCATGGGTAAATTAATCGAGGGTAAAATTACAATACTAAACAATTAGAATATGTATTTTACAGGGCACGTTAAAGCAGATAAAGTACAAAATTAAATCTTTCTGCTAAATATGCGTCAAAAAATGTTCTTTACTTTTAAAATGTATTCACTTAGTTTTTTTTCACTTATATAAACAAAGTAAATTAAAAAAAAAAACTTAATAGTTTGTATAACTGGATTTAATCTTTGCTGACTACAGTTTCGACAAGACCCTTGTCATTTTAATTATTATAAATAGTTTATTAATACACTAAGTTATCAATGAGACACAAATATATGATTTCACTTATTTATACGATGAATTAAATTCTCACTTAACCCGTAGTGAAACATTTTCATGTTTTTTTAGAAGGTTAATTAAACAATTTTAATTAACCTTCTAATTCACTTATTTATGTTATGTTTGAGCTATTTAAGCGATATTGTAAACATATAATCGTTGATACACAAGGCTTTTTGCACTTTAGAGAGATAAATTCTTGTTTTAGTCTAAAAGCTCGCTGATTAATTGCCTTAAGTGAATTTTTATTGATTAATTATACTGATTTTTCTGATTTTATCAATGTATATAAATACAAACTTTTATTTAGTTTATAATCTAATATTCTATTACATTGCTTGATAGTGCTAGTTTTTTTTTTGTTATTTTTTTTAAGTTATGAAGAAGCAAATAATTAATAATTCTCCTCATGGCGAAACAATGTCGTTATCTAAATCCATAAAACGGATATCAATGTATCACTATCGTGCCTTCATTAATCCGATATATCGCTGACCCTCATCAAAAATTAATTGCGATTCGATTGTGGATAAATTCAACCAAAGTTGGGGATTAGGGGTGGCGGGCAAACCCTACTAAATTAAGTTTTAGGGCTCGGCACTAATATTTTTATATATCGCACTCGCACGGAATTTATATAGAGACGTACGTATCTATCTATACAAGGGTGTGATTAATGACTGGGGCCGCTTGCCGAAAATTTTCCAATCAATTAATAATAACGTGGATTCGGAGTGAATGGGCCAAGTTTATGTTTGTAATAAATTTAATGTTATCGAACACACATTTGCTTTTCAACAGCGAATAAATAATTCAAACAATGGATTTAAAATATTTAATGGTGGTTATATTAGGATACGTTGAACACAATTTTCTGTGTGATGCATGGAATACATTTAATGTGTGGGTAATATATATTTTGTTTTGCCTGTATAAAAAAATGATTGAATGGATTATAAACATGCATATACTAACCTTTCATTAAAATATAGTACCAATTTTTGCAAAAAAAACGTGAGCTTCAAAATATGAAAGCTACACTGATAGAATAAAAACAACAATTAAGCTTTTACAACATCTACTAATTATAACATCATAATATAAATCTCAGAGAAACTATATTTGAAATAAAATAACACGGTTTGGAGGCTTTCACATTTATTGTTGAACACTGCAACAAATTTCGTAACTCACTGCCTTCATCGGGCAGATGAATACTGATTTAAAAAATTACAGGTAAAAGCTTATATACTATTAGAGCTATGAGGAAGAGGAGAAGCGGTTGTTGTACAAAGGAGCAAATTATTTGAGTATTTACATATGAATTAAAAGAGGGTTATTAATATTTTATATTTTTTATATATTTGATCATTTTATAGAATACCTTTTTTATTATATTCTTTTATTTCTAATTCTTCCAACAAATTTAACATATATTGTTTATTACAAACGTAAAAAATTAAATGATTAGCATAGGTTGACGCAGTTTTCTGGAATTGTAGGCATTTTTTATGTTCTTAAATATGATCTGGGAAGCTTCATCCATATTTAATAGCTATATATGAACATCTACAAATATGAAAATACATTTTACATCAAAACCAATTAGAGTAATAAAAGTAAAATTTAATATATTAAAAAAACATGTATATTCATTTATATAAATATCTCCTAAGTAAACGCATTAGATAACTCATTTAGAAAAATCGAGCACCGTAAAGTCATTATGTATTGAATGAAATTCTTATATTCAAATGAACTACATCTTCTTTTAAACCTGCATCCATCAACTCTAGAACGTAGGTTTTTTTTTCATCCTCTACTTTCTTAATGTCCTGTTTATGAGAAGTTTGCCTAGGTCTCCACACTATCATTTTAGGTGTCTATCTTTCTTCCTATAGCCTTGCCAGAAGATCAATCCTTTGCCATTTTATCTTAGCCACTTTAATTACGTCTTGTTTGTTTCCGAATATTAACGCGTAGGAAGAGGCCAGAAATGTCGCTTTACAAAATTCCTATAAGTTGTTGAATGTAATAAAATTCTCTTTTTAATTAAATTAAAATTGTATAAAAGTTGAAATCAATATACCTTTACAAAATCTGTCTAAGTAATGTAATGTCAATTTTAAGGTGTAATATATTCGATCATGTATTATCTAGAACCAGTCACTCTACTATAAATGGTGAGAGTAGTAGAGAATACGGTGAATCCATGGCTAAGCCTTCCTTCTGATAATATAATGAGAAATAGTGTTGCTTAAAGCAGGTGTATAACAGGGAGAATAATAGAGAGCATCTTTACATATACCAAAATGCTTCGTTGTGGTGTAACTATATCCTAAGTTTTGTTAATAAAATCAATTGAGTTTTTAACAGAGAATTAAAATGTGTGTTGGAAAAGATCTGGCAAGCAATTATTTAGGTAGTTATACAGTTTTATTGTGGTCGTTTTTCTATAAGCAACTACTTACCGAATGGGGATGTTACTGGGTTTATGTAATTTTGGTAAACCATACAAGATAATAGTATATTAGTTTTAGCTAGATTACGGATGTAGAGTTCATTAAGGCTGGTATCGCTTGTTTCTGATATTTTCTGGTCAGATTTGTTGTCAGTTTAGCGAAGGAATTATTATTCAGGAATTATGCCATTTCCCGACACTTGAAACGTTTCATCTATTGTAGTGACTAAAGCTATAAATAGTTTAAGGCCCACTAAAACCATAAACATCTGTGAAATTCGATGGGATGTCTTAAAATTTGTTCTTACAACATTAGTCTCACAACTCACAAAACTAATAAATAAATTTATTAAGAATCAAATTTTTCTTAACTCATAAATACCTGTTGATAAGAATGGTGAATACCCAAATTTTGATAATTACCTATAGATTTCACTGTTCCCTTTGATAGCAAGAATTTTCTGAAAGTTGTAGTTGACAGAATACTTTGAAAAATTTAACTTTTTCTCTAATGAAAAATACAGTTTCCGGGAAGGGCGTTCAATAACTGAAACTGTTTGCACATTTATTGAAATAACAATTCACTGGGTTGTGTTTGTGGCTCACACCCAATCCTTCCAAAAAAGTTATATTGCTCTAATTACGTCCGACCAGCTGCAAAATAATCGTATCGTACTTATCTCGTAATACATATTGTGTTTTATTATCTGGCGCCACCTCATCTAAGCTTATACTTAGGATAGATTTTGGGGCTTTTATTGTAAACAATATATTATATGCGGATATTACTACGCTAATTAGCAAATGTAAAGATCTAGATGCAGTAATAACTTTACATAGGTGACAAAAAAGGTCTGCAAGTAGCATACTATTCTCTAATACAGTCGCGATTGCAATTTGGGCTTATTACCTGGGCCACTCTGCTATCAGACACAGGATTTTTGGTCTGCAGTGAAAAGCGGTCTTGATTACTCCGAAGACTGGATTAACAGTACCTAGTCTGAGTCTGAAAATTCGTGCAAAAATAAAAACTACTAACATGTTTGGGGTAAAGTTTTTTTATTTTTTGATATAGTCTCCTTTTAGGCTAATACACTTCGTCCAATGATGTTCTAGTTTGTTGATCCCTTCCGAATAATAGGATTTGTCCATGTCTGCAAAATACCCATTAGTGTCACCTCCTCGTTTGAATAAAATCTTTGTCCCTCCAGTAATTTCTTCAAATTGGGGAACAAAGAGTTGTCCGAGGGAGCCAAGTCTGGAGAATCGAGTGGGATGTGAAACGAGTTGGAATCTTATTACCATTAATTTTGCGACCACAACTGCTAAGGTGCTGGTGCGTTGTCGTGATGGAAAAGAACTTTCGTGTGGGTCAATCGCGGGCGTTTTTCTCGCAGCTCGGTTTTCAAACGGTCCAATAACAATAAAAAATATTTACCTGTAATATTTTTACTCTTTTCCTGATAGTCGAAGAGGATTATCTCTTACGAATCCCAAGCGACAGAAGGAACGGTCTTCGCCTTTTTTGGTGCAGATTCCCCCTTGGTAACCCATTGCTTAGATTGTTGTTTGGACTCAGGAGTATAGTAATGTATCCATGTTTCATCCACAGTAACGAAACAACGCTTAAAGTCCTCCAGATTCTTCTTGAATAGCTGCAAACCATCCTTGCAACACTTCACACGATTCCGTTTTTGGTCAAGCATAAGCAATCGCGGCACCCATCTTGCGGATAGCTTTCTCATGTCCAAATATTTATGCAAAATATTATATACCCATTCAGTCGAGATGCCCACAGTAGTAACAATCTCACGCACCTTAACTCTTCTGTCATCCATCACCATATCATGTATTTGATCAATGATTTCTGGAGTCGTAACCTCTACAGGCCGTCTAGAACGTTCAGCAGCACTTGTGCCCATAAGGCCAGTCCAAAATTTTGAAACCACTTATAAACTGTTCTAATCGAAGGTGCAGAGTCACGATAATGTTTATCAAGCTTCTTTTTAGTATCCTAAGGGGTTTTGCCTTTCATAAAGTAATGTATAATCACCATACGAAATTTATTTTCATCAATTTCTTGAAAACACGAATGCCAAACACAAAATAATAGACCAATATGGCTGAAATTTGGTGTGTGTTCATTCAAGAGATGCTACTAACTAAATATGACTTCGATATGCGCCGGTGGTGCCATCTCTCGGACTTTGCACGGACTTTTCAAAGGCCCTTCGTATAAATTTATCAATAAGTACCCCTCGACTTATAATATCTGCCCGAGCACAAATAATCACTAAATTAGGCAACACGGAAACATCTATCAGATTTCAGGCCATCAGGCGATCAAAGTCCAAGACTGGCGTTAGGTACGATGGAATCAAATTTTATAACGCAATACCTAAAGTAATTAGAATTCTTGATTATATAAGATTTAAAAATAAAATCAAAGAAATACTGATTCATAATATATTGTATAGCTAGGACGAATATTTTGAATTTAAGTTTTAATTTTTAATGTGTTAATAATAATATTATTTTCTAACACGCCGGTGGTGGCGCATTCGGTTGCGACCGAACTAGCGTTAGCGAGAGTCAAGCAACGTTAGTTCGGGTCAGCAGTTGGATGGGTGACCGGTACCATTCACCATTGAGATACAATTAATGGTGCTTTAGAGTGACGGGGGCGATCCTTTAAAGTAACAAGCTCATTTACACACACACAAATACACAAATCACACATGGCGGAAGGACCACGTGGTCGATAGCCTAACACTACTACTACTACTATTATTTTCAGGAAAGTATAGTTCAATATATTGAAAGATACACAGGGTGAGAAGAAGAAGTTAATTTAGATTTCTTAGTGACAATAATTAGTTTAATAGAAATAATGTAACGTTAGAGTTACTCATTTGTTAAAAGCCTTTGGCTTTATTATTACTTAAATATTGCTAAAGATGTAAATAAAATTGTAACTCCTAAAATAAAAGTATTTCCAACAGTTTATTAGAGGTTTACATAAAATTAAATTAAGAAAAATATAAAAACTATGCAATACTACACTACATCACTATGGTAAAAGATATTTTATACATATTTGTCTATTATATAACTATTTTACAACAACTATTGAGCCACACAGCTACCCTGCTATGTTTGAACAAAAGAACACTATCTTATTAACGTAGACACAACACTAAATTTTCAAAAATTATACCACCTAGTTAATCTATAAACTAATTAATTTTAGAAAAACTAATTGCGGATGTCAATTGTTCTTAAATATTTTTAGCAATAAAACACTTTAAAAATTCGACTCGATTTATCTATACATATAAATTAATAATGAAATAAATCAATTTCGGGTGGTTACCGTTTTTAAATATTTTCAAAGCGGCCACTTTTTTCATTAAAATTCAATACATATTAAAACGACTTCGGATATCACCTCTTTTTTAATATTTATACTCATAACTTAAGAAAGGATCATCAAATAAAAAAAAAACAAGTTACTCTATACCGGGTGTCTCAGACCACCCGTACCAGCATTTTATTTCGACTACGCTTGGTCGAATGTGACTGGGACAAAAAATTTTATTACCAAAGTGAACCCAAGGAACCCACTGATGAATTTATTTTTTACCGGAATAAGTACCCGGAACCGGAAGTTACTTTCAAATTTCAAATGGCAACATAGGTCGAGTATGGTATTAATTGATAGGTCTTTTTAAAAGAAACAACTTTTATAAAAATGTATTTTTAATATTTTGCATATTTACAAAAATAAACGAAAAAAACTAAATTGAAAATTAGTTATCCATTCAACAGTAAATTTCCTCAAGTAGGCTTTGCTTTTTTTGTTATGTCAAAATAATTGACGTTCGTGAATATTTGAAGTAAAATAAATAATTATTATAAAAGTATTGAATGTGTCAACATGGTTTTTACAAACCTCTAAGGTTTTGATGTGCTGATGATATTAGATGAATGCGGCCAAAACTATCGTACCGATGAGCGAATTTATGCTGAACGATACCCTCAAAGAGCCAATCAGTCAAAAAATGTTTTTCGGCGCCTTGCAGAACGATTTAAGACAACTGGTAAGCTACAGCCCAGCTACAACAAAGGTCGAAGTATCAGAAAACGTGTACAAGATGAAAGAACATCAGATATTCTTGCAGCAATTGCTCTGGAGCCGAACATCTCGACTAGAAGAATTGAAATCGATGCTGGAATAAGTCGCTCCACTGCTTGGAGAGTTTTAAAAACAAACAAATCCATATCATATCTCTCTACACCAGAAACTTGAAGAGCGTCATTTTCAAGATAGGTTGAATTTTTGCGAATGGTTGTCTCATAAAAATTATAATTTCTATCACAAAATTTTATATACAGATGAAGCGACATTCGAAAGCAACGGAGTTGTTAATTTACATACTGCTCACTAAAACCCTCATTGGTTAAGAGAAGTTAATAATCAACACGTGTGGACCCTTAATGTTTGGTGTGGTATTTTAGGAAACCAAATAATTGGTTCGCATGTTTTGGAAGGCTCATTAAACGGACCTTCTAGATGACGTTCCATATGCAACACGTTTAACAATGTATTTGAAACAAGATGGTTGCCCAGCTCATTACGCAAGAGTTTCTCGTTAAACCGTTGATCGCCTTTTCCCTGGTCGATGGATTGGAAGGCTAGGACCATTTCCATGGCCACCTCGTTCTCCTGGCATAACGCCTCTTGACTTCTTCTTGTGGGAACGTATCAAAGACCAAGTCTATAAAGAGCTTCCAACCACGAGGGATATGAAGAAGAGGATACGGAATATCTGCCATTCACTTAGTGAAGATGAGATACTACGGACCGTCAACGACGTTCGAAATCGGCTACAAAGATGCATTGATCAAGAAAGAAGGCAATTTGAACATACCATAAATAATTGAATAGTTGTTTTAATTATCATTTTCTTTAGTTTCACACTCTTATTTGAATTATTAAATAAAATACTTTCAAACAATTGGTATTTTTTGTTTGTCGATATAAAAGGCTGGTACGAGTGGTCTGAGGCACCAGTACTATAGAAGCCATCCATCTCAAAATAATAATAAAATAATAATTCAGTTTTGAATAAGAGGAACTCTTCTCACCTAGAAAATAACATATTACTCAAGGAAAGTATTGAGAAACAATACGAAGAATCATGTAAGAATATTTGCAATATTAACACATATACAAATTGTTATTCTAACAAAAAAGCAAACTTGAGGAAATTTGAATGGATAACTAATTTTCAATTTAGTTTTTTTCGGTTACTTTTGTAAATATGCAATATATTAAAAAAATATTTTAATAAAAGTTGTTTCTTTTAAAAAGACCTATCAATTAATACCATACTCGACCTATGTTGCCATTTGAAATTTTAAAGTTACTTCCGGTTCCGGGTACTTCCGGATTATTCCGGTAAAAAATAAACTCATCAGTGGATTCCTTGGGTTCACTTTAGTAATAAATTTTTTTGTCCCAGTCACATTCGACCAAGCGTTGTCGAAATAAAAGGCTGGTACGGGTGGTCTGAGACACCCGGTATATCAAAAACTGTCTAATTTTGAAGAAAAATAATTTCAAATGTCAACTGTTTTTAAATATTTTCGTCCATAGAATATGAACGGGTAAACAAATTTCAGAATTCTTTCACTTATTTAGTATACATCAAAAACTTTCTATTTATGAAACAAAACCATTTTAGATGTCAATTACTTTTAATTGTTTTGACAGTTAATCATGAATCGATGAGTAAATTTAATATATCCTCTTCCAAATTAATCTAGACATCTTTTCTTGGGCATATGTTTTTTTAAATCTATTTTAGTTTTAATTTCGGCCATAGTTATTTTTGAAAGTTCTTTGGATCCGTCATTAATAAAGGTTTTATAGGTTTGAAATAACCCTATAAAAATGCATAGGGGTTAAAAGAATAGTGTGTAGAAGAAAACCTCACTTTAACCGGCATCTTGGGAGTTTTTGTACCAATTAAATATTGTAGGAGTTTCTAATGAGGGCTTTCTGAAGTGTGTCCAATTCCTGTTTCTTGTTTTCTTCGTCTGTTGGTCTGATAGATGTTGTTACTAGGGTTTTGGCAACGGAATATATCTGTGCTGGGTGGTGGTGTGATTAAGCATTTATGTATCGATTGGTGTGAGTGTTCTTCCTGTAAATAGTGTGGCTAAGACTGCCGTCTGGTTGTTTTTTAGTAAAACGTAAGGGTACTTTTCCTCCGATTTCTGTTTCCATGATAAACTGAATGCGTTGATGGATGCTGTTTGGGTTGCTTAGGAAATGGTCTCAATTTTTGCGGCCATGTGACAAATGTGTCGTCCACATATCTGAGCCACACTTTTGGTTTTAATATATGGGTCTGTAGTGCTCTGGTCTCAAAGTCTTCCACATAAAGGTTGGCGTTGATTGGAGAAAGTGAGGAGCCCATTGGTGCGCCTTCGATTTGTTTATATTTCTGACCGTTGAATGTAAAATATGTAGTGGAAAGGGAGTGTTTAGCGAGGTCTAGTAATTCTTGAGAGGGCCTGTGTTTATCTTAGATGATTGATACTGCTTCGTCGATGGGAATCTGGCTGAATAACGATTTTACGCCGAAGCTTATCATTAAGACTTCCCGTGCTTGTTTGATGTTTTTAATGATGTCCATGAAGTGTCCTGAGTTGTTGACAAACGAATCCATTTTTTCCGCTAAGGGTTGCCATTCCTTTGCGATGTATTTCGCCAGGGAGTATGTTGGTGATCCCCTGGAGGCAACTATATGTCATAGTGGGTTACTGTCTTTGTGGATTTTTGGAAGTCCATAGAGTTTGGGGCATGTTGAAGATTTTTCTCGTGGAATGATAGACCTTTTAATATCTTCCGGTAGGTTAGAGTTGTTTATTTTTGTTTTTGTTACTTTTTCGAGGTATGTAGATTCCGGTGGTTTTGTTTTCCGCAAAACTGAGGTCACTTCCTGTCTGATAATTTCCGACTCCGTGGGCTCTAGGTTTTTAATCGATGCTTCTATGTTGCAGATGATGTTTTCCGTGGGTATGTAATTAGGTGATATGGCGTAGTTAAAACCTTTCTGTAATGCGCTATTTGTTGTTGCGTCGATTTCCTTGTTAGATATATTGTAGACTAGTTTCGGCTTGCTTCCTGCGTTCTCGTGACTCACGTTTTCCATTAGTAGTTTGAATTTCCTGACTTGTCTTTTGGTTCTAAGTTCGGCATCTGATTCACTTCTGTAGTGGGTTATTAGTTCTAGTTTGTCCCAAAGCACATGGTGTATGGAGTTTCCTAGATGGTAGGGTAGTTCCAATAGTCTGCGTCCCGTGGTGACTAGTTCTCTTCGGGCTCTGTGGATGGCATCTCTGAGAAGGGATTCACTGGTTTTCCATAAGATTCGGGCGACGCTTTTGTGTTGGTGTGGTGTTTTATCTTCATACATGCTGGTGTTATTTTGTTGTCTCTGCAAAGGCAAAGGAATGCCATATTCGCAGTTTCTCGTAGTTCTTGATATGTTGTTGCATTTCTTCCCCGTAGTAGTTATTAATGTTATATTTGATGTTTTCGCGAGTGTAATCTGTTCTGACGGTTTTTCGGGATATTCCTCGCGTTTTGTTAGTTGAGGTTACTCGACGTTTTGGCGATATCTCATTCGCCATCTTCTAACCTCAGACTAACCAACGAAGAAAACAAGAAACAGGAATTGGACACACTTCAGAAAGCTTACCAACAAGACCAGTAATAGACTCCAAACCGATCTAACTGAAGAAAAACCCAAAGCCACCATAACCCTACCCTACATAAGAGGCACCACGGACCGAATCGGGAACATCCTCAGAAAATTTAACATAAATAACGACCTACAAAAACCAAACTAAAAATAGGTGACATCTTACAGCCCCCCAAAGACCGCATACCATTGGAAAACCAAGGTGTATACGCAATACCATGCGCCGATTGCCACAAAAAGTACATCGGGCAAACAAATCGTCGAGTTAGCTCCCGCAGAGAGGAACACAAACTGGCTATTAAAAAACACGACCCAAATTTTCCCTCTTCCAACACATTCTGCACACCAACACCAAAATCATCGCGTCTGTCAACAACATCTACGAATGGATTATTAGGGAAGCGATTGAAATTAAGAAAAATCCCCTTAATTTAAATAAAAGAGACGACTGCGTACCGAATACCTGTAAAAAGGACAATTAAAATTAACCATGCCCTAATCCCCTACATAGAACGACCGACGATAATCAGATTAACAGGACTTCAAGAAACACAGGGATGCCTAATCTCACAAACAAAGATGATTCCCCACCCACCGTTAATGGACCAATCACATGTAGCAGAACAGGACGAAACCACCTATAAATTCAACACGCCACGACAATCAACATCAATTCGAAACTCCAGAAGATGGCGAATGATATGTCGCGAGGAATATCCCGAAAAACCGTCAAAACATCAGAACATATTTTATTTTTGAGAAAAATGTAGGGAAAGTATTATGATGGCCACATCACAATTTTTTTAAATAAAACAAGACAGTTGTAAACGTTTCACTTTTTATTGTTGAACCCTGTAACATTTTTCATACTGGCTTCATCTGCCTCTCTTACCTGTGTTTTATTTCAATGCATTATGGGGTTCCATCATGCAAAAATATTGATTTGTTTCCGCTGCATATTTTATATAATATATTAAAGTAGGTAAGGAGTAGGCTAGGTTAATGCATAGGTTATTAAAGTAGGTCTAGAGCCGTATTGGCTCAATAGATTGTTTATTGAGGTAGTAGAAGAGTACGCTAGGTAAATGTATACTGTTGTAGTTTTTTTGTCTTAAATGTATTTCTATTAGAATGTAATTTAGCATTTTATTCTAACATCATGAAATTTATGTTTTATATTATTTTATGTGTAAGTGTCGAATAATTAATAATGATATATTTTTTTCATTTTAAGACTAGGTACTTTTTTTAATAAAAATGATTTATGTTGGTTATTAGGAACGATTAATATTAGAGTGTTCAATTAGCCATGCATATAATAAGTAAAATGGCATTTTAATATTACTATCTTTTAAAAGATAATTATTCTATGAAATTATAACAGTTACAAACTTTATTAAGAAGGGATGTATTACAAGGATTGTTGGTAAATCTTAGACATAGGCTACGTATACGTCGAGAAATAGGAGTTACCTGGGTGTAATCATAAAGGAGCTCGTTTGAGGGATTGTGGAGTGGGTTAATTGGGTGTCTAAGTTCGGTGAGGGTTCATAGGGCTGACCTTTCGGCGATGTTAAAGTGTTGGAGAGTGGAGGAAAGTATTTCCATTTATCTGCATCTTTTTGAACTATTATAATTAACATGTTCTTTAAAAGTTTATACTATAATTACTCTTCTAATTTTAAAATATTTTTTAAACTACCAAACATAAAAATTAAATAATTAATAATTACTATCTTCATGATGACTCTATTTATTTTACAATTTATAAAATGACTGTAAAGTTATAATTACAGACACTAATGATCTAAGCTATCGACGCGCCCTATAAACCCCACAATTACAAATCTGAAGAATGTATATTACGATACATTTTTAAAATAGCTAATGACTATTGTTACATTCTCCATTTAATTTTTTTCTTAATTACCGTAATTTTCTATAAAATGAATAATCATAAAGAAAAAAGTGAAAAAAAGCGAACAGATCCAATTTTTCAATGGGCTCCATGTCAGTGAAAAGCAAAGTTTAATTAGGGCTGTAATTAATTAAAAGGAAACACCTCTAAATGATGTGAAAAATTCTTTTAATGAAATCGTATTTCACGTCGCAACTTTTAACGACCCGCAATTATAAAAGTTGAAAAAGTTTCCCTTTCAGAAAACCTATTTATTAAAACACAATTTTCGCTGAATGTAAAAGAGATTTACGTTATTGTCGAAACGACAGTTAAAGATGATATTAAACTATCAGTTTTAATTTAATTTATTTTTAATTAAAATTTTAATTGCGTACTATTTTTAAATGAAATATTTACCTTTTGCTGGTGTGTAGGCAATAAATGCAATCAAATTGTATCCAATTAGTTTAACATATTTTTAAATAGGAAACACGTAGTGCGTGTAAATAAATTTAATAAACATTTAACCTAGTTAAATAAATATTGAAGTTTTCAATATACGTGTATTAATTAGTTGTATTAATGTTTAAATATATTATTTAGGTTTATTTATATAAATGGAATTTTAGAGTTAAAAATGTACTATTGAATTGCTCGGTTATATTATATTTTGATATAATACAATAAATCAGGGGTCGCCAATATTTTTGCACTCAAGTGTACATTCTAGAATATCCAATATTCAGTTAGATAATAATGTACATAATTAAAAAAAATATTTAATTCTAATAATGTGATTATAAATTTTACAATTATTGTTTATATTTTTATGTAAAATAAATAAGAAGTAGTAATTAATGCTATAAAATGTCTTTATAAAATATATAAAATTCAAAGTGGATGTGATGCTTAGCAATACATTGCTTTGTAATTAGAAGAGTATGATGATATTTCTGGTCGAAAGCAATCATCTAAATTTATGTTGGAATGTTTGAGTACTTGAAGAGTAATTATTATTAGAAGTTTAAATTAATATTATCTTCATTGTTTTATTTAAATACTATATGTATAAAACAGTGAAGAAAATGATATTTTAAACTATTAATAATGATCTAGATGTTATATCTTGAATTTTGGAGGCGTTCACTTCGTAGTACATTTTTAATGATTAACAGAAAAACTTTTAACTTTTTTATACTACTTTTTATTTTTATACATTTGTGACTTATCAAACTTAGTTTGATAATGATTACTGTGTAATTAGAAACTAGTCATAAGTGTTGTATAAAAATAAAAAGTGGTATAAAAAAGTTAAAAGTTTTTCTGTGATCTAGATGTTCATCTGTAAGTCGAGATCTGTACTTTGATTTAATTATATTCATTGTCGAAATCAATAATTCGCATGTGGAACGAAAAATGATTAGGTTTTGTATACTGCTCTTTTCGAGATGAATTGAAATTTGTTTTGTGAATCATTTTCTACAAGCCCTTATCTAATACAATGTACTTTAGTATAATATCGTTCGGAAGGTCCAACATTTCTACCTTCCATTCTTCTGTCTTTACTTAAATAAGCTCTGCAAAATATCTAGCTATTTGGATTACTCGTAATTTTATATGACAAGTAAAAGCATTAATAAAAAGGTTGACTTGATGATATTAAACTGGTTTTGAAGTAATTGAAGGTTGATACAATGCATTACCAGCAAATGTAAAATCTTTTGCCTTTTATTTATTTTAAAAATATTCCACGGCCTTTCTTTCGAGTCGTTATAAAATATAGTCTGAAATTTCATTTTTTTACTACATAAATGTAAACAAACAAAAAATCGTAATTGCAGGTTAAGAAATATAAGGGGTGGCTAAGCCATTAAGGTTTGAAGGATCATCGGCGACCAAGTGATACCAATAAAACCGCTGTCGATTTTCGTAAATTATAGTTTTTTAATTGATCAATCTAATAAATTTCAAAATTCATCCTTAAATCACTTATAATTAAAATATTCGTTAAACCAAATTTACGGAAGAAGAACATTTTTTTACTTGGGATTGATAGATCTCTTCTTCTGTCCTTTCATATTTTTGTTGTTGCTTTAATTTGCAAAATTGTTCTTAAATATTTCTTGAATGAGTTTGTCACTTGTTACAATGAAATAACACTTTTTTTTGGTTTGCAATCTTTCTCTATTTATATGACTGCTTTCGCTTTTTAAGGCATTACCAAGAGTGAGTTATAAAGTAAACTGACAAGGGATTTTATTGTAAACCTTTATTTCAGATTCGGACTACATTTGGAAGATATTAGTAAATATTCTGCTAAAAATGTGTTAAGAAAGCGAGTTAATGATGTTGAGCTTGTAAACAAAATAATTCACATTGAATTGCCAACGGATAATGTTGGAAATATATGTGAAAGGCAAGCCGAATACTCTGAATTTGGAAATAATTATTATCTGTTAATAATATCTGCGAAAAATGCATGTAATATTCAAAATGCCAATTACAAAAGTGTGTTATTTAATTTAAAATCAAAACTAAATCAATTTTAAATTTTAAAATTCACCGGTTTCTGTAAAAGGCGCCTTTTATATTACAGGTCGTAGAAGTTCCTTTTCTTGAAAATAAGGCATTTAGTAAAATAGTAGAATTCACAAATATTTTCAGTATTTTAATAGGCAATGAAATAAGTTTAGGAGATTTCCATGAATCACAAAACAAAAATAATTGGAGACTTTTATAATGAACGAATAACTTAATTTGCTTAGTATAACGTTATTTAATTTACTTTAAGATAATGGCAAATATAATCACTTTAAAGCTTATAGATAATGTTATTTGAATAAAAATATGATATTATAGAAATGCAATCTCATTCAGGAAACTGCAGTTAAGCAAATATTTTATAAAGACATTTAATTTAACATTTTTAGGTTAGGACAATAAAAAAATGTTAATTATTATATAAAAATTAATTAGGGGAGAGTATACAAGTGTGAAACAGCAAAATTCAAATGTAGTTACTATATTGTTCAGTAGGAATTTTACAACATATTATAATTTAATATATTTATTATATATATAATTTTACAAATTAATATGATATTTATAACTATTAATTAATAGATCATTATGATCTAACTTTTCTAAGACCACGCGAAAATTACCATTTACGCAAACGGTACCATATAGGATATCTAAATGCTACCAGTCGGTTTCTACAATCATACCTTATAGGATAGATTAAAATTAGTTACAAAACATTTTAGAAGAAATTTTATTTCATAACTTCTATTTCTAAATAAAATATAAATAATAATAATATGTAAGGTAACACAATAAAACCTAAATAGTTGGCAATTATGACAATACAAATTAGTCTTTCTTCAAAGCTCTTCCTCAATTATTATATATTTCAGGCACTTTGAGAATTAGATCACATTTACTAAATAAGCTGCCTATTAAATAAAACAGAAACAATCATTCACATCACATTTATTAGTAGTGCTTATTGATTGTCTTTTTTTACTTTTTTTATTTTCAATGTAAGCAACTCTTTTCGTAAGGGCTACTTGTAAGCACTCTTGACGACTGTGCAGTCCAGATCTTTTTGAAAATGGTTTTGGGCTGTTTTCTCCAAGAGAAACATTTAAAGATCTACGAGGGATTCCCAGAAAGTAGCACCCATTTCCAATGTATTCCATTCAAGTACAAAACATAACTTAAATTGAACACGTCATAATATTCATTTACAGGAACATCGAATCCTTAAAAATAGTTATATAAAAAAAATATGAAATAAATAACGAGAGAAAAAATGAGGTTAAAACTAAAAAGGGATTTAATATTTAAATATCTTCAAGTGGATATAAAAAATTTAACAGAAAAATTAAGTATGATTTGTTTTCAGAAATCATTCAATGTATATGTTTCTAAACTTTTTCTAAAAGTTACTGGATTGATTTGGTTCTTTTGAATTTGTAATATTTGTTATATATGTGGACAATTTGTTAGAGTTTAATTACGTATTAAGGGCTGTTAGGAGGGCCATAATAACCTAGGAAGATGTTTGTTATGGCCCTAACTGCACGTGTACATACCACGTTGCTTTCCAAACTTGCACGTATGCAAAAACATTACGCTTATTGAAATGAACTGTAGAGAAATAATTTTTAATTTTTACTATTTGTTTTTTATTTTCCAAGTATGTTTTTATCAAATTATAAGAGACTCCCGTATTCTATAATGTTCTTATTTTTTTAGGAGGTGGAAAAAATGTCCCATAGGGCTCTCCCCTCAAAGACATCTGTCACCATATTCGAATAATACAGTATTTGTTGAATTGTTTTTAAGAAAACCGTGATGCGATTGGTTGAATAGATTTATATCATTTAAATAATTTATTAAACATTTTGCAGTATTTTTTCTAGGATTTTTGAGAAAACGCTAAGTAACGTTATAGGTCTATAATTTATAAAATTTTTAGCGTTTCCATTTTTAAATATTGGTCTAATTATAGCGATTTTTAGGCAGTCGGGAAATATTCTAGACCCTAATGTTAAATTGATTAAATAGGATAAGGTTTATGAGATGCCTGGCTTCATCCTTAAATAACTCCGCATTTATCTCATCATTCCACCCGAGGCTTTATTCATTTAATCAGTTATTATATCATTAACTTCTTGTGTTTTTGGTGTTACGTAAATCGTATTTTTAAATGTTTTAATATGATTAAAATGTTGAGTTTGTGATTAATTGGGTGTTTCTTACTTTACTCAGATAATAATTCATTTAATTCATTAATTTTGCCAACCAATGAATTCTACAAATTTCAATACTGTAATTTCTTCCAGGTATTATGACTTAATGACCTTTGGAGTCACTACCAATACGGATGCACATTGTGCAACATTGAAGAAAGGCGGGAGATTCAAAATCGTCGACGTGGTCTGTTATCCAGAATCATTCTCCTACATGACAATGCCAAGCAACACGTTTTTTTGAACAATTCAAATGGAAAATTTACAAGCATCCACCATATTATTCAGCAGATTTGACTGCTTCTGATGTACTGCTACTTCATATTCAAGTATAGGCTCAGGCTGGTGCTCAGTTTCAGTATTGTTTAATAATACGCTAAATGTAAAATTATCAAAACTAAAAAGAGGTCAGTTTATTGTCGCTAGCTTTAGAAATAATAACTGTATTTGCCTCAGTTGCAGCTTAATTATAAACTACGTTGACAAATTTGCTATGTTTTTGTTTCAATTAAGTTTAAGTATAAATTACCACGTAGTAACGGTAGCAACCATTCTCTTTATTAAAAATAAATTATTCTTATTGAATCAGCTAATTGTATTGTTAAGTTATGGATCATATTTTTCTAAAGTGCAAACACTCCAACAAGTAGTTGAAACCTATGTCATGTAAATAATAATGCTACTAAATTATGTATGTAATTATTACTATATATATTATAGCCTTTACACTATTTAACAAAATTAATTACATTGTTGTACCCATTTGAAAAATAATTACGCTATTAATATCATTTCTTAACTTCTATCAAACTATCTTCCGAACAACAATTCTTTTTTATTACTTTTTGTCCTATTATTTAGAACATTCTTCTAAACAATTAAAATCTTCTTAACATTAAACATTCTGTATACATTGCGCACCTAGAGTATGGAACAAATTCAGTAAATGCGAAACAATAACTTTTTGGATAAAATCGTCGAACACGTCGATTTTGTATTATGAAAACTTAAATTTTTGAGGAAAAATCTATTTTCGTATGTCATTTTTTAGTGAGTAATGACGTCATCAATTTTTTTTTCAAATTGCAACCCCCCATTTTTAATTCAGTTTGAAAGACCTTTTCAGTGTCGAATTGACAGTATAAAAATGTTGCCCCTTAAAAAAATTGAGCACAATTGGCATTTAATTGGATTTTAAGAAACAGCCAGTATAGTTTTTTTTATAGTTTTTAGAAAAAATAAGCATTTTTTTTTAATAATAACAAACAATTTTGTAAATAAATATTAAAAATCCAACAAATTTTTTCAAGTAATATTTGAAGACAATAAAATTTAAACAACTGCTGTTTGAGGAATTTGTTTTTTAAACTTGATTTTAATTTATATTTTTTTGCTTACTTTTTAAGAATTTATAGAATCCATATGAAAGTTGCCTAACAAATTATTATAGAAAATACTAAAATGAACAATTTACATGAAATAACTTCTTACAAACTCCAAATAGTTTTCGAGAAAACTACGCAGAAAGTATCATGAAGGCAACATGACACTTTTTTACATTTGACATTTTTTACCATTTTTATTTATTTATTTTTTTTTTATCCTCACGAGGTGGTGTCGCTTAGCGTCCCTGCACTGCGGTCTCCGTGGTCCTTTTGTGCGCCTCTGGCTGTTTTACTTCTTTTGAACTCCTGTATCTTCTAAGAAGTCCAGGAGTTTTAGCCAGGGGATATTCTTTAGCTGTTCTACAGGAAGCATGGGCTTCCCGAGTTTCGCCTTGCGTTCTTGTTTGTATGCTTCGCAAGTGCACAGTAGGTGTTCGGGAGTTTCCTCTTCTTCCAGACACCCACGGCATAGGGGGCTTTTCTCAATGCCCATCCTATGTTTGTGCTTGTTCAGATCACAGTGTCCAGTGACTAGTCCTGTGATTTTTCTTAGTTTCAGTCTGCTCAGTCTAGACAGCTTCAACATGCTGTCAGGTACCGGACCATCTAGGAAGAGTCTTGTATGTCTCATTCCATTTTGGTTTTGCCATGCCTTTTTGTGCTCCTCTGCTAACTTGCGTCGGATTATTTCCTTTCCGGTTTCATGGGGTATACCGAAAGCGGGTTCAGGTCCTATGAATTCACCTGTTGCTCCTTGTTTAGCCAGCAAGTCGGCCCCCAAGTGTCCAATAATTTTTTGGTCCTTGGGTACCCATACTAGCTGTGTTTCTCTTGTTGTCGCCAGTGCGTCCAGTCTGTTTATGCAAGTCATGACCAGCCTGGACTGCACTATCGGTGAGGCTAGCGCTTTTATGGCTGCCTGGCTATCTGTCATAATGGTAATTGGTCCTTTTTTAAGTCCCGATTCCATTAAGTGATGAGCACACCAGTCAATGGCGGCTATTTCGGCCTGGAAGATAGAGGCATGCTTCCCCAGAGCAATCGCGAATTGTTTGCTCCGGTTGCAGCCTCCATAGATACCAGCCCCGGTTCCTTCAGTATTTTTGGCCCCGTCTGTGTACCAGATGGTTCCTTTACTCGTTCCCGGGTATGTTCCATTTGTCCATTCACTCCGCTGTGGTATGATCGTTTTGAATCTGCGGGATGGGTGTACGATTTTGGTGAAATCGGACCTCATTGTTAGTGTCTCTTCTTCTTGTAGTACTTTAAATTTTGCCGGTCTTGAAGGCCCCATATTTAAAGTATGTCCATTTATGTGCATCCTATAGGCTGCCTGTCTAGCTTCCATCATTACAAATAAATGTAGTGGTGGTAGCGATAATATGTGTTCCATGGCTGCCGTGGGCGTTGTCCTTTTTTACCATTTACTTGAACATTTTAGTAAAGTGATATCATTTTTATACCATCAATTCGCCAATAAAAGTGTCTCTTTAAATGAATTAAAAAAAAATTGAAGGTTGCCATTTGAAAAATTATTATTCACAAGCAAATGACAAATTTACTGAATTTATTCCAATAACTAACAAATATTTATAATAATAATACATAATACATATATACAGTATGATTGATGTTGTTAGTCCGTCACTGTCTGGGCTATCGACCGCATTTTTTTTACCTGACTTAAATGAAAAAAAATATATAGAGAAATTGAAGCTAGTTGAATATAACTATCCGGATGACGCAATCTAAAGAATTGATGAAGAGTGTTTGTAGGGAAAAAATATTCTATTTTTATCTACAGATAATTTTACTTTATTTTCTAGGTTGTAAAAAATTTGATTGAAAAAGCTGTTGAAAATCTGTCCTTTGGGGCCAAAAGTCATAAATGACGTTTTTCGCGATCTAATAGTCCTTAGGGGACGTCTCATATGGCAACGTTGTTGAACCCCTTTCTTGGATTGTTTGGTCCAACATCTCAATACCATTGAAACATAACGGTTAACACGACGAGCAATTGCGCTTAGCAAAAGTTTAAAATCAATTAATTTAAAAAAATACCACTTCTAACAAATTATCTCCTGAAGAACAATTTTACCCATTCTCTTTCTTTACTTTTTGCCCTATTATTTTAAAACTTTTTTCTAAGCAGTTAAATATTCTGACCTTTTTTGATGTTAAAAACAAGATGATACTCCATAACACATTGAAATAAAACAATACATTTTGAGGGTTTCACACTTATTGTTGAACACTGCAACATGTTTTGCCACACAGTGGCTACATCAAGCAGAAGAATACTGCCTGATAAAGCCGCTGTGTGGCGAAACATGTTGTAGTGTTTAACATTAAACTGGGTGGTTTTATTACAATATTACAAATTCTATTATCTACTCCAGATAAGTTTACTTTATTTTCTGGGATGTTACACTTTTTTAATAATTCCTCATTGAATCCTTTAAATTTAATTGACCGGTTGGTTGAAAATTTGTCTATTATAGCTAATAGTCTTAAGCAACGTTCTTCACGATTTGTAGTCCAGATATAGGGCGTAAAAAATGTTGATGTTGACGTTTCCTTGGCATTGTTCTAAAGTTCAGAGCAAAATTGTAAACAAACAATTTTTAAAATTGACACTTAATTACACTGACTGGTTTATTTCTTCAAATTTATTCTTACTAAGTCCAAAGGAAAAAACCAAAAAAATAACAAACTACTAGTTAGATTTTATTCAAATTTTAATCATGACTTTGTTTCATGAAAAGAGACGTTTTATGAAAAGTTTAACAAACTTGTTTTACAAATTCTAGGTGTTGCATTTTTAATAGAAGTGAGTATATTTACCCTATATCCTGTGACAGCCATATCTAATAAACTATCTTTTGAAGCACAGTTCTACCAAAAAATATAGTTCTTTCCTTTTTACCACATTTTTTTTAAAAAACCTTCTTCTAAATTAAATTATTTACAGGTTGCCAAATTGAAATGCTTGGCGCCAAACTTCTAAAAAGTTGAAGATTCAAGTTCAAGAATAGGGCCAATTAACTATATTTTAATATGTGAAATCATTATATATATATTTATATATATATACAGGGTGGGCCACGAATAACGACCATTAAAAGTTTACGGGGTTCCCGCAACAGAAAAAATCTGAAAAAATTCAACATTGTACGGTTGATTGCGATCTCCTCATAGAAAATATTTTTAACTTTCTATCACTTCCGGTTGTACCGGAAATGGCTACCAACTTTGTTATTTTAAATGGAACATACTGTATATTATTTTATTTTTAAATTCCTTGTTCGATTGCCTACCTCTCCATATGGGTTTATGTCAACTTAACTTTTACAGTTTTTGATTTAAAAATTTATTTGTCAAATATTGACCTCAAATAGGCGTTTAGAAAAATGCCTATAACTTCTAATAGGTACAAGATAGACACACGTGCGGCATCTTTTTTTGTACCTAATCGAGTCCTCTACAACGAAAAAAATTGAAATATCATTATTTCAGCGCCTACTTAAAAACATCATATTTAGTAGTTTAGTAGTTTTTAAGTTATTTCGAAATTAATTTCCTCTCACATTTCAATAATTCCTCTATATTCACACATGCACTATAGTAGGCTTCTGTCAATATTTATTGAATCGAATTAGGAAAAATTCGTCCGAATATTATTAAAATGATTAGTTATCCCCAGTTAGTTAGCACGTGTGGCGTCACCCTCTTATATTGCTAGCCTAATTTTTTCTAAATTAAGATTCTGCGAATGCAGCTCGCACCCTTTCTTCCAATTCTTCTCGGGTATTGTCGGCATTTGCATAAACTTTATTTTTTATACGATCTCAAATATATATGTGGATTTTCAATTGACACACATGTGATTGGTTTTTCTATTTAAAATACCTTCATGAGAGAAACTTGATTCGTTCGTCCAAATTATATTAATTTTAAGCAACAACAACTCACAAAAATCAATCCTGTTATCTGCATCTTGAGAAAATAATTTATATTTATAATTATGCATCCGATACATTTTCCAAATTCTTTGGAGTGGGGTTCTGATTACTCTCAAATCCTCCTAGCAACCTGATGCGCGTTGATTTGCTTGAAAATAAGTCAAAACATTTACTTGAATTTCCTCATTCTCGGTTATTAGCTTTGGTTGATTTTTTTCTGCGTTTTGTTTTCCAAATAGTAGAAAATTTGACTCCAGTCTTCGAAACTTTTTTATATCCAACGGCGGTAAGTGTGGATAAGTTTCGTTGAAAGTTTTGCAAGTTCTCTTAACAATTCTGTTGCAATGGCCATATATGACAAATACATTCATAATTTCTTTATTGGTATAGGTATTCATTTTATTATTACTCGAAAGAAGCGTACACAAATATTAATACGTTGGATTTAACAAATATTGACAGAAGCCTACTATAGTGCCCGTGTAAATAGAACAGGAATCATTCAAATAAAAATTCTGAGAGGAAACTAATTTCGAAATAACTCAAAAACTACTGGCTCTAGATATAGTGATCTATAATACTTTTTTGTAGCAAAAGGTTTTGCGAATAACACTATAAGATAAAATATTGGTCATTCCATTTGAAAAAATTGAAATATGATGTTTTTAAGTAGGCGCTGAAATATTGATATTTTTGAAATACCAACTGTCAAAATTGACACATGTCATTTTTTTTTCCTTTTTAGAGGAATCCATTAGGTACAATACAAGATGTCGCTCGTGTGTCTATCTTGTACCTACTAGAAGTTATAGGCATTTTTCTAAACGCCTATTTGAGGTCAATATTTGACAAATAAATTTTTAAATCAAAAACTGTAAAAGTTAAGTTGACATAAACCCATATGGAGAGGTAGGCAATCGAACAAGGAATTTAAAAATAAAATAATATACAGTATGTTCCATTTAAAATAACAAAGTTGGTAGCCATTTCCGGTACAACCGGAAGTGATAGAAAGTCAAAAATTTTCCATGAGGAGATCGCAATCAACCGTACAATGTTGAATTTTTTCAGATTTTTCCTCTTGCAGGAACCCCGTAAACTTTTAATGGTCATTATTCGTGGCCCACCCTGTATATAGTAGCAACATACAAGTAAGTCTTTTTATCATACCATTAAGTTGTCTTCTTAATACTAGCTTTGAAGTTTCTAACCCCTGAGAACATTTGTTAAGTACGAACTTTTTAAATACTTTTTAAACATTGTGTGTCCTAAATGAGTGTGAATAAACAAATGAAAATGAAATTGCTCATTTCGAAAACGAAAAGAAAAGTTTCTTTAACAATGATGATGGTATAGCACTCCATATAGGTTATAGGTTATAGGTTAAGTAGGGTCTTAGTGAGGTGTGTTAGCCTCTCGTGAATTGCGACCTAACAGATCTATTGTTCTATCCTTAACCAATCACTTCCCAAGCAGTCCCACGTCCACCATGAACCTGGTAACTATCTTGGGGTGATAATTCTCACTTCTTCGGGGGATAATCGGTCCCTGCCGAAGTGTGAAAGACGCTTGTGAGCAATCGCGACACAAGTGCATAGTATGTGCTCGGTAGTTTCATCTGCCGAATCACACAATCTGCAGTTTCCACTTTCCTCTTTTCCCATTTTCCACAAATGGTATCGGAGGGCACAATGCCCTGTCATGAGTCCGGTGAAAGTTCTTAGCTCGTTCCTTGTGAGTTTAAGCACCTTGTGGCTGTGATCGAGTTTCAGGAGTCGTTTTGATTGACGTAGACCTGGTACATTGTTCCAATGCTTACGTCTTCTGTCCTCTTCCCATTTTTGCACCACTTCGTTGCCTTTAATATCCCCGTGCCGTGGGACCCACATGAGGGTCAACAAGTTGTTCTTCGCCAGTTGCGAGAGGGATCTTCGACATTCTTTGGCGCACATATCAATTGCAATCGTTTCCGCTTGCAAAATCGCGGGAGTCGTGCCCAGAGCCATGAAGCTCCTGTGGTTTTGGTTAGGGCCATAAATGCCTATTCCAGTACCTCTGGTATTCTTGGCACCATCCGTGTACCAGGCTGATATCCTTCGTCCAAACTCATTGACTCTCATCAAAGCCGTTTTGGGGTCCTCGATCAACACCTTAAACGGTAATTCGAATTCAAGCTTCCTGGACATAATGTCCGTCGGTTTGGACAGAAGGGCCGGGTCGATTTGCTGCAGTATTTCTAAGTGTTCTGCCCAGTCCCCCGGCAGTGTTTTCTTCCTCTGGTGTAGTCGGAGGGCTGCCACAAGTCCCTCTGTTTACATGGCCCCTGTGATGCTTAGACATGCTAAAGTTGAAGCCTACTCAGCATCTTTTGTGTGTCTAGTTTTTGGGTCTTCGGCCACCACACGAGGGCAGCATAGGTGACAATGGATATCACTGCCGTTCTATACAGCTAATACGTGATCTTGGGCTTTGGTCCCCAGGTTTTTCCCATAAGCCGCCGACAGGCCCAAAGCGACATCGTTGCCTTCGCCATGATTTTGTCGACATGCTGATTCCAAGTCAGTTTGGTATCCAGAATTATACCCAGGTACTTTACTTCGTTGGAGAGATTAATCTCTATTCCATTCAGCGAGGGAGCCTTTATTTGCAGCTTCCTTCTACGCGTGAATGGAACTATGATCGCTTTATTCGGGTTGATACTTAGTTCTTTCCGAACACACCAGTTATTGATGCTATTCAGTGATTATTACGGCGATGTCATCTGCGTAGCACTCCATATACTTGAAATAATATCCATAATTCAAAAGGCAGCGGTCCATTGTATGACATCCGAAAAGTAGTACTTGTTTGGGAATATGAAAAACTACTATGTATCAACAAATATCAACCATTTATATGGCCAGCATACAAATTTAACCATTTATTGTTACTTGAGACAAGTTGTTACATCTCAGCATTATATATCTCCAGCACTTTTTCATGCCTTTTAAATTTCATTTCTGCCAAAGTATCCTTAAGTTTTGTAAACAGATGGTATTCTGAAGTAGTTAAGTCTGAACTATAACTTGAATGGTTGAAAGTTTTCCATTTGAATTTTTGAACAACAAGATTGTCTTAGAAGAAAATGTTGTCACTGATATTGATAGTATCTTTACGGATCGTGAGCAGTACACCTCACCGATCACAGAAAATGGTTGCCATCTCTTTCCGTGTAAACAAAGCCGGTTTTAATTTTTGGGTTTGTTTGATAAATAAGCATGGTGCCACTACATTAATTGTCTGTAGCTCTCAGGCATTGCATAACAAACCCATGTTTCGTCAAAAATGACTATGCGAGTCAAGAAGACCCCCTTCGAGAGAATAATGTTTCGAAAACATTAGTGTTGTTTAGTTAATGCAGGTGGTCTGTAAAAATTTTATAACTAACTTATCAAATAATATTCACTGAGCAATTCGCCATCATGGGCGTTCTCTCTTCCTAAGTTGAAATCACGACTTCAGCGCCAAACCATAACGGTTTCTCTGCGAGACATAACTTTGCACACAGACAAGTGAACATGTTATCACACACTTAGCGGATCATCTATTATTACTAACGCTGCAAACGGCTACCGCTTTTCCCATATCCCAAGTAGTTCTTAATGAAACAGAAGTTGCTCTGCTTAAGTTTGTTAGTTTCTTATTATTAAAAGGTGGTTTTGGAAGACACAAACTAAAACGAATCTTATTTTTAACTTCTGGATATTTTCAATCGGGGATTTAATTGCGGTGATTCTAATGAAAATTAATTAAACGTCTTTACTAATAGTCCAACAAGATATGTAAGTCAAATACAAAACCATAATAAATAGAGATTTTTAGGAAAGTACACGGATGTAAAATGCAGCGTTTATCAGTTGAGTCAGGAAACTATGTCCTGTAGGTGCTAACTTTAATTAAAATATGTATTTTAAATAGTAATTTGTGAAGTCGTTTACTTTGTGATACATCTTGAATATAATGAAAGAGACACGAATACTTTGTAAATATAGTGGTAAAACAAAGTAATCGTGTCTCCTTCTTCATTATATACATCTTAACAAGTTTATTGAGTATTCCTATGCAAAGTCTTATTTACGCATTTTAATTAGCTAAAATTAGGAAAATTTGCATTTTTTAATTCACTGTAAATATTCGTTATTTGCGATGAAATGTATTAAAAAAACAATATATTATAAACTGTACATTAAAATGTATTTTCTCGGATATAAAATTGCTCTACGAATTCAAATCATATTTCCATTCTACGGGAAAATATGTTTTAACGCTGTTATGCAGATTCCGGCGCATTCAATATTAAGCGCATTTACTTAAATCAGGTTTACGGTAACTTAATTTCTCTATTATAAAAGGAGTTTTTATTAAATATTAAGAGCGAAAAATACTAGCAAAATAGGACACTAATTTAATATAATTCAAATACAATTTAAAGTGTACAAGTAACCTTTTGTTTTCATAAATTGTATTGCTAAAATTATTTATTTTAAAAGTTGAATAATACTGAATGTGTATAATTTATAGTTAAATAATTGGAATAAACAAAAGTTAGTGGAATTTCGACAACTTATGATTAATATTAATTAAAGACTTTATTTAGATATTACCAAATGTGTATATTTATAAGTAATTCTACAAATAATATATAATTTATGTTGTATGATACATAATCATATTTAAATACACGTTTTTATGTATGCACTTGAATGGTTTACCATCGCTACTTTTATTTAACAGAGAAAATTTCAGTAGTTTGTGTCCGAGCGTAATATTTCCTGAGGTCGTGTAACACCAGCCACATTGAACTAAATTGCATCTGTTTGCAGTCGTTCGCCGCCGGTGCACCGAAATTAAAATTACATGAGCCACAGTTACTAAACTCGGTGAATTAATAAACGCTGTTCGAGAACAATTCCAAATTAAAGTCTGCCGAAATCTCTTTATGAAATGAACCTAAAGTTTACTTCAATGGGAACAATGTACGTTACACAGCGTATGTGTGTGTATACAGGCCACTTATACCCTCAAGAACAAAGGAACTTCCGAATCTCATATCCTCCATGATTTGTGCACTTTTACAATGTGTACTTTGAAGTCGGTTACTTACTCCCTTAGGATAGAAAAAATAAAACATTATACACGTAATGAATATATTACGGTGTTCGCAGCTTTTGTTGGAAACTAAAAATATATTTTAAAATTCAGAAAAGTCGTGCTTGGAAATATGTTAAGTTTGACAATATAAAAAAACATAATTTTATTAACAATATTAGACATCAATTTTCTTTGTATTCAGTTCAATTCTGTTACATTACATCAGTAATAAATATTATATATATATCCTCATCTTTTGGTGTGTTACAGTTACTATGGTATGCTTTCAAATATTAGCAATACCTTCTTAAATCAAACCGCTTCGACTCCTTTAGAAATATTTTATAATGTATATTGCTAATAAAATATGGAAATAAAGTAATGTAGTCAGAAAATTTCCATTTATGTATATTTTTTCTGTAGTAATCAAAACAAATATCAGCAAATTTGAAATAAAACTATAGAACGTAATTTTACTCCTCTGAATTTATGTATCAAGTGTAATTTTAATAAGTTATAATAAGACGATAAAAACGTATGTATAAATTACGATGCTTTATTTTTTTTAATCAATGTTTAACAGTGTTCCAATTTAAAGGGCCAGAGTGCTATTGTCTAAATCGTTCCACTAAATTTCCCTCTAGTTTACACAAGTTCAGTTACTCTGTGTCGATTACCAACAGTTCTTCTTTACTACGACCCACAATATACAATATCAAGCTCGGTGTGTAAACAAGCAACAGCGATTCTCATTGTGAAGGGGCTACTTTGTAAATAAACACCAAGCGCGTTGATTCTATTAACCTCATCTTCCGCTATCTACTATGTTTGTGTGTGAGACTCCAAACATACACGTGACGTTTCCATACAATATTTTAAACTTCGTTAAAAAGTAGCTTTTAATATTGTATAAAAATATTACTTATACTAGTATAACCGGCGAGAAGTTAACAATTTTGGGTTATGTGCCGGCGCCTCCACCATTTGTTAATATGGATTTTATAATGAATATTAATTTGATTATGTATATTCGAAATTACTTTTTTGCCTTCAGCTATTTTAAATAGGTGCAGTAAATACGCACGGCAATGTTTCAGACTATGCTATGGTTAAAATTAATTACAAAATATAAAATATTTTCAGTTGTACAATTGTACTATTAAACGAATAAGTAAAGCAAAGTGACTACAGCGTGTATTTTATTTTCAAACAAAAAGTTAACATGAATATGTAGCTGTGACCGGCGCCTCCACCATTTATGAATATAATTGCAATGAAATTTCGCAGATATTCTATTTATCTATTCCAGATATTTAAAATAATTTAATTACGAGAAAGGTTGAAACATCCTTTATACCACATTAGCATAATTTAATCATGTACGAGCGCTAATTAGTTAATTTCACCAAAACAATATAGTAATTACACTTCAGTGTATTTATGCAAACGCAGCTATAATTAAGCAGTGAATTATCGGTGCATCCATCATTTAATAAACCGTAATTAACGCTAAGATAAATAATTTACATCTAAAACAGGAATTAATTACATAATTAATAGTTCAAAGGGGATGCCCACTCAATAGAGACAAATTAACACATTATTTACAGCAATTGAATGGAAATATTTTTTGCCCCCATTTGGACAGTGGACCAATTGGGCTTTTATGCCTTGCGATAAATTCAAATTGACCGAATTGATTGCCCTACGTTGTGGTCGAGAGAATTTACTAAATTTACGGCCTTTTTTACGCTTACTTTTTTCAGACGAAATAAATTAAGCCCTGCAGGCGGGAGCTAAGCGGGCCGGGAGAAAAACCTACTCAAAAATTGAACGGGAGTCAGTGAAAAAGGGAACAATTGGGATTAAATTTCTTTAATTTACCCATTCTTGTCGAATTAATTGCGTATAAAGATGAGACGTTAATTAAAACAAACTGACGATGGAAGTTTGTATTTTTTCATTAAAATTATTAATTCATTCAGTTAATTTCAATTTTATTCATACATCTTAATTAGTACTTATGGTAAAATTCATTCATGAGTTACATGAAGAACATGTGTTTGCTATTTGTGATCGAAATGTACATTTGGCTCAGATCAAAATAATTTATGAAAAAAATGTTATTGCTTTTTTATATTCAAATTAAGTGATAATTACAATTAGGACAAAATATTGCATACAGTATAATATAATCAAATATTTAAAAATTATAAATATTTCTTACATCTTATAAAGAAATTATATGTTAAATTGTATCAGATACATCACTTGTTTTCTTTCTAAACCAGGCTTATGAAAAACATATTATTAAAACAGAGATTTACAATACACAATTTCAAATATTAAAAAATGTAATTTATGTAATCATTTGTCATAACAACTAAGTAAATTTTATCCCTATTCTAAATTGAAATAATTAGAAGTAATTACATTAAATTTCATAAAATATATGTTGCACGAAGTTATTAATAGTAATTCTTTCGAGTAATTTAATTTCCAATTAAATTTTTAATTTAGAATTATTTACGCATCTCGCATTTAATGAGGTTCACGATCTGCTCCAAACGCTCCGCGCTCAAATCCATGGTACTATTTTTTCTCTTCGTTATCCTCGAAAGTAATTGCTCTGCAAAGAAACTTAAATATTTATACACGCACGTAATGCCACAAAAGTTAAGACATAAAGACACAAATTACCTATATAATCCCTGCTTAGGCCGACGTTCTGATTACGTTTTCCATTAAAATCCAATTCGAGCCTCAGCTCCAGTTTCGCGCTCCTCTTTAGGAAATCGACGAAGCAGGAAAACACATTGCCGACGGCCGAATTGATTTTCTCCAGCACGTGCAACACTTCCTCGAAATTCTTCAAGAAGTCGGCCTGTTTTAAACATCGCTTCGCATGACCTTCCTGTAAAGGAAGGAAGGAAATAAAGTGATCATTCGGGAATACATGCAATAGTTTATTTGTTATAAATAAACAAAAGGCAGGCAAAATTCAAGTAGTTACTTAATTTTTGTATTACACTGAGAAAGGAAGTGATTTATTTATTTTATATACATACTTCTTGTAATCCTTGTATGTCATTAACAGCTAGGCCGATCATTAAATTCATCAAAACGATGCTTACTAAGATGACGAAGAGGAGGAAAACGACTCTGGAAGTGGCGGGTAGTCGAGGACTTGGGTCGGTGAAGAGGTCGGAGTATTCGTATTCGCCCATCATCATAACTGTTGTTTTAACCACAGATAGCCAGGGGTTTTTGAAGTATTCTGAGTCATGAAACTGGATGGAGAAACATAATGCGAATCCCATCAACAGACATACAAATGTTATCAGAACCTGTAAACAAAATATTTATAGGCAATAAAAGTTGTGATATTTTTTTAAGATAAGCACTTTGCATTATTTTCGTTTATACTTGGAAATGGTCTAATTGATATGAGAAAATACTAAATCATCGTTTATTTATTGCAATAATACTTTTCTGTATTCTTTGAATATTTTCACGGAGTAAACAAACTTCACCAGTGAGTAAGAGGCTGACTAATACCTCAAAGAGGCATTATGGGATCTTCTTAAATATTTCACAATGCTGATTAACATTCATTGTTTCTCTTCAAGGCATAAACTATACGATATAAATAGAGCCATTACTTTGTGAAAATCTTGAAATCAGAATAGCACTTTGTTAATCACACACATTTATTTTGTGACTATAATTTCACTTTTATAAGACCATTATCGAATATGTAATTAATAAAAAAATATATAGATTAATATTACAAGAGTGAGAAGAAGAAAAATTCATGTGACTTTAGAAAATATTTAAATATCGCTTTGAAACTAAGTGAATATATTAAATTTGCCTGTTAGTTAATTAAATGATTTTCTCGATAAAAATGTTTATGTATTACTAAAGATTCTAGCATATGAAGTGTTGGGCCTTTTTTGACAAACATATGTAGCTTCTCCCACACAGAGAAAATATTTATTAAACTTAACAACACATTAAAAACATTAATAAAGTTTTCTGACACAAGTACCACTTCTTTAACAGACATACTAGAAGGCCTCAACTTGCTTAACAAATTAGAGATAGTCTCATTTATGTTTCTAAAAATTTCTAAAACTGATTTTATCATTATTCCTTACAATTCTATTTAATATTATAAAAACATTTCTTCTTTAATTCTCTTGTTTGTTTTATTATCTTATTATTTTCTCTATTGTGTTGTCCCACATTTGGTATGTTATTTTCTTTCATTATATTCATGCTATTCTTACTTTTCATATCTGTTTTGTTTGATTGGTTTTCTTCATCCTCATTAACTCATTAAAAGCAGTTTCTTTTCAATACACTTATCAGTTGCTTCTAATTCCAATACTTTTCATATTTCTGTATTACTTTTTACTTTCCCTATATAGTATATATAGGGGAAGTATTGTTTTCGTGCGTAAAAATGTCTGTGGGCGCTGTATCTCAAAAACGAATGATCCAATTGAGATGAAACTTTAAACTTAAGGTTTTATCGTTAAAAACTGGAGCTGAAAAGCTTTTGGTAAACATTCATAAACCGGAAGTGGTTGTTTACTGGAAGCGTTTTTTTGTTTTTTCGTGATATTATTCTAAATATGAAAAATTTTTAAAATCGGTTCAAACAAAAGTTAAAGGGAATGAAAAACTGAATAAGTTTTATTCGAACATATTTTTCATTAAATTCTTAACTTTTGAGAAAAAAAATAAAAATTGAAAATTTTGACATTTTTTGCCAATTGCTAATAAAGTATTGGAGTTACATAAAATTTATATAACAAATAATTGTAGAGAATTCAAAAGTGCACAAATTATTAAGAATAACATTTTTACGCAAACCTCATAGTTTTGGAGAAAAATATATGGAAAGTACTATGATGGCCACATCACCATTTTTACTTTCCCTATATACGAAGTATATATAGGGGAAGTTTTGAGGTCCCCTGAGTCCATTGCACTAATTTCTGGAAAAAAAAAATTGTGTCTGTGTGTGTCTGTCTGTCTGTCTGTCCGTGGGTGCTGTATCTCAAAAACGACTGATCCGATTGAGATGAAACTTTAAACGTAAGGTTTTATCGTTAAAAACTGGAACTGAAAAGCTTTTGGTAAACATTCATAAACCGGAAGTGGGTGTTTAATCGAGGCATTTTTTGTTTTTTTCCGATATTTTTCTTAATATGAAAAATATTACAAAACTTTTAAAACAAAATTTAAAGAGAATGGGAAACTAAACAAATTTTGTTAAAATATATTTTTCATAAAATTCTTAACTTTCGAGAAAAAAAAAATTGAAATTTTTGACATTTTTTGCCAATTGCTATTAAACTATTGAAGCAACATGAAAGTTATATAACAAATAATTGTAGATAATTCAAAATTGAATAAATTATTAAGAATAACCTTTTTGCATAAACCGCATAGTTTTCGAGTAAAATATAGGGAAAGTACTATGATGGCCACATCACCATTTTTAAGTCTTTTTTCGGTACTTGCTTCACTCTTCTCAGATATTTCATTTCTATTGTCTGTAGTCTACTTTTGTTTCTACTCATTGGATATCAAATTTCATTTCCGTATGTTTTATAAATAATCATATTTCTCTTTTTAGTAATTCTTTTTCGCTTAAACAGTATATTGTTTATTGTATTATATATACTTACTAAAATGAGTATCAGAATAAACAACACAATATGATACTCATTTTGCTCTCTATTTTTCCATCTACTACAAATTCTGCCCCTAGTTATTTAATTTGTTCTACTTGTTCGATTGGATTTTGTTTTATTATTATATTTATATACTCTTTCGGTTTTCCCATAACCATCAATTTTATAATAGTTCATTTTCATGTTGTTCGCTAAATGTTTCTTCCAAATATTTGGGTTACGTTGTAGCTTCTTAATGTTTTTTGTTATCACTACTTCATCGTGCAAATATACTCATTCTGATAATTAAATCATTTGCATGTTTTTGTATGCTAGTTTTGTTGTAATAATTACTAGTTTTAGGTTGAGTAATGTGTTCTATATTATAATGAACACAATAAAATATCTTACATAACTTATTCTTTTATTAATACCAAATGTACATTTCGAGAACTATGTACTCATTATCAATTATTTATGATAATAATTCCTGTTTTCATGCTCTTAATTATTTCATCCATGTATATTTTGAATAAGTCCAACTTCTTGTCTAAGTGCGTTTTTTGTTTCTATTTTAAATGTGTGAGATTTGTCCCTTGTATGTTATTTAATTATTATTGTCATTGTATAAGTTCCATATTAGTTTGATCAACTTGTGTTCCATTACTCTTTATTTGAGAACTGTTTATGGTTTTTTATTTTGGTATCATATTGAAAGCATTTTCTAGGTCTATGAATACTTTTTATTACTTTTAATCCTTTTTTCTCTGAATCGTTCTATTGTGAATATGTTTTCATGTGTAGATCTTTCTCTTCTAAAACCGTTTTATGCTTCATCTAATGTCAGGTCAATTTAAGTTGTGATTCTCTTGTTAATTATCTCTTATTACAATGTTTACACCTAATTAATTAGAGGAATTAATCTTAATTTAAATAAATCAGTACGATTAATTCTATTTCTTAATAATGGCTAAAATTAAATTCAAAACACCTGCCTTTTACTAAATTTTATATATTCTTAATTTTTCGTATTTTATAACGTCAATATTTTATTTATTTTCATTTAGATTGAACTTCACAATTTATGCAGCGATTTTATCTCTTTCTGCTGCTTTTCCTATTTACAGTTTTCTTATGCTTTCAATAATTCTTCGTTTCTTTGTTGTGTTATCCTAATCTTTGTTTCCTATCTCTTGTCCTTGGTCGCTATTATTTTTAGTTAATAAGGCAAAAAAAACTTGTTTCTATCGTTTTATTATTTCTGTATTTTGTCTCAATATTATCCTTTTGTCTTGTATGTATCTCAATTCTTGCCATATTCTATGAAGGACATGGCATTTTAAGGAAGACCTTAAGATTTTCCCTTGCATTTTTCTAAATTTCTTTGTTACCGGCGTTCAGTTTACCTGAATGTCGGGGCCTACGTGACCGAAATAAAGACGTAATACAAGCTAGTCATTATCAAACTAAAAGTGACTTTTAGTTTGATAATGACGAGCTTATAGTCGAAACTATAGTCACTGTAATTTTTGAAAATATAGTAGTAAAACAAAGTTATTGTGTCTCAATTAAAAGTCATTAAAGATATACCGCGTAGTAAACGCCTCTACCATTAACTATTTAAAATATTAACTATTCCAAGTTTATTTATATTTGAGTCTTTACTATATAAACACAAAAGCATTAATAAATACATTAGCCTGGATGAAATTTTAAACTGTATATTTTGAGTCAATTATCTGATATTTTATATGCATTTTATCTTATTAATTATTTTATATTTACAGCTTAACAATATGTGTTGTTTGTATTTTATCTAGGGTTTATACTCTAAAGATTAAAATTTTAAACTCTTTGTACTTTATTTAATTGTTTCTTATTTTATTTGCGTTTTATCTTAGTTATTAGTTTATATTTACATGGCAACTTTATTTGTTAATTGTATTTTATCTAGTTTATTTATTTATATATTTATACATGTATTTTAATTTAGCTATCAATTTATTGTGACAATTGTAAGCCTCTAGGTGTAACATTAATAAATTATTATTAATATTATTATTATGTTATTTTTCTCAAACATTTTTTTTGCAGTTATGTATAGGAAACCTTATTATTATATATTATTGTTATTATTATTATTATTTAAAGAACAAACTTCACTTTTGCAAAACATTTAGTTGAAAATAAACTTGTTTCAGATATTAACCACTTGGGTCTTGTTTATTTTTACTGTAATTTCATGATTAGTAAATTTATTTCATATAGACAACTAAAATATAATTTTATTTATGAACTTAATAAGTGAGTAAACGATTAATTAAAATAAACAAACCCAAGTTAAATTTTAATAATTTTGGCAAAAAATTCCAAAAAATGTCTCTATTTATATTTATGTTTATTTATTCTATATACATCTTTCTTAAAAAATACATTTCAAACAAATAAATTACAAACAACATACATAAAATTTTGGACGAATAATATTAAAATACGTTCTTGCACTCAAATCTTTCTTGTGCCGTCATGTACGATGCTGGAATATTCTTCTACATCCGGAGACAAATATAATTTGCCAATTTTTCGACAGTAAACAAAGTGGCGTATCGCTAATTAAGGGACGTCCATAGCAGTTGCAAATTGGCAAGGACATTTGCTCCAATAATTGATTAGTAATTGCTAAACGATATGGCACAATCTCTTTTCTATTACCATGTCCAATAGAATAAAAGCCATTTTCTTATATCATTTTAGACATTTTCTTGTAATAGGGAAGCACGACAGCAATTGATCGTGCTTATTACCCCCACCCATTCCAGTATTGTTCTTTACGACACATAATGATTTTATAATATTTTGAAATATTAGCATTTTTCTATTTTCGCTTCTCTGTATCTAATACATCTCCTTGATAACACCTTTATTTCCCCCTTTTTTAGTTTTTTTAAACCAAGCTCTTTTGTCTTATAATTTCTGTTTTTTCGAACAGTTTCAACTAAATTATATTTTCTTGCAATAAATTTAGATATAACTCTGGCGATGAATAGAAACTTTCCAAATACAAGGTGTAACCTTTGTTTAGAATTAGTTGAGCCATTTTCATGACGCCACTTTCCAAAGCAGGTGTATCTGTTCCTTCCACTTTATTCCTGCCAACATAAATTTTGAACAGAATGCAATAACTTGAAGACGATTCACAGAGCTTATAGACTTTATCCCAAATCGCGAAGTTAAAAATTTAGAATTGAACTGAACGTAATTCAATCGTCCCTTGAAATTCATTAGAGGTTCATCAGTTAATACTTTACTCCTTGGGTCGTAAAGATAACTAAATTTATTAATACTTCCGCTGCTACACTCTTGATGAAACATATATATCTCAGGGGTGGATTTATAAGGCAAAGGCTTATTTTGTTCCATTTGTCAGGAAACTGATAAATTAATTATGGATTAAAACGAGCCTATAATTTACAAATCCACCGCTGCGATTAAATTTATTATTGAAATAATCGACTAAATTTCTGATTTTTTCTAGTTATGTCATATTAATTCCAGTTTTCATGGTTCGCAAAGTGCAAAAACCTTAAAATATCAAAAAACCTATAACGTAACAAAGTGTCGGCAAACACTGGAGTATATATAATATTTTTACATGTGTTGCTTTGATTTTTTGACTAGTTATAGGAAACTATCTTAGATTTCTTCTGTTTACAGTACCTCCTTTTTTTGTTATTTTTCTAGCATATCTATTTGTCTCTTCTAGTACAATACGTCAAAACTCTCTAGTAAGTATATAAGATTGATTACACTTATTTCAGAAAACTGTTTTATATCAGTTATCTCGCTCAAATCCACTTTTCTTGTATATCTTTATTAGAAGATTCGTCATCACTGCTGGTTAACTGTCTTGTATATTTACGACGTATCGGTAATATGTCACTGCCACTATCACTACCATATTCTCTTTCCAATTACTAATAAATTCTACATCTGATTACTCGAGATCATTCTCCTTATCACTATCAAAAAAATTATAATTTTTCATTTCCGTCATTTTTGGATAGTATACAAGAAATAAAAATTTAAATGTTGAAACAAATTTACTTCCGAGCGTCAATTGTTACGGAAACAGAGGTTGCACACAACGCACATTACTGCAAGAAAACATGACGTCTAATATGTTTTGTTTAAATGACGAGTCAGACTCAAATGTAGAAATTCAGAAAATCCTTTATTCAGTGATTAGATTAAATATACTCGTCTATTTCCAGTGATTAAGGAAGTCCTTTATAAAAATTTAAGTATTTATCTATATATTTTGTAATTTATTGTACGTTTGATAATAGTCTTATAAAGGTTGAAACTATAGACACAGAATAAATCTTGTGTGAGATTTTGAAAATGTTAATTTATTTAAACCAAAGTCAATGACTATAAACTGTATGAGTAATATGATTTTCCTGTCCTAGAAGACAATAGCCATCAGTTTTAAAGTAGAAGTTTTTTTTTTGTTTTTTAGACTTTGAGTATACTGCCACTCAGAAGGCTTCAGCATAATATCTACCATGTTATACACATACATATAATATTGCTTTTTATAATTTATTCTACCTATTCCTTCAAATATTTCACAAAAAGGAAGTTTTTCAATTTATTTTCTTCTTTGCAAAATTTGTAAAGCGACGGCGATGTCCATTACTCATTATGGATATATGTTCTTCTGTCATTAAATAGACTACAGTTATTTGGCATATTTTATCATTTGTATCAATGAAACAAATGTTTATTTCATTTTAAAATCAAAAACTAATTTATACTAAGTTGCTGCACAATATTTTTAGTTTTTCTAGAAATTTTAGACTAACTGACCGTCTTTAAACATGATCACAGAATATGATAATAATAATAATATTAATAATAATTTATTGGTACTTATCAAAAAATTAGTGTTATAAAAGTCAAATGGATTGATGGAAAATATTTACCAGTGATTAGTAACTAATAATGATGAATAAATACCAACAAATAAACTTGTAAAAACGATGATTGGCATACACAAGTAGTGAAAAGACAAAGAAGTAAAACAATAATGAAATATAAACATAAATAAATAAAAGCATAAATACATACATTACATAATTATGAAGTATATAAATAACATATACCAATGGACAATGTAGTTTTGTATATCAAACTGATGACACAAACTTATTTAAATACTAAAATAATGACAGAAATATGCACAGCAGTACATGATCAATAACCAGCCCAAACATTTTTACATTAGTCTGGTGACTAATATCTATTGACTTATTTAACAAAAATAATTTGGTGACATTTAAGCTAAATTTATTGTGAGAAAAACAGTATTCTGTATTGCTACAATATTTAGGATCCCAGCTTCATCAAAGTTTTTTTTGAGACACAATTAACATTGTGTCATCAGCAAATTGGTCATCATCAGGTTCTTTTATGTAATAATAATATTTATTAATCTGGTTAGTGGAACTAATTATCTAATACTGATTTGACTACATTTATTGATAACCCAAAAATATCAGTACTATTATTACGTTTAAAACTATTAACCTCGTCACTTAGAGTTAAATAAACGAGAATTTAGAAACATTGCAGTTAATTTTAGCATAATTATTCACAAATGAATTCCAATTTCGTTTGTTAGTTTTCCTATTAATCCTATCAGCGATATTTGCAAATTAGATGTTGAATTCATTAGCTGTTACATTGGACATCTTACATCCAGCAACTAAAGTCTTTATACATTTATAAGTTACACCACGTTTCCGCATAAACATACAAAATTAGCATTTACACACAATTTAGACTTTTTAGTGAAATTTCTATATTCTTATTTTAGTTGCTTTCTGAGTTTTAAGAGGTCTGGATTGCTATATTTTCTGCATTCTCCATCCAGTAACTGAAAAGATTACCTCAAGTTCTTTCATTTTGGCGTGAACCATTGTACTGTTAACTTGTTTGTTGAATTTGAGATATATTTTGGAGGAAATGCATTATTAAAGTTATCTAAAATTTTCTCATGCATCATTTACGTGTTAAATTATTGAGGATAGTGCTATTCTATTGACCCTTGAGAATAAAAATGAACACATTATATTTTCAGTAAAATAATTTATGGCAAATATATCTCAAATTCAACTTAATAATGTATTATTTAGTTCAACAAAATTAATAAATTAAATTAATAAATACGTTCATACGAATATGTTGAATTGCCTCATTATTATTATTATACGGGGGATAATAAGAATATAGTACCCATTTATACCATGTGGAGCGCTGGCGAATAGAGAAGAAACCAGATGTGTGCTAACACGCTCAGTTGTATTGAAGCTGTCTGTGTGCAAACTCATGTCTCGCTGGTATTGACTGTGCTATATGTGACTGTTTATAATTTTAAATTGTGAAGCTAGAGGTGTGATTGAATTTCTCAAGGCAAGGAATGTTCATATTCATCGTCAATTGAAGGATGTGTATAGAGAAAATTTTATGGATGAGTCATCCGTTCAGCACTGCTATAGTAATTTCAGCATAAGAAAAGAAGGCAACCATGATAATTTAGTCAGGACTTAGCTCCTTCAGATTTCAAACTCTAGGACTTTTGGCAGGAAAGAAATTTAAAAGAGATGAAGAAGTAAAAGAAGCTGTGATTATATATCTCAATAACCTGGTAGACGTTACGAGATATGCTTAAATTTGCTAGATGATTATGTAGAGAAGTAGTTAAAAATATGTTATTTACAAATAAACTGTTAATATTTGTTAATATATACACGTTTTTTTCATATTATCAAATGGGTACTACTTTCCGGATGACCCTCGTATTACGATTTTTAAATGAGGTAAATAAAGACCTACATTACTGCCTCCTTGTCGTCTGCACAAGCAAAAGTAAATAATTAACGGTTACTATTTGGAATTTCATTTTTAAATGTGAAATAAAATATAAAACAATCGTGTTTTTTCCAATTTTAAGTAATTATATTGTATTAGTTTTAAATTTGTCACCAAGGAACATTATTATTAAAACATGCTTTTTATCGAGTTTTAATTCTTATAATATATGTCTTCTGTTAAAAAAATTCACGGAATACGCTTTTTCTATTTTGTGTTCGAGTATTCGAATAGTCGTGAAATGAATGCCGAGAAGAAAGTAGCTTGAATACCAAATAAGTAGTTAGCTTAATATGAATACAAAATGTTCTCCTCTGTTCGAATACTGATTTGAATTGCATTGCATATTTGAACGGTCCTTGAGTCTGAACAGCAGTTACTTTCATTCTACTGTAATAAAAAATTTACAAATATGTAAAATAAAATACGTGGTTTCAAAACAACTAAAGTTTAATCTTTGCGAAATGATATATTAGAATAAAATAAACTATTTCTTTTTCAAATTTCAAAATAAATTTATTTGGTTAATCAGCAATAATTTATTAATTAAATATTATAGTACCTGAATAAGTTTTTAATATATTACTATATAAAATTTAATAATATAGCTATACTGTTCAGATTTAAAAGATCTAAGCATGTGTCTGCTTAATATTTACAGTATTTAATTTGTTATTTTCATTATTTTAAAATCACTGCAAATTTATTTCTTTTTTCATATTTTTTTATAATAATTTGATTAAATTAATTTATTTTTCTTAACTAAATTTTATAGAAATATATACATTCAAAGTAAGTGATTATGGTTGTAGGCACTTTATGATACATTTTAATTAAATGAAAAAATAAGAAATATACTTTTACTTATTTAATATCACAATGTGTTATTAACTAAGTAAAAGTATATTTTTTTATATGCTTTTACTTAGTTATTACCACAATGTGATATTAACTAAATAAAAGTATATTTTTTATTTTTTCATTTGCATACAAAGTAGCATTACATTGATAGTGTTATTTATAACAAACAAATTACTTTTGTACTAAAAGTTTTTGAAAATTAGTCACTGCCAAGTTGTATATTCACTTATTTATTACATCCTACTGAAATTACTGTTAATATGAACCCTACTTACTTTAAAACTTTTGTTTAATTTACTTAATAACAGGGTATATGACTTGAAACTTGCAATATTAAGATGTTATAAAACACCACCAAATTATATTTTACTTACCTTAACGACGTTCTCCAGAACAGCTGTGAACATTAAGGAATAATAACCGTACATAGGGAGTCTACCAATTAACAGCATCAATTGTATCCAGGCCAAGAGAATGGCTACACTTGTTGCGTGTAATATCCAATTGGGCACTGCAAAACAATACGAATCCAATAAGCACCCTCTAATTATTAACACTTCTCATTTGGATAGGAGAGGTGTTTTAATTATTATGATTCACCTTGCGCGGATCTTCCGGTATCATTAAAAATAATTACCAGCGCCAGCACTGCACACAAGAAGCTCATTAGTATTTCACACTTGCTGTTGGATTTCCTGAAGGATAATGCTATCTGAAATGGTGTGGATTCATTGTTAGATTTGCGGTGTTCGCTTATAAAGTAAATAGAATTTTTTTAATTAAATTAAATATTTTGCAAAAATCTAATTTATATATTTAAGTTAATGTAAGCATAGGTGTTAATTTTGTAACTTTTTTTAGAGAAGTAGTTTTCTAACCGGATCGCCCTCGTATAAAGATGGATATCTTCAGTAGTATCAGAAAGCACTAATCACATCATGGGTTATCATAATTATTTAAGTTTAAAGTTTTAGTTTAGTTTTTACAAAAGTGTTTTAGTTAAAGACTAGTTAATAACAATTTTTATGGATTTTCGGTAAAATATCGCTTATTACAGTAAACGTATAAAAAGTAAGTTTATAATCAATTTTTATATTCATATGTAATTTAGTCAGTGATTTAAAATATTTAGTTTATTATAGAAATAGATTCAGAATGTCATATTGTTTAGGGTAAAGTTGTGCTAAATATTATCTAATTTATTAACCAGATCGGATTGTAGCATAGGACGGAAAATAAATTAGCCCAGTCGTACTGATATTAACACATTTAATGAACAATAAAAATAACCATCATTATAATGTTTTCTAATTATTAGTGAATTTTCTACAACGTAAAAGACTTATATATTTTTATTATTATAATGTCTCTTATTAGAATGTAATATTTATATAAATAATGATACGTGGTATAAACATTGACATTATTTTTCACACGTTTGATAATTTTGGATATGTAGCTATAAATAAAGATAGATTGTAGCACGTACGTGGAATGCGTGAATACACGAGAGCCATTAAGGGCGATTTATTTACTGTCAGCACAAAATAACAAATGATACGGAAAAATCATTATTCATTATATAAAATTAATATTACAACGTATCGGATGTACATTTGCTAACACGTTAATGCCTTGTTTTAGTTTATGGATAATTCTGTTTTTCAATGATTAATTGAAATTTAAACTAAAAGTGCGTTTGTTTTATTAGGTATGCATATGTTTATGATCACAAAGGATAATAATTGCTTATAATATTTTTAAAACACTATTTAATTGTGATAAATGCAATAGTATTGGAATATATAAGTATAAATACGTGAAATGATCTATAACTTCTTTAGAATATGTTTTTAAAACATAGTGGTTTATTAAGAGATTCCGATTTTATTTTTCATCACATGACTTAATCGTATTTCTATGCATTCACATTCGCACAAAATCCGCATTATTTTTTACATATTTTGCAAGGTTAGAAGTTTGGCTGATTTTATGCTGTAGCTTTTGATTGGAAATGTGGAAAACGTAAAGCAGCATTTTAAAATATTTTCTTCTTGTACCATAGACAAGGTAAAAATTCATTTCAAGAAGGTTATCCGATGTGTATATGAAGAAGATGCATGGACGGAACGAAAATTCCAAAACCGGTTTGTAAATTTTTGAAATTAAATCGAATTTGATCGTTCGTCTAGAAATATGGACTCAACATGATATATGTTATTTGATGTTAAAACAGTTAATTATAAAATGATATATCTTTTCACAGCCAAACGAGGAATAGATGGTTTAAAATAATATCAACTCAAGAAATCATGGAGTAAAAATTATTCTTCAGCTTTAACGCTTCGAAATCCAAAACTTATTAAAAAAATATGATGCTATATGTTTAGTGAGATTTCAAAGGGATCGTTTTTTGAGATTCTGTTGAACAATTGTGATCAATTCTGAATGGTATTTTTATCGGGTAACTAAATTTAATGATTAACCTAAACATAAAATTCCAGTATAGGTGATAAATAATGCAGCAGCTCTAAAAGTTTTGTAATTCAACAAAGACGTGTGCAAATCGTATTTGATTTTGTAAATCAAATAAACTAACTAAACTAATCTACACCTACCACATTATCTAGATCTGTCGTCTTTTAATTAGTAGTAGTAGTAGTGTTAGGCTATCGACCACGTGGTCCTTCAGCCATGTGTTATTTGTGTGTGTAAATGAGCTTGTTACTTTAAAGGATCACCCCGTCACTCTAAAGCGCCATTTATTACGAGAATCAATCTTGAACGGTTTAATGAAAACTACTGGGGCAGACGTTATTAATTTCACAAATTTTCAAAATGATTTACTTGTTTACGTAAATTAAACATGTCATTTACATTTATATTAATATATTATATAATTATATGCTACGCAAGGTCGTATATTATTTTTATTTTAAATACCCATTTATATCATTTTGTTAGATTTTTATGGATCTATGGTTATGAAAATGTAATACATCTTTGTAATATATGCATCCAAATAAAGAATATTAGCTTCTATAAAAGATAAGTTTTAAGGCAGTCTAGAAGAAGAAATATAAATTTAGAAATGTGAATGCCAGTCACTTGTTATAGTTTTCTGCCATTTAATAATACAATTAAAAAAATATAGTTTTTGTTAACAAAAAAAAGAGCAATAAAAATTTATTGTTTTCAAATACAGCATTTAGAATTGTTTTATGGTTAGATAGATAATAATGTAATAGTAATATCCCGAGTTTTATAATCTTTATATGCTTATTTTAAAATATAGTGGCATATTTCCTTTGTATAATTTTTCACTGCTACCGAAAAGTTGATTCATTTCAATAAAAATAATAGAAATACAACTTTTAACTTTTTTCTAATACTATATGTATTTAGTCGTGACTATCGTTTCATATTTACTTGTCGTTTTTAAACAAAATAAAATAAATTACGGCGAAACATTTTCTATACTGCATCGAACAGAGGCAGTTGAAATTAGGTCAACTTGGTCATTTAGGAGGAACATTTTGGATTAGATTCTGCTCTATGAATTTCAATCGCCTCCAACTTTATAATTTGGACATGTAAGCTTCAGGAAATATGATTCTACTAAATTTTGTTTTGATCTAAGTAAACAAAAATTATTATAAATAAAGAAAACACTTAACTTTTTTATACCACTTATATTTTACCTGTTGCTTCGCCTGAAGAAGTTACAGTATGTCGAAACATATGTAGTTTTTAAATTAAAACAAATTTTAAAATCAGACATTGTCGTTATCTTAATATTGACGGTAGTCAAATAATTGAAATTAGCCACAAAAAGTAAAATATAAGTGGTATAAAAAGGTTAAGTGTTTTTTAATCCAAACAATCGATATTGAACCACGTAGTTAATGCCTCAAAAATTCAAGGATTAAACAAATATTTGTTTACTCAATCTTTAGAGGTTATTTATGCAAACATTTTAAAGGATACATTTTTTGTAGTATTTTTTATTAAATTTTCTAATTTTTAAATTAATAAGGAACAGTTTTTATTATTGTAAAAGAAGCAGCAAAATTAGCAACTGATCTCTGAAAATTACATATAGTTACATTTAGTTTTCTAGATACTTTATGTGCATTGAACTGATATAAACTACTTCGGGAGGTATTGGCTTATTTCTTTTATGAATATGGATATAATCATAAAATCTATCCCAATAGTGAATGGTACCGGTCACCCATCCAACTGCTGACCCCTTTACTCTAAATGAGGAGGTCAAATATTACCTGCATTAGGTTGTTGGCAATAGAGACTAAAATTTAGAAGTGCTTTAGAAGCACGTAATCCTGCTACTACCAGAAATATGGCAAATTATATATAAATTATAAGAAAATCGGCTTTCATTTTCATAAAAACAAGATGATTTCTCTAATAAGAGTTTATGCTATTAGCGATACCTATATATTTATACATATTATATTTTTTTAGTATTACAAGAAAAGTGTTCATATTCATCGAAGGCATACATTTCAGTTGCTGTTTCGTTTATTTCTAAGAATTCTACAAAATAGTCCGTTCCCACGATGATTTTTTGGCAAGACTCTTGGGATGGCCAAGCAACATTAATTGGAATTCGTCCAAATAGGCTATGGTTTAGCAAATAAAATCGGTTTTATAGTATTTTTAAGGGATTTTACCGAACCAAACACCGAAAAGAAATGTATCGCAACTGTTAATATTCTGCCCTTAGGAATGAAAATAATTAGCGTCCGTTCTTCTTGGCCTTATAACTTTGTAAAAGTTTCTTTCCACCGTTTGTTATCTATCACAGAAAGGTAATACTGATTTCCGTATAATTTTAATTCTGTCGAATATTTTGTAATTTGTTTTCATGTTAATTTTAAATTCCCTCTTTTTTTCATTCTACCGTGAGCTTTAAGATGGAATAGTTTTTCTGATCTTTTCAATTATACTTGCATACTATATAGTCGGTTTATGTGTTGTTCTTTGTACGTGACAATTAATTCTGCATTGTTACTGAGAGTTACCGTTCAGAATACTGTTATTCTGAACACAGTCTCCAAGCTAAAGTTTCTGCAGTCCTGTCTATTGCTCAAACAAAGTCAAAGTCAAAGTTATAATTCCAGAAATGATACAATTTGTTCTTTAGGATTCTTGCAATGTAATTATATGGACCTTGCTAAGGACTTTTTCAAATAGATGACTAAACTTTACGACTACAAGTAATTATTTTCTTTTTATGCAGTAATTCTGCACAGATTTAAAGGTATTACTAAAGTAAACGATTAGCTTCTTTGCATCGGTATCCAGAGCAATTTCAGTCCATTTATTATTCTTTATTCAGGATTTAAGATGCTAAATTGGTGTCATAGATATTGTACTTTATAACATATTCAATTAGGAATTAGAAATCTAAGTTCTTCATATCTTTCTCGAATGTTTTTTATATCATGGTTATATCGTTAAGACACATCAAAATGGTTTTTTAGTATAGCCTTTTTAATACTATCACAATGAGTCGTTCATTTATAGTCGTACATTACATAGCCCAAATTGCATAATTTTGAATTGTTAAATTGTCTGTTTCTCAAGTAAGGAAAGAATCTATTCTTTTGCTACCTTATAGTTGTTTGCCTAATCCGTAGGGCATATATAGTATTGATTTTATGTTTAATGATGATTTAATGATTTTGGTTAGTTTTTTTGTTAAGTGTCGAAAAGTTCCTGGTATTTTATCATCACCTTCTCAAACGTTGTTTTAATTATTAAAAATTCTGGTTAATTCTTTTTTTGATTATTTCCTTTTATCAACAACTGTGCTTTTTAGTATCTTTCTACAGGGTTGAAGAAAACGAACGCGCAGTTACCGTAAATGCAGCTCGTTACAGGAACATGATCGAGGAATTTTTTCTTCCAATCCTCGAAGAAATGAACGTTAGAGACGTGTTTTTTCAGCAAGATGGAGCCACAGCACACACAGCACGAGGCTCAATGGATTTGTTGTGACAACATTTCCCCGATCGCCTCATCTGTCTCACAGGCGATCTCCCATTGCCGGTACGCTCTCCAGATTTTGGTCCATGCGATTTTTATTTATGGGGTTATTTGAAATCCCTGGTTTATGTCGATCGACATAAAGCTTACTTCAAAAACAATATTCGCGACGCCATTGCCAACATACCGATTGATATGCTGCGAAAAGTGGAGATGATCAAAAATCGACTTAATCAGTAATTTTCAAAACTGTATGAAAAAAAACTTGGGATATTCTGTTCTCAAATTAAAAAGAATTAAAACAATAACTGAAGAACTTTTGTTTTTACTGACCTTTAAAATAAGTAAGTTTCTCTGGCGCACCCTCTATTTTGTTTTATGAAAACAGGCGTTTAATGGAAATATTAATCAAACCATTCAAAGAATTCTAGGAGCCATTTTTATGAAAGTCAATAAAGCTGAAACAAGCGAACAGAATCCCAGCAGCATTCCCTTTCTTAATTTTACACAATAATACTTAGTATTAATTACTATCACTAGTATAAGTTCGTCCTGCATTGTTATCTTCAGTGACGAGTTCAAATAACACAGTGTAGTATCAATTTCATATTACTTTCAAATTACCATTAACAATCATTTTAGTTCTCTTTGAAACCAATATTTTCATGGTAAGATTACACAATTTCTGCCAATACTTTATAGTATAAAGTATTGGCAGAAAGTGTAAAACTTTTAGTTTGATAATGACTAACATATAGTTGTTTAAAATATAGTGGTAAAACAAAGTTATTGTGTCTCATTTAAAAAATGATTCAAGATGTACCACGAAGTAAACGCCTCTACCATCAAATATTTTCTAGGCTTTACACTAGAACAGTTAGTTAACTATTTCAACCTCACTAATAATATTGTAATGATGATGATAATGCTTTTATTTATCACTACTACTTACTTGTAAAAATGCGTGAACTAAAGCAGTCAGTGCCGAGAGAATTAATAAATACTTTATAAATTCCAAAACTTCTACAGGAAACGAACTTTGATTGACCAGCTTTAATACGTGCGATGACAATGTGAAAACAAAGATTGAGTATGTAAATATTTGAAGGTAGAAGAACTTCTTCACTTTCTCCCATTTTAGTTTCAAGTATACTTCTAAAAATAAAAAGGAAGAAAATATTAGCAATAATAAATTATTTTAAGGTACTATTATTATTTTCTATTTAGCTGTATATATTACTATTTTACTTTAAAATTTGAATATGGTTGATGTAACTTACTGCCGTGAGGTTGGTTAGTATAAAAATGATTAATTCTAATCTAATAATAGGTTGTTGAAAAAATTCACTAAAAATTCACTTGGTTTGTTTCACTAAATTTAGTGAAACAAACCAAGTGAATTTTTTCAACAACCTATTATTAACATAATGTTTCACCAAGTGAAAAATGAGAATCAAATACAAGATAAATTCTAATCTACTTGACATGATTATTAGTAAATAATTTACCTGGGTATCTATAAGTCATTTATTATTTAAAAAATACCATTTTCAGCCTGAAAAATTGACAACCACGAGTTTTAAATTAAATATTTTCTGTCAATAGCCGAGCTTCGACTTTGGGTGAATATATTGAAATTATAGCTTTTGAAGATTTTATGTCAGGTGGTTGTGAGGCACTTGTGAGAAGATTGTGGAGTGATATGTTTCCTCATAATCAACCAATAAAAGGGTTTATTGTTGTATCTAATCCTATGATTAGTATACAGTATTGAGTAAACATCTCAAGAATTATTAGAGATATTGAATTCTAACCTACAGTTTAAAATGTGTACTAAAACACCCTGTATATTATTTTACTTTAAAATTTAAAAACAAATTTCGAGCTTAAAAAATATGTCTTATTTCAATTCATATAGAGATATTGGCAGAAACAAAAGCAAGTTTTCCATTATTAAGTTACAGTGATGTATAAAGTGCAGTAAATTAAAATTATAGATTATAACTACTTCGTTAATAATTTAAATAAATTACCTATAAGTGGATGACTTAAGAAATCCAGCAATCTGTCAGGACTCGATGAGTTTCCAATACTATTAAGTACTTCCATTTGTGCGTCACAAGTTGGTGCCAAAATGGTGAAATCTGCAAAATGTAATCTATATAATTACGAACATGTAGTTAATTAATTCTGGATTTACTGGTTGGTGGCACATCAATATTATGCTATACACTAATTATAACTGCAACAGCATATCGCGCTTTAATACAGTAAGCAAACATTACATGATTACAGTATGTTTACCTATACGCCCTAAATAAAACCTTATATAAATTTAAAAATCAGTACATTTTTTAATATAATGGCGGAAATCTACTAATACAAATATTACTAAATTATTGTTACTCTGTCAACAACTAAGGACCGGTTTCAACCTAGTCGGATCTTGTCAGTGCAAGATAGATTAAGACAGAGAAACAAATTGCTGCTTTATAGACCGACAGTTATATAGTGCAATGTTTAGATAATAAATGTCACCCTAATAATAACTCTATTTATAACAAATATTACTCTTCTAAATTGCAAAAACGTATCAGAAATATTCTCTAATTTTCTATGAGTATTATACATACTCCCTTTTGATAATTAATTAACAGTCTATGATGTTTTTTAAGAGAAAAATGGGTCTGATCGTCACCTTGAAAGATACCAATGTTGTTCAGCCTATTCTAAACTTCAATTAAAATTGGTACCCTTGATTTTTTTTAAAAGTACTCCTACTCGGCTGTTACTTCGGGCCTAGATGGAGCGTGTCTGTATCATCTAAGCTCACTTCTGGTTCGTCGACGGGTGCTTAGATTGCCAGTTGTCAAGTCAAGTCAACAACCACGAAGGTGGTAAAATCACCTAAGAGTGTAGCGAAAAGTGATGGCCGAGGCGTAGATAACAGGGCTGAAATTATCAACCGAAAAGGCCAAAAAATCCTACAAAGAAACAGAAGTATCCAAGTGTAAGACGGCAAAGGGCGCTGAGAAAACCATCGCAAAGAAACTTCTAAAAAATATTTTTAATATGACAACGATAGAACCTAGGGAGATGTCGCTCTATTGCTAATTTGGACCCTGAATCATACCCACAAACACCAGCCTACTTTGTTTAGATCATAGTTTTTCTCTATTGTTCTCTACTTCATAAAAACTCCGACATCTTAGGAAAATTAAAGCTATATTAAATCATACTTTGTTTTGATAAAAGAAACTTTGTAATATCTACAGCAGCGACTGGGTTTTAAAAGTAAAATTCCTCAATTGCTTATTGTTGTACATTTATCATTATAAATAATTGATTAAGGGTTGACGCGTTCACTTCGTGATACACATTGAATATTCAAATAAAAGACTTAATTTGAAGATATCACACTTTATTTTACCAGTAACTCGAGTTTCGATTAAGACCTGATCATTTTCAAACTCAAACTTTAAATAATCTGGTTTGGTAATCCTTATAAATTCAGAAATGTTTCAAAAACATTTTTCAAAAAAAGCCTTTGTTGCTGTATCTCGCTTATTTTTTATCCGATTTGAATATATATTATGTCAAATGAAATCATTTGTAAAAGACTTGAATATTATTCGTTTGATAGCAGATCATAATATCTGCCTTCATTAAAAACAGGACCCACCAAAATTGATTCCATCATTGAGGGTCGTTCTCATAAAGAGCTTGTACTTTTCGTTGTATGTATAGAAAAAAAACTTATGTTTCTTGTAAATATAGTAAACTGTTTTCTGAGAAACTGAGATTATGAGCAACTTGAACTTCAAGTAAAATATTTAATTCCAAGTGTTTATATTGTATTTCTAAATTTGTCGGCAAATGGAATTACTCCATCAAGAAACAATGTTTGTAGAGGCACAAATTTGTATAATGTAAGAAAGGTTAAATGAAAAGGCAAGAATTTTATATCAAATATGTTTTCCAAAAAGAATATCTTACGCACAATACAAACAAAGAATCATCTAAAGATAATAAGGCGCATAATATCTAATAAGCAATAACAAATCAGAATAAGCATCGAGTTGGTATTTCCAAAATAAAAGGAAAAAAATAAAAGAATGGCTGACAAAATAATCAATTGAAAGATGTAATTTATATATGTATTTATAAATATAATAAAAGCAGATCCAATCATATAATTCAAGAGAGATAAATTAAAAAAAACGGGGAAATACTGTAAATCTTAGAAGAAAAAAAATAAATCACTAACTATATAGTTGTCTTGGTCTACCGAATTAAGTAGATATAAGGCCTTTATATGATGGTGAATTACACAAAAAACGAATGATAGAAAGTATTGTAAAGGATTATGCAATTAAAAATAGGAGCACAAATGCGTAAGCCTTACATAAATAATGCTAGACAAGTAAATGATTAAATTAACTCAATATACTACACATTGAACAAAATCAGGGATAAGAAAACAAATTCAAATAGAAAAATATTACATATTTTATTCATCCAATTAATTTATATTAATTATTTATTATTAAAAAAACTTTTCGTAAAATTCTTTACTGCAATAAAAATATCTACGTAGGTAATATCTTTTTTTCGTACAATATGATTCTGCAAAATAGGCAGTTTCTATTGGATACTGTAAAGTTGATCCCTGCCCTTTTCACCGGGACTGAATTTAAAACAGGTTGGCGTCCCTTTAGAAAATATTAAGTCTTATCTGAAATGTTTTATCCGATAATGTATATTTTTCGAGATGTTTCGTATTATTAGATTTTCTGACTCCTATATGGCTAAGAAACAAAGATTTTTAAATTTATTTTGTAAATTTAAATGTTTATTGCTCATTAAATATTTTTTATATATTAACATGCATTTTTAAATGATATAATATTTATAATCAATTTAATTTAAATTTCTAAATTTCTTGAGTAAATAGGACAAATTAGGGCTGAAAGACCACTGGTCAATAGCCATGAAACAGAAGACCAATTATGTTAGAATTTATTTTATTTTATACATTACACGTATTATATTTTATTTTCATTCTGTGAATAAAGATGTTTAGTAGTAGGACAAATTTTATTTGAGATTAATTAGTAATTTTAATCATTTTTATTTTAATAAAATTACCCTGGGTAAACCCATTACTTGTTTACTCTGCATTTCGGTCTCATATGTTGAGCGACTAGTTATTATTCAATTTAACTTTAAAATTGATACGATTTAATATGCTATTTCACAAATTATAAAAAGGATAGTTTCTTGTGATAAACGTCTTTTAATATTTCAACCTGCAATTTATTTCAACATGTAGTCTATGTCTGCTAATATTGTTGTATTTTTATTTACTTGTCCTTATATTCTACAAACATGTTTAAATATTGTAATTTGTAGTTTAGGTCTGCAAATTTGGTGCAATTTTTATACTATTAGTTTTTATATTTTAAAAATTGGTACACGTTTTAACTAGTAGTTTAAAACTCTTAATATGCTGTAATTTTTATTTTTATTTATGTGTATATATTTATATATGTATATATGTTACACATCAACTTTTTTACTTGTTTTGTTTCTGGCAACAACACATTTATTATTATTATTATTATTAATATGATATACAATTGACAATTTAAAGATTGTACATTATTCTCGATGATAGTTAGTTTTAACTAGAATAATGTGCAGCTAATAATTTATAAGTTGTACATTATTCTTGATAATGGCACTTAACCAAAATTAGCATAACGTAAAGCAAACTAAGTAACATTTTGATTAGAAATTAAAAACACTAATCATGATTTTTCAAATATGTTTCACCACAGTTTAAGTGAGCAATTAATTAAATATAAGTAACATTTAATTAAAAACCTTTTATTAAGACAATGTTTTCCTATTTTATCACCAGGAAACAAATGCATGATATAAATATCTTAATGTTGTATAATATAATGTTTTATTATTATCAGTTTCTTAAAATAATTTAATATTAAGGGTTGTTTATAGAAATGCACTTAATTGGTTTCACAATTGTCAAACAAGTTCCTTTCTATAAACAACCCTTAATATAAAAATTGTTTCACCACGTGATAAACGAGAACCAAATTCAATAAAAAAATGTTAATAATCATGAAATATGGAAACTCATTTTCCATATAAATAATTACATTCATTACTTTGATATTTAATAACTTATAAGCTTAAATACTTACCAAACAATAATCGTCTTATATTTGGATCGTGTTGATCTATATTGATCCTGTCATCTAATTGTTTTAAAATAAATTCCTCTGGATTAGTTATATTCATAAAAATAACTTCTAATAATGTTTTCTCGTCTCTACTGTAACTAAAATTTATACCATTCGAGATCAATAATTTCAGGCAGTCTAGTTGTCCCAATGAAGCTGCCAAAAATTGTAATTCTCCTAAGTCACCATTCTTGTGTACTATTAGGTGTTCGATGTGTGAAGTTTTGTTCAGTTTGATAGCATACCTTAATAATATATCAACTGAAAACAAAAATTACATAAGTTTATGTAATTTAAGGTTGATTCATTAGTATACATATTTTTAATTTCATTGAAAACTTTCATTCACCTGAAGCAATAAATTTGTAAAACAAGTGTTGTAAAAATCAATACACTTTTTTGATAATAACAGTTTTTATAACCTTATTAATCAAATGAATATGGATCTTTAACATCTTAAGGCCTTATCACTTAGGAATTGAAATAATAAATTACTTATCTAATTCAAAAATGTCATATTGACATACATAACATAAAATAGTTCCTTAAAATTAGAACAAAAATAGAAACCATCAATGGCAAACATATAGCCTGAATGACAAGAATCGTCTGCGGATATTCATCGTCAGCTACAGGGAATAATGGGTTGAGTGGAAGAACACTGCACTGTGAACTCCAAGTTCCAAGCTTTCAAGTCCTGCGATTTAAATTTTGAAGTTATTGTGAGTGTATTTTATTTTCTAACTTTTTAGTAATACTCGTAAAGAAAATAAACTAAACTAAACTAAGTTATGAATGGATTAGTTTTTATGAAAACTTATCGCGTTTTAAGTAAGTATATTTAAAATTTAAATGTAATATTAATGTATGAACAACCAGGTTTATATATTTATTTTATAGCATCTTATTTGGAGAGGAGCGATTCAAAAGAATGTTCTTGTAGAAAGATGTCAAGACCTCATTACTCCTAGCAATTATTTTGGAAGGTATTACATTAAGATCCCAAAGATCCTGAAACAAATTTGCAGATATTTACAGATGGGACTGAACTAAATCTGTGATTTAAAACAAAAAACCTTTAGAAGAGCAATCTGTAAATAAGCAAGCAGAATTTACAGGGATATTTGTAAAAGTAGTATCCACAGCATAACTGTAATTGAAATTAAAGACAGGAACATCTGCATCTTTACAGATAAGTAAACTATTTTCCATAATCTAACATAACCCAGAAACTCATTAAAGCAAGTTAAGAATATATTGGCACTGAAGGAGACTTTCCTTCATAACATGTTGGCTCCCTTTTTGAGTTAAAGTGCGGCCAAAGAGGTAACGATAGGGTTGATGTTCGGACAAGAAACGGGATTTATTCTTCTTCCAAAATGTTATAACAAACATGGCATCCTCGTTGGACACTTAAAGCTGAATAAATACCTCGATGCTTTAGAAAGGTTATCTGATCTCACGGAGCCAGTAAAAAAGCGGTTTATGTATTTGCCTAACTCTAAAAACAATATAAAAGACGATAGCTATGATTTAGCGACCTTGGCAAATTTTATTATAGATAATCATAAACTCGTGTCAAAAAGTGGCTGGAGTGCAAATGCTTCTGGAAGAGTATAATGGGACCAAATGACGGCTCAAATACGGTGATATTGTTAGCTTCTCATATTAACTAAATTAACATCTATATTAAAGCATTTAAAAATTTAAATTACAGAATTTAATTCAAAAGATTTGAATAAAAATACTATTAGAAAACAGAAAGATTTAAAATGGATTTTGAGGAAGGAAAGAAACAGTTATAATGAATAAATAAGAGATAAAAATAAAAAATATTAAGTGGTTGAATAAAATAATAATAATAATAAATAACTAATTATGTAGCATATTGTTGTAGATTTACGAAATGTAAGATGCGGATGTGAATCCTCAAACTTTAAAGTATATATTAATGGATTAAAAAAAGATATCCTAAAAAAGAAAAAGAAAATAGCAATTTTTACAGATATGGAGACGACAGCAAATATAAAAGTAATTCGAATTGGTGATAAAAGGCTCTTAGTGAAACGGAGAAGAAGAACTTTATTCTCATAAATGTGATTAGAAGTAACACAAACTAAAAAAAATACTACCAAGATTTACAACAGGTTTTTCAAAAGTTAATTTAACTTTTTTGTTTTTTTATTTATATAAAAGAAAATAGCAGATTTTTGGAAATATGGCATGTATGAAGCAAATTGCTGTCAAGTGAATATAGAGTGCAGAAAAAGGTAATAAACAGGGATATAAGAGATTATTATTGCTCTACACTGCTTAATTTATACATTTAGAAAATATGACGGAAAGTGCTTGGTGTTTCTAAATAAATATCGGGGTTTTAACGTTTTTTAATTTTTATTAAGTAAAACTTAAAATCATAATTAATGCATGAAATCAAATAGCAATTATTAGTGTTTTGTGTGTTTGTATACTAATAATTACCATAACCAACTATACAACAGTAAACAGAAACAACACAAAACACATACAGACAATAGCCAACAGAAAGATTTGCCCAAAAATGCCCTAAAAAGCCGAAGTAGCGAAATATTTTTTCAAATATTAAGGAAGTACATTTCTATTACACTCCCGTTAAAAATACCTTAATACGACTAGACATCATGAAAAATTATTATTTTCTTATAGAATCTGAATATGGTTTTGGAATAAAATCAAGTGATTCTAATTGTAAATTTATCTTGTCGTTAAATTATGTTTCGGCAAGGGACGAAGAAGCAAACGTTTGTATTTCATATACGACACAATCAAATCTTGCACATTTTTCGATCCTGCTTTTCCCGAAATAGTTACGATTTTGACAATAATTGATATGTTCTTCTATCTGCTTATTATAGGTACTAAAAATCTTACAGAAATGCACATTATTAAATACTAGGTAAATGATTAATGAACACTTGGTTTGTTTCATTATTTTTTATATTTACTCGACTAGTTTCGTTTGTCACAGCATTATAAAGAGTGAGTATAAAAAAAACAGCAGGTTTTTATAATCAGGTAAAAAGTACTTTAAGAAAGCGGAAGTCCAAATCTCTTCATTGCCATTAACAACATTAATTTCTCAGGTTTTATTATAAAAGTTTATTTTATCATTTTCATATCTAGTTATATAATAAGGTCGGGGACCTCAACGGAAAATACTTTTTATACTTCTGTTCAATGGTCTTATGTGCCATTTCTGTTGGAGGAACCTTCTTTAAATGAATAGATGTTTTCACACTTTAACTTTTCAAGTACAAAATTTCTTATTTATATCAAAAATGAGCTCAGCGTGTACCTTGTAACCAATTGCTATGTAGCATGCCCAGTGTTATTGAGCATTAATCATAATGCAGCGAATTTTTCTACAATTCTACAAATATGTATTTTTTAATTTATTTATTGTGCTTAATTTACTAGCTATGGTCTTTCTTTTGTACCTAGATTATATTAGATTAGATGGAGTCGTTTGACTATAGAGCGACCTGATTAGATCATTTGCACTAGTACCCTAGCACTGGTATGTTCAATCAATCTCCTTCAATCTCCTTGGTAAGGTAACTTCCTAGAAAGCCATGCCCTCTATCTGTTCTGGCGTTATCTTCATTTCTCCAGTTAGGGCTAGTCTGGTGGTAGCACTGGCTACAAAAGCATAGAATGTGCTTGGCCGTTTCTTCTGTCAATTCACATACTCTACACATGGTATTGTTCACTTTACCTATCTTGCAAATATAGTACTTCACTGGACAATGTTTATTACCAAATTCGTGACCAGTCTTATCTCGCATTATTCTTTATATTATTATTATATGATATACATACATGAGGCACAAGAGCTCTCCAGATCTGCTTGGCAAGAAGTCAATAAATACTTTGGATTGCCTTTGACTTGGTGTGTTTATCCAGTTCAATTTTTCCTCTAATACCACGCTCTTCCTTTTCGCTTTTAATAGCACACATATTATCCTGTAACTTTGGTATTCGCAGCTTTTTCCCTGGCAACTATATCAGAATGTTCGTTGCCTATTATATTTGAGTAGCCTAAATAGAGTCAACCTGTAGCCCTTGACCAGTTTGTTCGGAACTTGTTTATAGTAACAAGTAGTTTTGGAATTGACCTCAGGCTGGCTGTCTGAGATCAGGCAATTGTGCATCTTTTTCTAGCCTTTTTTTTCGTACAATACATCTTTCCAAGGCTCTTGGTTCAGCCTTATAGACTGTTAAGCCTTGTCCTAAATAAATTGATTTTTGTATATTTATTCGTTGTACATTTTTCTTCAGAAAAAAACATAAAAAAACAAATTACATAAATTATACATCAAATTTTGGACGGAAGAAACACGGAAGGAGTTCATATTTAAATACGTTCTTCCAATCATGTAAGAATCATTTTTATAACCAGAATCAATTATATTTTGCTTTATATTGGTTTATTAATCCAATCTTTTGAAAGAACCTTCTTTGGGTAGTAGTTTAGCCGTTGACCTGAACGGACGTACCTGAATCGGACTAAAAAAAGCCATAAAACTCGAGTAATAAAATGGCCCCTGACCTGCGTTCGAAAAGTGACGACGTGATTTCTTTCATGAAAAGTGCAGACTTTGAACGATTTAAAAAAAAAATCAGTTGAAAAATGCACAAAACAAATGTCTAGTGAAATTGTTAAACTAAAAAGTGAAATAAGTGAATTGAAAAATTATATTAACAACTTAACCTCTGGTGAAACAAAGGAAGATAAAAATAACACTAAAATCAAGTGATTACGAAAAATAGCTCAATAAGTGATAATACCACATTCGAAAAAAATATTGAGACCACCTATAGACAAGAAGAAGAAAGTACTCAGAACATCACCTTAAAACTTTCCGAAGAGAAACCTAATAATGAAGGATGGAGAACAAAAAAAAATATAAGGGCAAATAATCGAATAGAGTGCAAGGGACAAATGAAAGTATACATAAAATAAAAGGAGTAACTTAATATGCACATTATCACGTATGCAAACTGGACCCTAAATTACATAAAGAGGCACTAATTAAATATTGAATTGACGAGGCGGATACATGATGAAACTCCATAACAAATTGAAATAAAACAACACGGTTGGGAGGGTTTCACATTTATTGTTGAACACTGCAACATGTTTCACCACACAGTGGCTTATTCATCTGCCTGATGAAGCCACTGTGTGGTGAAACATGTTGCAGTGTTCAACAATAAATGTGAAACCCTCCCAACTGTGTTGTTTTATTTCAACTAATTAAATAGTTGAAGAGCAAAAATTTTGAAAACATAAAATGTGAAAAGTTGAATTCCAATCCCAGCGGATAAATCGATAAAAGAATTATTGAATCCAAACTTATCGCCGAAAAATGTATATACCGATAATTTTTTATTCCGTCTAAAGAGTAGAAAAAACCCGGACATCCCAAAAAATCAAACATAAATTCAAAGTTATCATCATCAAAATGTACAATCAATTGGAAACTGTAAAGATATTCTGAGCGATTCATTAAACAAAATCAACTGCGATGTCGTATGCATAACGGAACACTGGAAAATCAAGGAACAGCTACAGACTATAACAATGGAAAATCTTGTACTATCAGCAAATTACTGCCGAAATTATAATCAGCATGGTGGCGTTGCGATCTATACTCACAAGGAACTGGATACCAAGGAATTATGCCAAGTAACTAATATTAGTAAACCACCCTATATTTTCGAATGTAATGCCATTAATATTCAAAATAATTTAAATAGCTTCGTTGTTGTTGTAATTTATAAACCCCCGAATGCCTGCATGGAAGACTTTTTTGCAAAACTCGAACCACTCTTAATTTTAGTAGTCAATAAAAATAAATTAACTTTTATTGTCGGTGATTTAAATATAAACCACTTAAGTAATACACCACAAACACAAAGACTTATAAAATTATTTAACAGTTATGCATTTAGCCTAATGTTTAACGAACCCACTAGAATCACTGATTCATCACAAACCTGCATTGATAATGTATTTACTAATAGAATAGACATATGTACTGGCAATATTATAAATATGCACGTATCAGATCATTGGACTTGGAAAAATAGACATATCTTTCGAAAAAAAGCCCAAAACCAGAAAATGTGCAAAAGAATATTCAATAATGAAAAACATTCCGATATGCTATACAGAATTGATTGGAAATACCTTTATGACTTACCCAAATCAAATCTAAATGCACAGTGGAATTGTTTTAGCGACATTTTTGGCATTGCTTTTAACAATTGCTTTCCTCAAAAATCAATTAAAAAAAATATAATTCAATAAAATTCACTCCTACAGAAGAAATATTAAAATGCAAACATGACTTAGATATTCTTTTTGTAATATCTCGCCATGATAATTCATTCCTAAACCAATACAAGATAACCAAAAAGCAATATAATAGATTACTAAATAAGCAACGATTATTAATGAAATTAAAGGCAAAAGGATGAAAACAAACAATATAGATGTACTTGGGTCACCGCAACAAGTCGCATAAAAAATTAGTACTTATTTCCAAAACATTATATGAGAATTAACTAAAAATCAAATGCAAACACCTTATTCTGATAGTATACAACCTATAAATAATTCTATTTTCATTGAACCGCTAACTGAAACTGATTGCTATAATATTCATAATAAATTAAAAAGTACATAATCTTGCGGAGACGAAAACATACTAAGCATAGTAATCAAATATTGCGCACCTGAAATAATTTCTCCACTAACTTACATAATTAACAATTAAAAGGAAGTGACATACAAACTGTATATACACAATACACGAACAAATAATTATATTGTTCCACAACATAAACTTAAAGCAACTGAGCATGCAGTACATTACTCAGCAATCAAGCTATTTAACGACCTTTCCAATAATACAAACATCTTAAAAAATAAGTACAAGCAATTGAAGTCAATCTTATTAAATTATTTAATCACTTGTGAACCTTATTCTCTCGAAGAATTTTTGAATTATAAGCTAAATAATTATACATGAAATATATAATATTTTATTCTACATATTTATGTATATATTTTGTAAATAGATTAAGAATTAGTATAATTAATATATAGTTAGTAATCTGTAAATAACTTAAATAGTTTATTGTACGATTATTCTGACACTATTTACACTCTGTAACATGTAAATGACATATTAAAAATAAAGATTATTATTATTATTATTGTCTGGCCCATGTTTTGATGCATTTGTATACAGGATTATAGATATAGGTTTTAGTTGTTTATTAGATTGAAATTAATAACGATTAATAATCAGTTTAAGAATATATTTCCTGGATTATGCCAGTTCAGTCTAACCGTACTCATTAGATCGTTTTTTCTGATTTGTTTGTATAAAAGAAGATTTAGTAAAGCTTCCATTGCTCCAAAGGGGGTGGTGTGCATTGCCCCCTTTATACCAAGACAGGCCATTCTCTTAAGGGTTTGAAGCTTCCTTTGTGCCGTTTGTCTATTCATAGGATTTTTACTTACGTGCTATTGACTACAACAGTTGATTTTGCAACATAAGGGCTCTATTTATTGTACTACTGATTTAGAAATGTTCGGAAATTATTTAGCGCTAAATATTCAAACTATATTTTCTCCAATAATATCTTTATTTTATGCCGCAGGCAAATTTCATTCAGCAAAAAAAGGAACACGACAAATACATGAAAAAAATACACACATTTAGATAAACAAATCACATTGCAAACTATGCATAACAATACTGATTAGGTTATGCAGCACGTAATCAAGGATTCCTTCACGTACTTAGAATTATTCATACTAAATTCAGAAAGGTATTGACTTAATCAAAACCTCAACTCGATGTTTTATATAAATAGTTGAGTCTCAAGCCATTTCAGTGATTCTAATATAATAATAATCAAGGGCAATTTTTTACAGAAGGAAACAATTGTTTCAGTTATGTTTTGATCCTTATCAAACATGTATTTGACAACATTGATTGAATTGAATTGCTTATCATTTAAAGAGTTTTGCAAAGATTGAAACAAATTGTAATCAGGCCGTGCAAGATCTGTATAGTGGATGGTTTAACCAATTGCATCCAAGCTCCAGCAACTTCTGGCGGGTCACTAAACTTGTATGTGATCTCACGTGTGGTGAAAATCAATACCCTTACGATTTGGCAACTCTAGCCGCTTTTCCCTGAAGGCTTCATTCAATTGGTTTAACTGGCGGTAATATACAGCCACATTAATGGTGTGGTTTTGTGGTAACACCTCAAATTACACGCCTTTGTAATCCCATCAAATTGAGAGCATCACCTTTCTTTGATGGAAAGTTGCTTTCGAAATATTATCACCTTTGGCTTCAACTGGCATTTCTTAACGTGGCTCATCTATGTCATTCAAATTATCGGAACGAAATTTGGAACTTTAATTCTGGCACTAGCATTCCATTAAGCAACCTTTACCCTATAGAGTATATACCTTTTTATGAACTTGTGTTGTGCTTTTTTTTCCTTTTCTGAAGTTAAACAGAAAGCGTACAACTAAGTATAGATTTCTATTGGTAGGAACCAACAGGACTTAAGACTCAAGCCAATATAAACGAATAAGTACTAAAGGTGAGATATCTATTGGGTTTGTTATCAGACTTTCTGGTCTCCTTTGACCAAGAATACAATTTTGACAATGCGATGCTTTCGAGGAATTAAAAATTCAACTGAATGTATTAAAATTTGTGTGAAATTTATCTATACTCAAAGAATAGAAAAGGAAATAAAAAATAATTATAAGAATAATTTCATATAATAGAACCAAGTAATAAAAAATGTATCTACTGTGCAAAAAAAACATTTAGTCTTAACGAAATGTCATTAGTTTGAAGGAAACTTTTCTAATTCAAATAAAAGAAAAAGAATAAAGTATATTTTAGTTGGCCGAAGCAAATAGTTTATCTTGGGATACATTTTTATATGATTTGTTTTTATAGTAATAGACCCTTCCTATTTATAAAGCCAAGGTTAATGTTGAGGTCCTCGATGATTTTCTATAATATAATGTCTCCTAACAAAAACGTGGGAACATTCTCATTTGCTATTGATGCAAAATATTAGCAAGCATAAATAGTTGATGTCGTGAGGAGAGGCATTTATATTTATAATATAAGTAAATTTTACTATGCACATATATACTTCACCTTTTGTATACTCTTAATGATAGATAAAGAGTACATTAATTAATTTAACTCTTATTTACATTTAAAATATTTAACTTACCAATAGTTTCCTTATGATGTAAACTTTTAGGATGAGTGTTAAGGAACATGTCAAAAAATTTCAAAAATATATCTTCTTTATGACGCACAATCAATTCTATCGGACTTACGCCTTCATCATTTTTAATGAAAATATCAGCCCCCAAATCGATTAATTTGAGCACAGTATCAACTGACCCACGAGAAATGGCAAAATGTAGAGGTGTGCCAGTCCAATTTTTATTCAAACCACTTGCTTCTAATAAAACCTAAAACAAATAAAACACAAGATAGCAAAACAAAAAGTTTAAATTTAATTCCTTACATTTTGCAATGTTATCCATTTTCGATCAATATTTTGCTTCATGTTGAATTTTCTAAGGGAATTAATATCAGCACCATATTCGTACAGCAATTTTATCACTTCCAGATCTCCATTAAAGGCTGCATAATGGAGTGCAGTCCTTCCGAAATTATCAGATACGTTAATATATTCTGATTTCTTATAAAGAGTGTTTTGTATGTGCTCTTTTCCATACTTTGTCGTTGCACATACAACCTAAAATAAGTGAAACCTTATTTTTAACAGTTGAAAATTAAAATATTAATTTATAGTTATTTTAAAAATATCAATAAATAAAACAATAGAATATAAACTTAAATTAGATAATACGAAAAGTTAAATAACCCTTTCTTCACTGTGAAGTAAAGGATATTTAACTTTTAATATTAAGTATTCTCTTCACGTAGTCGAACATTCAAACAAAAAATAATTAATTAAAATAAAATTTACTAACAAATTACAATACATTGTTTTATTAAATATTAAATTCGGTATAATAATGTTTGGTCGAAATTATTGTATATTAATATATTTATTTACAGAAATAAAAGTATATTATACACGTGAAAAACAAACACTAAATAAATAATATTTTGCGGTCGATGATTACAATTTTGCAGCCGCCAGTTTCCTTCTTCATATGTTTTGCATTAATTAAAAGTACATAATTAAATATTAATTAAAAATAATTTGGTTAAAATGTAAAAGTAAGAATTCTCAAATTAATTCAGTAGGAGTAATTTAGATTTAAATTTGTAAATATTTGAACGGAAACCAACTTTAATTCCTAAACTTATGATTTAATTCTGTTCAAATTTCTTTTATCGGACGAGAAACAACTTAACTCATGCAGATATTTAATATTTATGTTTATTTAGGTAATTAGATTTATTTAAGAGAACAAAAATATAATGTGTGTAGGTTATGTGCGCAAAACCGATAATAAATTAATAATAAATTATTTAAGATCTCTGAGGGGTGTAGCGATGATGATGAAAAAGTAATAAAATATGTAAAGAGAGAGTACAATTTAATTCAATTAAAGACTTTGAGAAAATTCTACAGGGACAGAAGTTACGAGCTCCAAAGTTTTTAAAGTATAAATGTAATTTTTACGCATTCTTTTTAAAAATTGAAAATTCGTTTTATTTGATTTGTTTCTGACATAATTTTATTTTTTAAAATTTCCTTTGGTTTTATAATAATATACATATCCATTTATTATTCAATGTATAATTAGTAGCACATTTATTTAAGGTGATACTCTTAAAATCGTTTGAGTGAAACTACTTCCTATGATCTCAACTATTTGTTGACTTGACACTAAATTATCTGTGAGATTATTAAAATGAGATTATTATAATACAGATATGATTGATTTACTTCTAATTTGTTGTGTGGTTTATAACTGTACTATTTTGATTTATTAATCATTTAATTCCCTTAATAAGAAGGTTAATTAAACACTTGATTTTGTTTTACTATTTTTATTTTTTTATTTTTATTTCTCCGACTAATTTGGATTGTTGATCATTGTTAAGGAGATATGTACATAAATATAGTAATAATAGTATAAAAATAGTGAAAAAAATTATTTAATTAATCTTCTAATTAACAGAAAATGTTTCAGCACGGGTTAAGTGAGAGATTAATTCATCTTATTATATTTCTCTATATTTTAATTAAGGAATTTATATATCATTAATTATTCATAAATTACACAAATCTATTTTTTATAACTATATTTTATTATTAAAATTAAGTTAAGTAATTCACTGTGTGTAATATATTTGCATTAATACCTGTAAATAAGTTATTCCATTAGGGCTAACGCCGCCATTTTTCAATTCAGGATAGTTTTCCAAAATATTTAAACTCGCTCTCCGCATGTTTGAAGGAATGATAACACGTGCCCGCAAAACAAAAACAAATAACAAATATTTACCGACCTTAATACATTTTATATGAATCTATATCAGTCTGCGGTTTTCTACATCCTCGATTAGGACAATATTTACCTACAAAATTTTCAATGGTATTACGATATGTTATTTAATAATATTGTGTATACAATCATATATACAGCATTTTTTTCTATATGGAATATAAGCGTTAATAATTTTTCGTGCAAAAATATTTGCTATATGCTATACATTTTTTTATAACAGAATATTTTTATTTATATGCATATATTATTATAATCTACAAAAGAATGTTAAATTGAATACTCGACCTCCTGTCACATTACTTTTTGACAATAATCAATATTTTGAGAAGTATTATTAGAATTTTGAATATAGTTCTCTTGAATGGCAGTTTCTTCAACGCAAATACAAAGTGTCAAATCCACCAAAATATTAGTCTTAGTGATATACAGGGTGTACACATTGAAATATCTCGAAAATTACACATCGAATAAGAACAAATTATAATTAAAATTTGTTCTCCTCGGAGGGGAACATCTAATGATACCAAACTCGACCCTCTACCCTCAACCTCCTAGGGGGTAGGGGGTGAGAAATAGAAAAGTTAAATAGGAACCTCCATTTTTTGTACTGATTTGAATTTTTTTTTTTTGTATTCGTGACAAACGACGCTATAAATGACAAAATTCAAAATTGGCAAAAATGTTGAAAAATTGGGTTTTCCTGAGAAATACGAGGGGGTTTCGTGAAATAAGGTTCCCTATGCTGATGAGAAATAATGTGACGTGTCACCTATTCTCTTTACTACTACTCACGGGATAATCTTCGCACTCCATCAGGGGAAAAAATCATTTACGAGATATCGGAAAGAGAGAAAACATCTAAAAATTTACTTATATTTGGGGTTAAAGAAGATAATGCTGCATCTAAATAACATCAGATCATATCCGACTCATCGGTTGCGGAAAGTGTGTTAGGCGACATCGGTGTTAATCTCAATAATATTCAGACCCAGCGTTTGGGTAAAAACGATCCGTCCAAATTACAATTTTGCAGGATAAAATTTCAAGTTTCCTCCCAGGAAACTATGTCTCTAGTTATGAGTAACATGGCTAAATTAAAACAACTTAACAAATAGAAAGGCGTTCATCTCTTGAGAAATCATAAACCCATCCAAAGGGATTTGTACCGAGCGGCAAAAGAAGAATTGAATAACCGTTTGGGGAACGGTGAAAATAATTTGCGCATAAAATATATTAATGGAATTCCCATAGTCATTGGAAATTTAAACTAGTTAAGCCCGGCCGATCCCCCATTTCTGTAAATATTTTCTATAAAAATACTAGAGGATTATGTTCCAAAATGCGTGAATTTTATGTCAATTGCTGCAGCTGGTCCACGGAAGTTATCTGTTTATCGGAAACATGGCTAATTAACTCGATTCAAAACTCTTAACTGTTCCCTCGTAATTATAATATTCATAGTGACAGAAAATTTAATTCTGTGGGGCGATCCAAAGGTTTGATAATATTATTTAATATGAAGTATTAGATACGACTTCACTATGTGTTATGTAAATGCATTCTCAAAAGCACGGTTTTTAATATATGTACAATCTACATCCCTCCAGATGCAATGACCTGGAATTGTTCTTTATTTCCCTGGAATTGTTAATAATTGATCAGCTCGTTGTATTAGTAGGTGATTTTAATTTGCCTAATCTCGTTAGTATAGATATTTCATATTTAAATTGTTTTTCATTTCAATGTTTTTGTAACATACTCGGTCTCACTCAATATAAAGCCTGTCCAAACATAAATAACAAACTTCTAGATCTTGAAGTATCAAACATAAACTTTCCTATAGTAGTCGAGCGTGCCAACACTCCGCTGGTGACCGAAGATTCTCACCATCCACCACCATCCATCATATTGGAACTGAGCGTAATATCGGATCATACTAGATTCCTCTCTAACACTAATAAACGATTATAACTTTAAAAGGGCTAACTTTGTTAACTTATACAAGAATCTGAGTGATACTGATGGGACATATTTAAAAAACTGTACCGATGTGAACGTGGCTGTGGATATGTTCTACATGAATCTGTACAAGATATTTGATAAGTCGGTTCCCTTATGTCGAACCCCTCTGTCAACATTTCCCCCATGGTTTATACCTGAAATAAAAAGGAACGTGCTAAAGCATACTATAGGCGAAAGTGGCGATTAAGTAAAAATCTAGTTTAAAAGACTGAGGTCACTCACAAAACAGCAAATAACGGAAGCATATAAAATATATCTAGTTCACATGAAACAGGGTACCACTAGAATACCGAGCAGATTAACTCATGAAAGTCAAGAGTATTCTACTCCGAAATGTATAGTTGATGGTTTTGCCTTATTATTTTCCAAAAATTTTGGACCTACTGGCAATACCACTCTGCCTGGAGCCCATAGTAATTGTCCATCGTTTACCCTTATTCCAATTTCCGAAAGCAATGTAATAAATGGTATGGCCCTATTACCTATATATAAAACATCTGCTGGGTATGTTTCTGTTCCCTCATTCTTAATCAAAGATTGTAGATTTGTTTTTGCTAAGCCGCTTCAGATTATTAAAAACCTCGCTATCAGCACATGTATATTTCTCTTAAGGTGGAAATTGGCAAAGATTAGTCCTGTTTTTAAAAAGGGCGAGAAACATTGTATAAAAAATTATCGTCTGATTGCGTTGTTAAGTAATTTTTAAAAAATATTCGAACAGATAATCCACTCTCCATTCATATCCTACAACCAACATGGATTCATGTCTGGTAAATCAACAACAACCAATCTGGCTTGATTTAATCATTATGTGTCTGAAGTGATAGATAAGAGAGGCCAAGTGGATGTAGTCTACACGGATTTTTCGCGAGCCTTTGATACCCTGGACCATGAGATAATCCTAATGAAACTTGCTGACCTTGGGGCCGCGCCGAGTCTACTACAAATAATGAAATCTTACGTATCTAATCGTTTAGCATATGTCGCCTATAATGGTTACCATTCCTACAAATTCTTAATGGATTCTGGTATCCCGCAGGGTTCTTATCTGGGGCCGCTACTTTTTGTTATTTTTATAAATTCCCTACTAGATTCCTCAACCTGCCAAGTTTTGGCCTAAGCAGATGATATTAAACTCTTCAGTAAAATGTCCTAACCAAATGATGTTGTGTCTCTACAGAATAATATTAACATATTAGTATCCTGATGTGAATCACATAAACTGATTCTTATTGTTCATAAGTGCTGTTCCATGTCACGTTCCCGGAAAACCAACGTTCTCCCGGCGATATACGCAATTAATGACTTGCAACTCACAACCTGTGCCGAGATTAATGATCTAGGTATTTTATTTACCAATGACTTAAATTTTACTAGTCATATTATCAACGGGCGTCTTGTTTGGTATCCATTTTATATGAATCAGAACATGCTGTTGGATTGTGTTCATCGTCGATTTTTGAATTATTTATCATACAAAGTAGATGGCATCTATCCCGAACGTGGTACTGATCAGGGTTTGTTACTGGAAAGACATGAAATGATGTCACTTGCTGCTAGAAGAGAAGAGCTCACCTCCAAGTTTCTCTGGAAGATCATTAACAACAGAGTGGACGCTCCCTTACTATTGTCGAAACTAGACTTCCATATCCTCAGATCAGGCTCAAGACAAACCAGCATATTCTACATTCATTCGTTCAGGTTATGTGTCGGAACGCAATGACTAGCTATGAGGACATTTTCTTTGATCACTTGTAGTGAAATTTCCTATTAGCTTCAATGTTTCATTTTGATAGTATAGATTTAAGATTTTTTTTTGTAATGGGGTTTCCTGCTGGGCAATAAAGTGGTGTATTTACTATTATTATTATCACACGCATCCTGGGCTTGGCCGCTTTCCTATCCGACACAGATATTCAATTATAAAACACTCATATCCTAAAAAGAGCTGCTTCAGATAATTCTCAGCTACCAGCGGAAGCTGAGTAGGCCCAGCTCTTCATATTCTTGCAGAGCTTGCACGTGTCCATCCTCCTGATGTCTTATCTTTGTTCCTCCGACCGGAAACAAAGACCTAGCCTATACAGCGTTAACTCTGAATTTAATATATCGATGGGTGCTGAGTAACTCCTCCGCCCCTACATCCCAGTCCGATTTCCTGAGTAGGGACACGGACTATGCAAGAATAAGGTCTGTAACGGATACGGAATTTGCCCTGACCAATGTCGGATCTTCTCACCTCACAATTGTGCTCATACCTCTTCTAAATTCTTATACCGATCTATTAGGCGAGACATAACAAGAAAGCTTAGTCTTTCTGCCCAGCCTTATCCATATTAAGCCTATTTGTGGATTTTCTTATGCCGCGGTCAGTTCCTTTGGCCTGCCTCTGAACCATGTCTTCTTTCCTACAGACGGCAAACCCGTCTCTTATTACTTGTTCATATTGACTTGAATCACTCTGAATGGTCCATGTTAATTCACTCGCTGATCCGAACAAATTCCACTGCTTTCTTGGATGCTGGGACGATCTCATCCTTAGCACCAATTTCAAGGTATTAACCCTTAATCTACTGCATAAAAAACGTTTAATAACTACCGCTCGAGTCCATTGAACTCATGTGTCTTCAATGAGGTTTTTCCATATTATAAAATTTTTATATTGTATATTTTATTTATATTTAATTAAAACAGTTTTTACATAATGTAACAGAATGTTCACCGCATACATTTTGATTACATTTATAGCATGAGATTTTAGTTTTTCGATCTTTTTTCGCAATGCATAAGCCGCACCGTCTCTTCTTTTTGGGAACCTCACTGCTGTGCATATCGGTTCTTCAAAATTTTCATTATATTGCCCTAGCTGTTTTCCCAATTCTATAAAAAACTTCTTCTTTTTCGTAACTTTTTGTGACAATTTCCATTGATAGATCGCCAGACAATGTATGCATTCATGACGCTTATATCGTTCATATTGCAAAAAAACGGTCAAAGGCCATCTTCTAGTCATCCTTTTTACGCTATATGGTCATTTGATCCATAGTGTCGACCCTAGCTTTAGTTTTGTTATAGTTTAGAATTATTTCAGGTTTCTTTTTGGGTACGTTATTGATTTTCTTGTTATTATGTAATGTATAAAGTAATGTTACAACGTTTCCTCTTTTTGGGCAGTATGAAATTATCATTTTATCGCTTTGAAAACCACATAATATGGAAAGGATTTTATGGTTCTTGGGATTCGTAAAACAACTGGGCAAGTCTGGTTTATTTTTTCGGATTGTTCCTACAAAGCTTAATTTTTTTGATAGCAAATAATTTGTAAGTGAATATGAAGTAAAAAAATTGTCGGAAGTTATATTTCGTCCAGAGTTTTAGATCTCTTTTACCAATCTCTTCACTACATTTTTGCCTTGATTTTTTTATTCCTCTCCAGTTTTTCCGACGTAAATTTCCAACTTCCTAGCATATGACCTAACGCTGTTACATATTACCCAAAACTTTAGACCATATATTTCTGGTTTTGAAGGTATATATTGCCGAAATGGACATCTTCCTCTATAAGTTACTAATTGTTCTTCTACGGTCATACTCCAACCTGGAATAAATCCGTCTTGTAGGTAATTGTTCCACATATCAAAACATTCGCTCGTCGGTTGTAAGTTGTCAGTAGATCTTTCTTTTCTTCTTGCAGTTGCATTATCAAATCTAATCACTCGAAGTATATTTTCAAAACCTAGTATGCCTCATAATATCTTTAAAATGTTATCGTCCATTTTTGTTACTCCACAAATGGGTTATCTCTTCCTTTTTTGATTTATAAACTCCAATATGTATAAAGACTCCAATAAATTTTTGAAATTCATTTTGGTCAAGTGGATTCTATTTATTTCCAAATACATTACCCCCTTCTAGATTCGCCCATTTTATAATAATTTCTAAAAACGGTCTTCTAAAATATATCAAAAACGCAGAAACTATACTATCAACTTCTCGGGAGGCATATCGTGTAGGTCCTGATTTTTCGCGCAAAATATTATTCTGACCTTGTCGCCCTTGTGGACGGTTGACAGGATTTTTGAGCGAAACTTGTTGATTCTTGGATATAAAAGTTGAATTTGGTTCGCTATAGGTGTTTATTTCATTGTTGTCGATTTCATCATAGTCGGAATCAGAATTGTCAATTTTTAAATTTTCCTCGTCTTGTGTTAAAACTTCAATTAACACTATAAAAATATTACAAAAGGCATATAAATAAACAAAGTCAAGCAGCTACAGGTTCAAATAACATTAAATCTTGATATGAGAACATAATAAGTATGGCGCCAGGCGAGTTAGAGGTTTTAAGTAAAACCGTGAACTTTATAAAACTGCCTTCTATTGGCATACATTGCATAAAGTGTGGCTCATTAGTGCACTCTGGCTGTGTAAAATATTTCAACAATGCTGTAAAATTATATGACAAGTACATAAACTGTTGTTATAGTGACAATGATACCGATTTTTCACACAAGAATTAGAAAATGGACTTGATGACACATTCCATAGTGGAGATACTGCAATTCACGCACACGATGAGGCGTATATTGAAGTTAAGTACTTAAATAGCCTTATTAAACAAAAAAAGACTTAATCATCGATTATCAACGTAATAATATAACATCCCTCAAACAACAAATACAGTTGTAATATAATATCATGGAGATTTATACTGGCAGTAGAAATAAACAGTGAAGTGCACAGATATCAATGAAATTTCAAACGCAGAAGAGATGAAAAAACTTCCAAAGAAAAATTTTCACAAAGTAATAATGAATTACAAATTAGTGTTATAAACAAAAAAAACGTTAACTGTCTGTGATAATAGTTCATTAAACTCTAGTGGAATGAAATCATTTGTTGGAACTAATTCTGATAAAGTACGTATCAATGAAAACAGAAAATGAACAAAATATGTTTGAATACTCAGACGGATCCGAGTAGCAAAAACTTATCACAACAAAAATTGAATCCAGCTGCAAATAAACAAATTAAATTAGGAGTCCATACTGCTCGACATGAATGGCAATTGGTCTATTATAATAAGAAGAATGAATTTGCATGTATTGGAATAGCCGAAAACTCTTCTCTAAAAGAAGCTTGCTATCGAAGACAAAGGCATTATACGTGTAGTATACAGAGTGCACACCGACATCATAGAAGAAATGATGAATGAATATATCACAGAAGAAAAAAACTATACAATAACTGAATGTACAAAACTAACATCGAAACATCAAAATGAGAAAAGCTCTTTTAAAATATTATTCAGTACTGAGCAACTCGCAGTATAAACTTGTTGATTCTTGGATATAAAAGTTGAATTTGGTTCGTCCTTGAAGAATTAAAAAAAAATAGGTATAAATATCGCATATTGATGGTGAACACTGAATGCCAAAACCGGAAATTGAACTGTCTAAAATAAACGGTATGAGGACTATATCATACTACTGTCTAGAATATCCAAAACATGGCTGCGTGATGAATTTTGTGCATACTGCAGTTTACTCTGAAGACGTTAAGTGGGTCTCGAATACGTCCGTAGAAAATCTTTGTGAAGTTTATTGTACTTTTATTCCCTTTAAAAAACTATGTTTATTACAATGTACAGTTTGCTTTCTGGAGATTTTTAATTTTTTAGATAACTTGTATAGAATATTAAACTCTCTGTCTGCTAAGAAATTCTTCATAGCTTTAGCGGGTGAATTTAATGTCAATTTTTTGAGTGCTGACATGAGAACAAGTACACTAATGCAATAATTTTGCAACAAGAAATAATAAATGTATTGATAATATTTTTAGTAATCACGAAAGTAGTGAAATAACAAAAATCTCTACATTTTCATTAACTGATCATGATGCTGTAGCATTAATCTTACATATACAAGATAATTCTGAAATTAGGCACAATATTAAAATTCAACTTTTCACACATCGGAAAATGTAAATTTTATAATTTACTACAAAATACTGTCTTTAGTTTCATAGACTCAATTAACCAATTAAGCCCTAGCATCTTCTGCAGCTGACTGGATTATCAGCTCTGACCTGGATCTTATAACTTGTCTATCGTTATCTATAATCTTTAGGATGCTGTCTCTTGGTCCTTCTACCAGGGCTATTTTTAGGTCGCCACAATGAACATTTCTAAAATATTTGAAACGTTTACAAAAACAACGATGAAGTAATTTTGAACTTAACCTCAGGTGAAACATTTAAGTATTAATTATTGTTAAGTAAGTCAACTTATTAAAGATACAAACAACTTTTATTCTGTTAAATTACAATTATTTTTGCTAAAACTATAGAAATAAATAAAATTACTTAGTTTAACAAATTGCTTGCTGTGGTAGCTTTCTCTTGAAGTCTCTCAATAAATGATTTATTACGTGTCCTTAACTTATATTACTAAATTTTACGTTAAGTATACATAATGATTTAATATATGTATAATACAAGATAAACATGTAGTATAATTTTCTCTTGTTGATCTAGTAAAAATTCATATATTTGTTTTAATTCATTATTGATCCCCTTAAATGTTGTAGCATTGTCAATAAACAAATTTGTCACCAGACCAAGACGTGATAAAAATTTGCATAAGGCAGCTAGATATGATTCTGTTGTTAAATCTCATAGAATTATTCAATTACTTTGACTCTGTTGTCAAATACACAAACAAAACAATATTTCCTTTGAAGAAGGAGACTTTCTATTTCTCTTCATTATATTCAAGATGTACCACAAAGTAAATTGTGGAGGCGAATTAAGCATTCAATATAAGTTTTAATAAATTTAGATTTTTTTTTTGTTGATCTTATATTTTAGGAAAGTCTGACTTTATCCGAACGATATTCAGGTCAATTGCCCATTATTGAATCGAATTCGCCTTAAAACAAAATAAACATTTGGAAATAATTCAATTCCTCTGACACTGATTTTAACCGCAATTGTCCAACAAGAATATCCTAAGGTCTTATATGTAAGTTTTTACGATCATAATGACTAATAATTAGGTCGGTAATTTTATTATTTTGCGGTAAAATGATAGGAAATAGTACACTCATTTTGAGTATCTTTATCGACCTCCAAAACGTAATTTTTGCTGTATATTTAATTAATTGCTCACTTAAATCGTAGTGAAACATTTTTGATTATTTAATCTAGATAATATTTGCTTATCATCAACAAAAGGGGCTTAATTAAGCAATATTATTCACAAGTTTACTTTTCCTTATTTGCATTGTTTTCTTATAAACGAATTCTTTACAAACAAGTTATAAAAACACTTAATACTGTTATGCATACAAGTTATTAAGTGTTTTTATTGTATACTATCACAAAATGTATAATGATGTAGATGCCTCGGGAATAAAAGAAGTTGTAAAATGTTTGTATTGTATCCTACAAATTAAGTATATAATAAATGTTATTGATTTTTATTAGGTCTGTAAAAATATTTTTCCATCCATACAAAATGATTATAAAATTATACGCAAATTTAACAAAAAAAACCTTGAAAAATATTAATAGATTTCAAAACAATAGGCAAACGTTAATTTAAACATGCATTTTAATTTTTCATGCTAATTTCCATTTTCTCTCGCTCCCTAAAACACCCAATTATTCGGTATGGAGCATCGGACGTAATTTAAATATGAGGAAAATATAATCACCAATTTACATTTGAGTATTGCTTAACGACCATTCATCACGCGAATTGTGCGATTAAAAAATCCTCTTGCGTACGGGGTCTTGAAACTGTCTCGTACTTTAAAATACCAAACTAAAATTAGCCGACGGGAATAATAAATGTTTCCTCTCGTTAAAAGGGGGGGCATGCTAATTGAGAACAACATGCCATTTCATAATTTACTCAAATGCTTACCTTCAAAGGAGTATAATTTCCTACGAGCCCTGCTTCAGTTGCTTGAAAAATTAAATTCCGCTTATGCAAATAAGCTTGTTATCCGTAAATAAATATTAAAACTTGGAGTTCATTAAATAAATCAATGAAGTTATAAGGAAATTTTGGGTGGAAGTTATTATTATAACAAGGTTATATATATTTAATATTTATAATTTCTTTATATTTTGAATTGATGGGGCTCTTACTTGGCAAAACATCATTATGCACTTAAAATAATAAAACGGTTGTATAAAGGGTTTTGCTTTTTACACTTCTACAATTGTTTCTTCAAACCGTAGCTTCATCATCGCCATCTAATATTGTATAAATTGTATATCAATTTGAAGTATAGTTTGAAAATGACAAGCTTAATATATGATGAATTAAATTTTTACTTAACCCGCGGTGAACATTTTTATGTTAATTAGAAGGTTAATTAAACATTTGGTTTGATTTCACCATTTTTAAGTGACATGCTTAACTCTGTCGAAATTATAGTCACAATTAATATTAAGTGTGTGATATTAAAAAAGTTACTCGTGTTTTTAGTAGACTATTCCACTCCTATTACATCTAGCTAATGAAAAGGAGGCATTTTTTACTTTTTAGCCAATCACGTCAATTTATAAGTGAATAAACACCAACTTGCTATTTATTCACCTGAATAAACTGAAGTTAGCTATTTCCCGACAAAAAAATTGAATTAGCCTTGATAAAAAAGCGAAAAACGTTGGTTATACTTATGTCATTTGTAAGTAGGTTATAAAATCAAAAGGTTAGGTAGGGCTTCATCATCCATAATAAATGCGACGGTGGCAAGTTCTGTACGAAAATAATAAAACTAAAACGAGATCGTATGTTTGAAAACAATTTGAAGAATTTTGCGCCCTTAGAAACTACCAATCTTTAGCAAAAACTTCAATGGAAACTGTTTCCGCGATTCTAACCGACTGGGAATAAAATATGAATAAGGTAAATGCAAATAATTATAAGGAAGGTGTTGTTTAATCAATGTCGAAATTTTCGGCTAAAATACTGCAGGAGATGTATCATTTTAACATAAATATTGAACCGTTCACCGATATTGGTTTCAAGTCGTGGAATAGTCTTTCCAAATACCATTCGTGATGACAATTAAATCGGAATAAATTTTGTCTTTAGTACATTCAAGTTTGTTGCTTATTCGCGATTTTTATTCGAGCAACTGATAGAAAAAATCACTCGCCTGGCGGCTCGTGATTTTTTCGTGACAGTTGCTCTCATTAAAATCGCTAAGCAACAAACTTTCATGCAAAAACAAAATTTATTCGAGTAAATTGCCATCACTTATGGTATTACTTGTGATAATAATGGTTTTAATATATTAATTGCCACTTAAATACTATCAATGTATATGGTAGGGAATGTTACATCTAAACCGACTACAGATTTAGTAGTGGGGTATTAGTAACATCAGTTTGTTCATTTAATAAAGTATGGCCTTTATTAATTTATAGTTGTTTCAGTAGAAGTTATTTTCTCCGCCTGTAGGGGAAATTATGATCTTCCCGAAGGTGGATACGCAAGTTGAAGTTATTTTTGTCTCTTGAGTCAAACAATATTTTTGTAGGCGTATTAGGTTTTCAAAGGTTCTGCCTGTTTATTCAACGTATATGATTAGGCAACTGTTATCTATGTGTGCCTATTAGGAGTACTTTATTTATTAAGATAGCTTCCTTTTCATAAACCTTTGCATACCTTTATTTTCTGTAGATAAAAGTATGGTTTTGATAGTCCGGAAATTCGCTGTCTAACATAATTAATTAACAGTAATTAACTATCGTGGTCCTGTTGGTATAATGGTAATCTATACTTTTACCGATGTGCATGTATATTAATATTACTTTTGTAAACCTAATAATAGTATTTAGTTGCTAGTTATCAATATATTTAGAATAGGTAAGGCTATATTAGCTTTATTTAATAAATACCTTTTACTTGTAGTGCTTGCCAGGTTCCTCGAATCATCTAGATATAGTAAAAATATTCCATTATTGTTTCCCTGTTAACAACAACCTTTAGCCGGTTAAAATCTGTTTTAGATCTTAGCAGCATAGAGCAGTTGAAGACCAACACAATTTGGTTTCATTAAAAAAGTTAAATCGTGGATACCATCTTAAGGTAAAATGTCTGGTGGATCAGTGAAAAGATAATTAACTAAAATGTTAAGGCATTGTCTTGTTGTGGGTTCTTGATGTTCAAACACATTTTATTTCACTTATCTGGTTTGACAATTTAGGAATAAAGAGCCCGTAAGTCTTAGGAAGATAGTCTCTATCTATCTATCTATGATTTGAGTTATAACTAAAGATCATGATGGTACTAAGGTCGAGATGTCGGTAACCTGGAGCGATCCTTAGGGCTCAATTATCAGGCTCTTATTGTGGAACTTAGTCTATGTTGGAGTCTAAACTATTAAAGTTGGATAGTAATCGTAATAGTAACCCGCAAGGTAAAATAATGGATGGTAGAAGTGAGGCTTGAGGTGACGACCCACAAGACTAGAAAACTTTAGTTGGGTAGACGTTGGGCGAGAGAGATTCTGATGAAGAATTGAAATACATTGCGCTAAGAAATTTAGATAATCTGATCCTTAAATATATCATAGTTCACATCAAAATAAGAACGGTAGGTAGCTTCCATATTTGCTAATAGGTACTCCGAACCCAAGGATAGGTAAAAGAAATAGCGCAAAACTTCATTATGCGATCTGAGCACATGTAAAATATGTCGCTTTTAAACACCATATATAATAGATTAATAACATAAGGCGATGCATACAGATCCCTATATTACAGAAGCATATCAATAAACGCAGCGATAGGTTTAGCCTGCACATCCTCGTAGATCTTATTTTTCTGTTAAAGAACATGTATTGGAATGAATACAAAGGAACAAAGCACAGGATATGATGCCTAGGGAAGCACACGTTTATTTTGAGATAGTGTGGCACAGACCCAAAATGGAGAATTAGGGCGGAAACTTGTTCACTATCTTAAGATATATATTAGACTATAATGATGCAAAGAATTCTATATAGGCTTGTCCAAAATTGGCGGTTACAAAATGGTGCTAAAATTAATCAAAATTGTAATATTTTAGTTTTATGTTTCTTAATGTAAACTAGATAAAAATAATTTAGTTAAATATTGGATTGATAAGGCTGTTACTTTAGAACTAATTAAAAAAGTCCTCATAACGGTTAACTTGAATCCTTTGATACCACCAGCTTATTGTCCCCGCCACAGAAGGTAATATGTATTATTATTAGAGGTATACTTGAACCAAAATTATTTTCAATTCCATAATTCATTATTCAATCATCCTAACGGCTTAGCGATGGGAAAACCCTCAAGCCCTTTACTAGCCGAAATATTTATGGATCATTTTGAGTCCGTCATTACAAACACGCACTTTTCAATAAATGTCTTTTTTTGGGTGAGATAGGTCGAGGATATCCTTGTATGTTTTCAAGGTGCAGCTAGACAGGTACATGATCCTATTTAAAGTCAATTCATACCAACATAAAATTTACAATAGAACTCCAAGAAAATGAAATGGCCTAAACATATATCGGAAAAATGATAAACTTGAATTTGACATATACCACAAAGCAATCCATACTGATACACTATCGATTTCCGGCCCATGCCCCAAAAATTTGCAGCCTATAATTTCATGATCCATTGACTGATAAACACTCCATTATCGGAGGCCCATTTCAACAAAGAATTAAATAGAATATTAACAATCGCTATTTATAACGGATTCCCACTTGAGTAAATAAATTTTATTATTATTATTTAATTTATTGAATAAAAAACAACATCTAAAAATCAATTAATCAATCTTTCCTAACAGTAACTTAAACCAAAATAAAAATTATTGCTCATTAATATACAGGGTGCCCCGTTAATGCGGGAAATGGCTGGGCCATAGATTCCTGGGGTCAAAATATGATAACTGAATAGTTGAGGCTATTAGTTGTTGAAAGTACATATTAAAAAAAAAAATATTTGAAAGTGTTATCGTATTTCATTTGCGGAAATATACAAAAGTGATCAAAATATGATGATTTAACACAACTTATCTATATCCAAAAATTTACGGTTAAGCCAGACTTTGCCTACAAAGTACCATTTTTTTTTTCTTTTGTTTATGATTTCGGGTGATCTCGGCTACTCTCATCCAGACGAAGGGTAAATGTGCATCTGGATCTTTCAAGCTCGCTACCGCATCGTCGACGGATGCTAAGCTAAGCGGTGACCAAGCAAAGAAGGAGAGAAGACATTTTGGGTTGTAAATGATAAAAGAGCCTCATCCACCACCGCTGTTTCCGAGAAAAAGATAGGAATAGCGAAGAGCGGTCTTAAGAAAAAAAACAATTGTTTGAATTACACAAGTCGTAAACGTTAATCACCAACAACGATATAAATATGGCCGACGTAGCTACTTAATTCAGGCCGGTTCGCCGTACTCTTCATCGGCGACAGACGTCAAAAGGTTGCCTCAAGTCGACCGTGCGTCTGGATCAATCAAGGTAACAAAATCGAAGGCAACGTAGTCGTCACCGTCGAAATCCAGACTATAAGCGGTTCTACGAAAAAACCCAATGCACCCAAGCCTAAGAGGGAGAAGAACGCATCAAAAACTGTCGCAAAGAAATCATCACCAAAAAAGAAGTAGTTGACCATCCAAAAACGGCATTACCCCAGGTTTTGACGTTGTCGAATTGTGGATAAGAAGCTTTCCAGGTGGAAGTTTATTACCAGGACATGAGGCTTACATTAAAACACTTTCAACATTAGATGCCTCAAGGTAAAGACGGTTGGTCGAATTGAAAAGTCTGACTATTAATATATTTAACTTGATTAGATAAGGTTCAGCTATTATATATTTAAAATGTATAAGCACATACAAGGCATTTGCATGTGTCTTAAATAACAACATACTGATGGCTAGGAACAAGGTGAGAATAATTTTTTTAAGCAGCTTGGCAGGCAAAATCAACAAACGATTTGGATGAAGAAACCGATCTAAGCTCATTAGAACTGATTTAAGCTCATTAAAAATGGATCAATAAAAGACACGGACAATTCTCTTAATTAATATACCTACTTCTCTCAGATACTATGGACACAAAGAGCTAGATGGTTGCTAAATAAATGTTTTCCAAATTACTTTGAAGTTTTTCAAAGAGCAAATGTTGTGCCCGTAGGCTTTAGGAAGAAGCTTCCTATAGTCCAAGTTCATTATAAATGAAGAATTTTATGTTAGTAAGTTTAAAATACCAGTAATTACGGATGATCGCCGAGGCTTGATTCTCGGTGTTAATTTTATATCTTATGGACATGATGACCCACAAAGTGTATTTAGAACTATAGAGAATCGCAAAAGAAAGTTTATGATTAGTCAGTTGATTAAAAAAATCGTAAATTATCTATTAAAAATGTGAATATGTGTTTATTATATATTAAACTTCATAATTGAGACTTTCTTTCGTTAGAATAATATCGTCCAAATGTAAACTTTCGTGAACACAAAAATATATTTTTTTAACATTACTATTCCTTAGATTTCTATTTCTATTTAATTATCCAGAGAAGTAACTGTTTCAAAATTAATTTGTTCTGTAGTCTTAGTAAGACTCATTGTTGTAGATTCACGATATGTTTTCATATTTTAAAATTATTATCTATTTATTACTTTGATCCTCTCACAATAAATAAATATATTACAAATCATAGACAGATAATAATATGTAGTTATAATTTTGGCGTAAGAGATCCCGGGGGAGTTCACACGGTAGAATGTTCTTCCATTCTAGTTCTTCAGTTGATCACATTTGCAGACTACTAGTTCCCATTTTGACTTAATTTTTCTTCAAAAAGCATTATATATATATATATATATATATATGCTAATTAATTACCCTCATTATAATTTTATTCTAATGACAATGATTTGTAATAATCTCACAAAAAAGTCCATAGGACTGCGTCGAGACCAATTCATGTCACATCAACTGGAGATCAATTACATACATTTTTGTAAACTCGCAACGTAACGTTTTTCCGTCCTGCTAGGACCATAATCTTTTTTTATAGCTAGGAAAATTCTGCAATTCTGGCACCAAGAAGTTATATAGCATCTTCATTGACTATGGAGACTTCTACTTCGTTATACATATTAAATCACAAATTAAACACAATATTTACTTTGATTTGTATAACTGTTATACAAAAAGGAGCAATTATTGTGTTTAATTTGTGATCTTTACATAACTCTAATTTCGTGATCTTTATCTTAATAAAAGTAAGATGTGTTAATTCCTCGTGTCGACATTGCAGTCTATTAGGTTACTTTAAACAAAAATCAGGGTATCTTATGCTTGAATGTTAAATTCATGGCACTTCTGAAGCGGAAATGAGCTAGATGCGAAAATAATATATTGGTAAACGTTGAAATGCGCACAATTGCCTGATTTATCGATTATCAATTAAAATAAATTATGGCATCGGAAGAAGATATTACAAAGTACAAACATTGAGTGTAAAACCTGCGAAGAAACAATAACTTGCAGTAATATAGTGACTAAATGTTACAGTTTATGCATGGTTCATGCACGAGACTAAAGGGCAGCGAACTAATATTTTTTTAATGGAAAAAAGGATATACTGTGGTTATGTCCAATGCTTCAGATTTCTACAAGGTAAGTCACTGTTTAATACATTAAGCAAAACCAGCAATACATTAGATAACATACGTTGATCATCAAGCAAAATCAGTGTTATATGAAACAAATCTTTGAAAAGAATAATATACACAAATCAAGCACTGGCACAAACCTACATCCTAAAAGCGCCATCTATGGTGCTGTAGCTAAAACAACAACTAACGAGGAATGTAAAGCAAAGTCCCAAAGAAAGTCTCTATAAATAAATCACTGCCAAAGAAATCTTATCAAGAAAACAAAAAACACACAACCAAAGAGTCAGTTACCGTCGTTCGCGATAATAATGTATGCTCCGCCGAGAGGCATTTACATTAGTAGAATCAAAGAAATGTTCTAATTATTACTAGAAATGTAAAGAATGAAACGTCATTTAAACCTGTCGAAAAAAATCACACATAAACGAGATCATTTCCTCCCAAGGAGCGTGTCATATCGTGTGATGTAAGTGGTGGCCCCACTGGCCACCCAAGGGTCTACATTAACCTGGTAACTCATTTGTTCCAATAGAATTTTGAAATGTTCCGGTGTGAGTAAACCACGCCAGGTAAACTTCCTCACCTGCCCTGTTCCGCGTTGCGACCACACATCCTCCCGCTAAATCACCATCGAGTGAAACCATACCAATTCATTCTACTATATCATCATCATCATCATCACCCTCAGTATTTACTTCAATTTTTGGCACTCTTAAACCGTAACTGGTGTCGGATACGAACTTGGGTTTACATAAACGGAGTCACTTCCATGTAGAGGTGTTCCCAGATGAAGACGAAGGTAAAATTCTGCAATTTCTTCAGGCAGTACACCCTGCGGTCGTTTTTTTTGTCCCGTTTAAAAGTTGGATGGGATAAACCAAACTTTGCAATATATCAGAATTTGGTTTTCTTGTCGAAATGATACCCTTCCCTCGAGGTCTAGCTTTTAGTAAGTATCTTTGTTGACAATCCATTTACGGGTGATGCTTAACCTGCTTAATAATAGTAACAACATTATGAAGAATATCCAAGCATGGTTTACAAAAAATAGATTAATTCTAAACGTGGATAAAATTAAAACTACTTTACAAAAAAAACAATCATTCCGTAAGTACGCCTTAACAAATACAACTAGAATGGTGATGTGGCCACCATAGTACTTTCCCTATATTTTTCTCGAGAACTACAATTATTTGTTATATAAATTTAATGTAGCTCCAATAGTTTAGTAGCAATTGGCAAAAAATGTCAAAATTTTCAATCTTTACTTTTGTTTCCCGAGAATTAAGAATTTTATGAAAAATATGTTTTAACAAAACGTTTTTAGTTTCTTGTTCTCTTTAACTTTTGTTTTGTAAAAAAAAAACAAACAAAAAACATCCACTTCCGGTTGTTGAAGCTTTTCAGTTCCAGTTTTTAACGAGAAAACCTTAAGTTTGAAGTTTCATCTCAATCTGATCATTCGTTTTTGAGATACAACGCCCACAGATATTTTCACGCACGGAAACAATACTTCCCCTATACAGGGTAGCTGATAAGTATGGAAACGGTCGAATATCTCCTAAAGTAAGATAGCAAGCGAAAAGTTTTAGCGTTTTTTAAAAGCTATTAGAATAAACACAAATTAAGTATATAGGATCAGTCAAAAAGTCAGGACGAAACAAGCTTGCTTTTTCTTTAATGGAACACTGTGTATATTATTCCATATTTCAATTAATCTCTAAATTCTAAACAAAATTCGTAAGCACATCATAAAGCTAAACTTAACTGTTTTTCAGATATCGAAGTTTGAAAATCAATTTTTTGTAAATACTCCTCACAAGTCATTTCATCAATACTTCTTTCGGATTGAAAAGTCAACCCTCAATGTCTCGACAGTTTTGTGTATGCATATACAAATAGAACAAAATTATATTAGGATAGGTTAAGTTATGTAATATTTCTAACACATTTTACATGGCAGCAGAATAAATTTTTAAGAAAATATACTAAATCAACTTGTGAAATATATTCGTTTATAACACATTTTAATTGTATATAAAAAGCTAATTAGCAAATTCCTTCCCAAAAATAATTAATTTTATAAATTTTTACGATATGTTCATATACAAAAAGTGTACTTTAATTAAGTGCTGACTTACTTTCTAAAGTTTATCCATTCCAGAATTAACAACAGGCTTCGGTCGTAATAAATTTATCACAACTCACGATTTGTGTCTGTTGTCTTAATAACTGGGTTAATTAATGTTTACTCCGACTATGCACCTTTCCGCTTCAATAAAAAAAAATTGAAAATAGTTGAGTGTAGCTTGCAAAGTTCTGTCTCGCCAACCTTTCTCAGAATCGCATTAAGGAAAGTTCCCGTAAGTTTACAAAATGCACAAAAGTTGTCTAAACGTTCTCGCAACAGTAAATCCATTTTCTTATCGATGGATTTTCGTTGAGCAAGTGAAAGACGTGCGGAGACTTGAAAAAATGTTGCCACAGTGGATTTCAGGTGTAAAAGTTTTTTCTTACTTTCTACTTTTTTTTTATTTATTAAGTCTGTTAATATACACAAGTAGGATCGCAAACTTAAAGAGATAGAAAAATACATATATTTATTGATGAATTTTACATATTTACATTAACATAATGAATAATTATTGTGTTAATCTGTGAAGAGGATATCGTCTTAAGGTCCTTTTGCTTTCGCAAACTTATTTAACCAAAAAATCATTGCAATTGCTGAAAATAAATATATATGAATACATTGAATTAATTAAATTTATGAAGATACATATTTATATTACTTAATTTTATAATTTAAAAAGATAGTCCATTATATAAATTATTGCAGATTTTTCTAATTGAGTATATCTTGATAACGAATACTTAGAGTTATGAAAAAGGTAAAATTAAATTTCTGGTAATAAAATAATGAAACATAAACATACCCGCCCCACTTCTTGTCTTAAATAATATTTTTTTTTTATTCCAAAGAGATTGTGGTGTGTTTAACATCAAATTATTTCCATTCTTAATTTTTACAAGAAAAATAATGAATCATGGCAAATATACTGGCCATAATAGTTATTCTAAATTAATAATTTACTCTAGAATGGGTATTTAATGTAAAGTCGTTTTTATAATATAAGTAGGGCAGAAGTTCAATCAAACTTATTAATAGTACTACCCTATGTTAATGTTCTAAATATACTAGTCAAAATTATCTTATATCAAAAGATTCTCTATCAAAATCGTTTAATTACATAATAGCCGAACCAGGCCAGTGAACAATAAAATCGCCCTTAGCTCGAACTATACATAAACGGATTATTTGGACCGTAAGTTAGCTTAATCTCGTGTTATCCTTTCACGGTTTTCCGTTATAATATATGATTGAAATTTTGTGGTAAATCCCGTGAAATTGATGAAAGGGGAAAATCTAGTAATAGTATAGTCGGCGGAAGTTTCCAATCCACAATTTATCGAACAGATCAGAGGAAGTAGCGTTCGTTCGTTAAACTTTAATTCCAATTTAAAGTTATGGATAGAGGGCGTGGGGCCTTACTTTAAGCTGATGTAAATGTGTTGTGGCGGCGTGGAAGTCTCGCTATGGGTTTCAAGAACTTCTTCGTCAATATCGCGTTACTCGTTAAGGATAATGGTAGCGCAAGTTTAAATTTGCAAAAACGCACAAGAATTGATTGAACCAGATGTCGACGGTGCGCTTTTTTCGCGTTTAATCATCGCATATGAAAAAATTTAGGCATTGCAAACGATGTGACTTTCACCAGTCAAACTCATTAGTAAATATTAACGGTTGAAAGCCACATCTCTTTAATGATACGCTCTGTAAACTCACAGACTAGTAGAAAATCATTCCTGGAAAACTTCAATCTACTGGGAATACTTATTTGTATGTTAAGATATATTACACTTAAAAATTATTTAATAAACACACAAATTTATTATTATTATGACAATTACTATTGTTATTAAAAATACTTTATATTAGAATTATATTATATTTTTTTACAATCAAGTTTGATTTTGTTGAAATTCAAATTATTAATTTACCATTTTTCTAAAGCTACTTGATTACTTATTACTTTGACAACTGATTGGAATTTATTATATATAAGGAACATATTTTTTTTAAAATAATATCGGTTTATATTAAATCCAACTTTTATATTAATCCATATTAAAGTAACTATTCTTGATTTGAATCCATTGCTGATCAAAATGAAAATTGAGACTTTAATTAATGTAGATAATTACAGATTCTAAAAATAATAATAACATCAGTACTATAACAAAGAGATAAGCTAAAGGTACTAATTAAAATGTATAAATATGCCCGATTTAGCATTTTAAAAATTAATTTTGTCTTATTGATATTTGGACCTTTTTGATGACCAGCAGTAACTTTTAAGGTCATGTCCCATGTGGATGAACGAGGCTTTATTAGAGACTTAATTGATACCCTAATAAACAGAATATTAAACCTTATCGTTCGTCTATTTCTAATGAATTAGTTTATAGTAGATGTAAGATAAAATGTGACATTTTCTCCATGAATTTTGAAACAATGAAATTTGCTAGGTAACAGGTCCCCAAGGCCAGCTGCCATCTCCATGATTTAGAAGTATTTTCACAGCAGAAACTAGGGATGTTCAACACAAAGAATTGGAGGAGTTATGAAGTTTTAAGGTGCAAGAATTAAAGTTATTTGTAGAGTAGAGTTTAAATGTGTTCCGCCACTTTAATACAGATGATTGCTAAACAGGTTGTTCATATAGAATGAATTAAGAGTTTTCTGGAAAGAAACTGCGTAAAAATGTTTTTGAATAAGCAGGAAGAAGTAGCAGGAAAAACGGATGTTCAAAACAAAGACCTGAAGGTCTATATTAATAAATTTGAACGTGTTTAATTGAATTGAATGAATTGAAGAATACAAGTCATTTCCTAGTAAACATTAAATGTATTCAACATGCTAGGGTGAGATATGACAGCAATAATAATATTATAATATTAATATTATTATATGTTTCATTGCAGGAATTAAGGATTTATAGGTGTTTGAGAAATCTTTAACGTGTTTCGAAATAAAATATGTCCGACCAGTTGATTTCATATCATTTTACAGTATAAACTAATAGAATTATGAATTGAAGCAGTTTTATAACAGGAAATTAAGATTTATAAGTTATTGTTTTATATATTTACAATAACAACATTGAATGTGTTTAATTCAATTGAATGAATTGAAGCTGTTTCACAGCAGGAGTCATAAAATTTGTAAGAATACAAGTTATTTCATCCTGAAAATTAAATGTGTTCAACCTGTTCAGCTGATGTATGACCGCAATAATAATTAAACTGTTTCAATGCGAAAATTAAAAGTGTTTGAGAGAGCTTTTGAAAAGTTTCGAAACATGTTCGACTTATTCATTTCATATGATTTCAGAGTAGAAAGTAGTAGAATTATGAATTGAAGCTGTTTCACAGTATGGAATTGAAATTCACAAGAATATAAGTTTCTATTTTATAGAAAAAATTAAACGTGTTCAACCTTTTTAGCTATAATAATTTAAATGTTTTATTGCACAAATTAAAAAATTAAAGATTTTTGAGGACGGTTTCAAAGTATTTCCCAGTTAATTTCCTATAATTTTGTAACCATTATGTATTGATATCAATTTTACAGCAGGAATTTAGGTTTTTTCATATTAAGAATTAAGAATGTTTTGTTATAAGATCCATAGAAAATAAGTAATTTAAGCAGATGGAATTGGTGTATTTGGCACATTATATTCCCAACAAAATCAAAATTGTCTTTTTACTGGAGCTATGAGAAGGCTGACTCTTCTAGAATATCATCGAGACTGCAATGACGCTCATATTTTCGTTTATTAACCCTAGATCAATTGACTTTTTAGCATTTATGAATATCCTTGAAAGATATACCTGACCGAAGATATTTTTATTAGCAGATTGATTTGGCTATAATTGATATCTGCTCCTGTATTCACATTATGAGCTGCGAGATCTGGTAAAATGAAGTATCTTCTAAAAATGTAGACATATTTCTTTAAAGCATGCTTTCGAATCATTGCTTCCAGAATATAGTCATGCTTCATGCTTTATCCAATCCACCCTAGCCGATTTTCACTCAGTTTACGCGTTGTAATTGGAGATGCTTGCTGTTGGTATAAGTCTAAGAAAGGAAGAGATTGTAGTGTCTGCATGACTGTTTTCGAATTGTTGCGCATAGCTCCAGAAATTTCTCATATAAGCTAGATCGTGAATGTAATAAGCTTGTTCGTTTGCAATTTTGAGTTTGCTATCATTTGAAGTTAGTCTAACATGATGATCTTTGATGTAAATCGCCATGTTTTCCCTATTTTCCTCTCACACTCTCAGAAACATATGCTTACTTTTTTTTAATTGTAAATATCTTTTACTGTTTGGTTTCCGCTTTTAAATTACATTACATGCATATTTATAAGGTTATATTTTTTACTTTTCTTTAAATTATTGTGTTAGTTTTTCAATTTTTCTTTCTTTTCTTTTTTATTTCTAGTTGGTGTTTTTATTTCATCTTATATCGTTTATTGTTACTATGTTGTGTTGTAAATCCTCTTTGGTTTCCGCGACTATTATCATATCGTCCCCATAGCTCAGCTCTGTAAGTTGAATTTCCTCCGTGTTCCACATCCCTACTTTATAATACTTCATTTTCTACTTGCATCACTTAACTGTCGTCTAGTACACCATTAAATAATGTATTACTTAGTGTGCATCCTTGTTTCAGTCCTGCATTATATTTAAATTTTTTTGACTGTTCGTTGTTTGTACATATGTAGCACTCCTTGTCATCATACTGGCTCTTTATGCTCTCTATTATTTCTTTCTGTACCCTTTTTTTTAGCATGTCCCATAGATCTTTCCGTTTTATCTTATTGAAGGCTTTTTCCATGGCTATATAACGTAATACGTATACCTCTACTTTTTCTGAAACCACTTTGAGTGTCCTCCAAGCCTCCCTCTGTTTGTGCTGTGAGTGTTATTAATAAGATGTATGAATATATATTTCTCCAACTGTGCTTATAATGCTTATGCCTCTATAGTTTTTGCAATATTTGCTGTCTCTTTATGTATCGGTATAATAATTCTTATTCTCCAATTGTCTTATTTTTTCACATTATGTAATACATGAGCTCTAGTAGTTCCTGTCTACATTTTTCGTCTAGGTATTTTATGATTTCTCCGGGTATCACGACGTGTTTGCATGATTTTACGTTTCTTATATGTTTACAAGCTTTCTTAAGTTCCTCACTTACGTTCGTTTCTCTTATCACTGTATTCTGCTCCTTTTCTTTCTCCTCAAAATGTTCTCTCCATCTGCTCATTATTTCATCTTCTTTGATTATTATGTTTCCTTTTTTATCTTTTATAATTTTATTACAATATTTCGGCTTTAGGATTTCTCATTTGCTTTATTGCTCCATAGAATAATACTTGGTTGTCTTTGTGTACCTTTGATATAGTGTTCCCTAAATCTTCCCATCTTCTGCTTTGCTTTCTTTTACCAGTCGTTTCACTTTTTGTCTTTCATCCTTGAATTCTTCATATAATTTTGTGCTATCTTATTTAAATATTTTGTCCAATAATTTTTCTTATTCTTGACTGCTATTTGTATTTCCTTATTCCTTATTCCACCATGATGTCATTTTTCTTTCATAGTTCCCAATTTTTGTTATACCCCACGCTACTTGTGCTTACCCTGTCTTTGTTTCTATGTCCTAATCTTTGTCTCTTGTTTTACAGTTTTCGTCTAGTTTTTCATGGTATATTGTTCTTATGAAAATATGATACAGTTTCAAAATACGTAGGCTTAGATGCACTGCATCAATTGCTGTAGACTGAAAAGGCAAAAGTATTGAATGGCTCAGGTTTTCTTTGATTCTGTAACAATATTAAAAGCTAAATGCCAATACTATGCCAAACGAAAATACATTATATTTATTATCTAGGATCCTGTTTAATTGCTCTAAAGAAAATTAGTTTTTAGGAGTATTTTCATAGAGTATTTCAGGTTGAGAGGGTAACTTCTATATTCTCCTTCAAGTATTTTGGTCTACTACTATTTAAATTATTCAAAAAGCTAAGATAGGAAATATATGGCACATAGGAAAAGTTTCAAAAATATTTACTGTAAAAGAAGAAGAGTAGTATTGTTGGTTGTCAATTTCGAAGATCTCTGAATATATTTCTATCAAGAAAGGGCAAAATTTGTCCGTAGGAAAGTTATTTAAACTTTTCTAATATTACTTGCAAAAAGATATAATTATACAAATAATGTATGGCTTTGCCAATAATATTTCGTTTCATTGTAATCAAGATTGATTATCCGCGAGGCAATCGAAACAGAAAAAAAACAGATAATCTCAATAAACGCGATTACGCATAACGACTGCCCTCATTTGGAAATCCACTTTATGCAACAATCATATTTTACTATTTTACTATCTGCACTACCCCATAGGTAACACGAATCAAAATCATTATTAAAATACTCATCATATTTTGTACATAAAAATAGATTTATTTAGTAAAATACAAATGAATAAGTTAAATTAATACATAGTTTACACAAACGGTGCATTTTAATTAATCAAATAACTTTAATGAACAACTTTCTGTCATCCTTAGTAATTTTCTGAACTAGCCAATAAGACCAACCCATAACAATTAGCGTCTAATAAGTGAAATCCTATAAATTCTTCACGTTCAACCATTCCATCTAATTCGAAAGACTCAGAACTAACTATATTCCTGCAACTGCCAGGCAAAAACTCACCAAAAGCAGTTCACATAAAACAAAAACCCCGACTTAATCAAAGAACGCCTAAATATACAATATATCTTCAAAAAATGAAATCATAATGGTCGCTACAGCCTGACTGCGGACAGCAATCTGTTCAAAATCGTAATCAAACTTCGAGAAGACTTCAAATTTGCAAGAATGCAAACCACTTGCACAGCAAATGTTCACAGCATCAGGAAAACGAAAAAGCGGAAATCCCACAACACCCTCAGTATGATCTGCTGAACCACGACAGATTACAAGTAAACAACGTTACCTTCTACACAGGAACACCTCATATTTCCCGCTAAATTCGATTGAACACTTAAGTGTATACAAACACAAACAATTACCAATGTATTCCTGTAATAATGATGGTAATCAATGAAGATATGAACCCGGCGCATCTACCAAAAGTTAACCCCCCCTACAATCTTTACTTTCAACCGTGATGCCAACACTTAGAACCTTATTTATCATAAGTAATAAGACATATAAATATCAATTAATTAAATTTAACACCGAACGTGGTGAAACATTTTTATGTTACTTAAAAAATTAATTAAAAATCTTGCTTTTGTTTCACTCTCTCACAATTACAATATTTCATATACGTATCTACTAGATTTAAGAGCCTCGCAAAAAATTTGCCAACCAGACATCGCCACACATATGATGCCCGTCAAAATAACCAAAAATTTTGCTAGATATCGAACCGAATCGCCTCATTGCGGTTTTGATTAGGAAATATTGAGTACTCCGAAGAATTTTTGGTGATATCAGATTCACGCTACGGCATCATATTGAGGTTATGCTATTTGAAAACACAGTGCCATCATAGACTGCCATAAGAGATATGTGTATCTTAGTACCAGCTTATGTACACAATCGCGTACAGACCCAAGCACCAGCAATCACCATCACACCTACAGCAACCTGCTGTCATAAATCAGGATGAACAGAATAGGGAAGACCACCCTAGAACTATTAATCTACACCATATATTACATTTTCACAAGTCAACTAAAGTATAATGCTTCTGATTTCCCAACTGTGTATTTTCTCTCTTTGCGCCTCCTACAGTAAAAAACTTATTAGTGAAATATTATTATTATTATTATTATTATTAGTACTCGTGTCAGAGACACTACCCACAGTAATTAAACCCACATAAAGCGCAGCCAGCTTCCCGTTAATGAAGAAATACTTGTACCTAATGGCTATAAATGAAATAGGAAAAGAGTAAATATTTAGAATAAGAAACGTAAATAACAACTTTGCTGTTTATTAACAGACAATCAACAAGAAAGATGAAGAAATTATCGATGTACAGTACAAAATTGCTATTTACCGTGAGGCACCGTGCTTTTGGCCGCGACAGCCCGCCTATCCAAAGCTAAGGCCGCTCTCAATTTCCTTGCAAACCATCAGACTATTTAAATGATTCACCAACTTCTTGTCACATATTTAGGAGGTAAAAGATATTTACCACCTCCCAGCGGAAAGGGGACCAACAAATACTACGTAAGCTGTATCCAAAACACCTAGATAAAGTGTGATGCAAACGTCCCGAATCAGAATGCAGCGTGGAAACAAGCAGACATGCAATGAGCTGAATGGGTAGCTATATTACCATTCTGACTTCGATACACATCGTCATTTTCTTACACGAATTTGCATCACACAACATTTTTCAAAAGATTATACTCACCACAACATAAATATAGAACAAAACTCATACAAATTCATAATTGGTATTTTGGAGATGCAAGTAAACTTCATTTTATAATTCCTTAACATATGTCAAATTTAGGGAAGTATCCAGAGCTACTTTCATCTCACGCCGCTCCCTATGCCGTGAATTATACACCAGCAACGTGTGTTCCGCCGTGTCTATAGGACCAATACTAAAGTACTTGCTCTTACTTCTGTCCTCCTTGTTGCTCCAGTTCAGTAACGTCTGTAAACACCCATGGTTAGTAAGTAGCTGAGTGAGGTAATTGTTTAAGAGGTCATGTCTCCTATGTAGCCATAGGATTTATATATTTCTTTTGATTTTGATGGATTCTGCGCATGCGGTGGCTGCAGGGCGTAGCTTACACTGGCGACTCCTAATAGGAACCTCCTCTTTTTATATGTTGGGCCATTAAAGTTGGCTAAAAGCCTTAATACTGATCGTCATCTCCAAACGACCCCCCCTGCTCTCAGTACTTGTCTTCTGCAGTTAATGTTGGCCTCCAGCTCAACCTTTTTTTCTACCTGCCGGGTTCTTCCTGTTCGTCTGGTGGGGAGCCACACAACCCCGGTATTGCTCGCTGCTACCTCCAGACTATTCATTGATGGCCAATTTACCACTATTTGTGTGACCACGTCAGTCACCCGCTTAAGCTATTCGAGGCTCCTGTTCTTTACAACGATTAGTATGTTGTCGGCGAAGCCCACTTCAGCTCCTTGGTTACCCTCTTGCACTCTGCTCCTGTGTAAAATGCAAGAATCTTGACCTCAGCAGGCAGTTTGTGCTGGATCTTTCTTTCCTGAAGCCAAACTGCCTGTCTGGCAGTCCTCCCACGCTGTCTATGTGATTCGCCAGTCCTTTGTAGAGTAGCCTGTTAAACAGCTTGTCTTTACTATCAAGAAGGCAGATTGGCCTGTATGAGCTCGTTTCTATTTAGTCTTTTTTTCCTTTCAGGATAGAGACACCTTTGGCCCTTTTGTACGTTCTCAGAAAAAATCCCTGTCTGGTGCACTGAGAATAATTTTGTGAAGGTCGCAATTTAAGAAGTTGCTGCTTCGTTTGCTCTTTGTAAGAGAGCTTGGTTGTGAGGACTAGACGATTGATTGAAAACCACACTTTTTGATTAAATCTGAGAATATTTCAAATATCTCACAACGATTCAATTTTAAAACTGCCTTAAAACTAACTATACATAGAAACACGAAAACGACATAAAATGGGGAAGAATTCATTCCTTTCAAGGATGAGGCGACTCTTGGCGGATCTTGAGGTACTCGATGACTTCTTTGAAATCACGAGCATCTGCTACATATCTGTTCATCATCATACACCACTAACACTTGTTTATGATGCACAAATTTTATTATTCAAGTGGGAGAATTGGGAGTGTAACTTCACTAACGAGAATTGGACACAAGGACGATAAATTTGATGGATTTCAGTGAATTCCATCGCCTAATCCAAACTCATCGGTTAAGGAGTCGTGCAAACTGTTGTGTTTAAATTATTCTTGGCTAGCTTGGACTTCTTTGCCCTCTGAGGTTCATCACCTAGGTTCTTACTTATGATCCTACTTCTTCTCTGCGTCGTTATGCAGCAAACGCAGAGTGAGCAACATCCACTTTCTCATTCCACCAATATACCGATGCATTTCCATGTCTGCTTTCGGAGCACACCCGTGGAAATTGCCCTCTCGCATGCTGAGTGCTTTGAAGGAACACGCGCATGACTCTGCTGTCTCTTTAATGAATTTCCTAGCCTCCAAGGCTTCCCTTAATTTCGCCGCATCCATCTTTCTCACTCTATATCTCGTCTGAATTGTTGTACGAGGACTGCCGCTGAAAGTACTTTGCTTTCAGTACTCGAAGGGGATGTACATGTGTCCGTTGAAGGTTTCTGCCCCTGTCTTCAGCCTCCACCTTCGGAACAAGCTAAGCATTTTCATGTTAGCTAGGGTTAGGTTAATAATTTATTTGCTCCCAACTCTTGTCGAGAGCACCGGAATCACAATGGTTGATAAATTTCCGGTCGAGTCACGCCAGTACCTCGGCCAGTACTGTTCCCCTCGTATAAGTACAGCTTACATTCTTTTCCGGGGCCTTGAACTCAAGCCACTACGTGGGTAGCGCAAGATGTGATGCCTACAGAGTAGCGTATGTACCGATTATGCTCTATGAGTCGCATACTGAGTCACAAAGTCACGGACCAAATATAGTCAGTTACGGATCGAGTATAATTAGAACACACAAAAGAAGAAGAGACTTCAGCAGTAAATTCACTAAGACTGAGAAGATAGTATGAGTAATAGCTGATCGAAAACAAGCAGCACACAACTGCACATTCAACCACGTAACTGTCTTAAAGTACCGAAATTATAACCATATTAGGTTTACATAGCTTAACTTTTATTGAACTTAAGTAGAAGTGTTTTGTTTGCTCAACAATACAAGGAGATCGTCTTCCTAAACTATCTACCAAGACTAACCCGTAACAGCTTCTTCTTCTTATGCAATTGAAAAAAGTTAAATGATTTAACCCAAAGATTTAAATTCAACAATTTACAGGTACTATTCACTGCTTTTGAAAGGTCTACTATCCAAACCCAAATCCTTTTTTAAAGGTAATATCTATATCAATTTTAGAGTTTCGGCAGATATGCGTAATCTTTGACATAAGTCTAGAATCGTATTTTGACAGTAGTATTCAATGTGTTGAAGATAGTTAGAGATGAATTTAATTTATTTGCAATTCAAAGACATGAATTTGTATCTTCGTGTGTGCTTAACTCTTTTTCTTTTATGATTATTTATATTCCTTTCACGTACTTCTAAGCAATAGCTAAAGGATTAAAAAATAAAAAATAAATCTGTCAAAATGACATGAAATATAAAATATAACAGTCTCATATAAAATGAGCAAAAATAAGCCAATAACGGCTAAAATATTGCCTAAAGTGGCTAAATACACCGCTGGTGAGGATCATCATCCAGTATTATGGGTTTGAGTGGAAGAACACATGGTGAACTCCGCCCGCATGTTCCCTGCTCTAAATTGTTAAGTAGTTTGTAAATTTATATTATTTGTTATATATTTTTTAAGTGAACATGTAAAGCAAAATCAATAAATCAATAAATCAATAATAATTTATAACAATTTAATAAGGACCAGAAAGACACTTTCCTAAGTGACGCCCATTCAAACGAGATTAATATGTTGTAATTAAAACACGATAACTTTGTTGTACCACTTTATTGTTTAAAATTATTCTGTGTTTATAGTTTCAACCATAAGCTAGTCCTTATCAAACTGCAAGTAACTTAAATTACGAACAATTTTCTTATTTATACAATATTATGTCAGTCTGGTAGAGATTAATCTGATAAAATTCTCTTATTAAAGAAAAATAAGCAAAAATCAAAGGCTAAACAAACATTCTCATACAATATAATATTTTCGGGATATATTGCGGCCTAATTAAGGTTGGTCTGTTTAGTCTACACAAGGGCAAACACCGCATACGTGTAAACAAACCGCAGAAAGGTAAACAAAATTGAACACAGTTCGTTAGAAATGTGCATTCTAAGCATACTCTGGTAATAATAAACAAAGTTTCATTAATTCAGGGAATCACCGTCCATTATAAAGAAAATTCGAACTTTACTAACACTGTTTATAATGATATAAAAGGCTGCGAACTTAGTTTAATTACATTAGGAAATCATGATTCGTGGAAAACTTAATTCTAGCTGTATCAGCACCGCTTTCAATAGAATGTAAATGATGAGAACAGGATGATCTTAGCCAGGTGACCCTTAATCATAGCAAATATAACATCAAAGGTTCACTGAAGTGCATTTAGAACTTCTTGCGAACGTTGTCCTAACTAAATACGATTCTGTATTTGCAACTATTTCAATATTTATTTAATGTATATTTTTATTTAAATAACATGAAATTAAATACAAAACCATTAATCAAGCATAAAATTAATATATTACATTGTCTTGAAGAATTGTGCACATAAAAGGAAATAATCCAACAAATAAATAATAATAAAGTGTTGTAGGTGAAATTCCCAAAACGAAATTGCAGCATCTTTAGTTCTGGTCTCGAGTTGGATGAGACTATTAAGACATATTTTCCATTAGTAACAAACTTATTTCCATACACACAAGTAACATAATTCTATTAAATTATACCACAGGGGAAAAAATAACTAAAAGTTACAAGTACAGTACAATTTACCTGTCAATCGAATAAATAATTCGTTCTCAAAATAATATTTTCCATTTATATTAACGATGTTGCCAATACATGGGCAATGGAACGTTCTTACAATATCTTTATTAGTCGCATTAACACTTTCGCGACCGCTGTATACAGGGTGAGTTTTTTTCGATGTTCTCTATGGGGATCTCGGAAACTATAAGAGATAGAGAAACGGTTAAATAGGAAAAGAAGTATAGATTTACGAGACGAATAAAATTCCACTTTCAAAGTTTTCAAAAATGTCAAGGGTAACTAGATATTTTGAGAAAAGTAAAAAGTGTCAATTTTTTCAAATCAATATATCTCGGTTATTATAACAGATAGAAAAAAACTGTAAAGGACAAGGTTTTAGATAATTTTATGTAGATTAATAAAAAATAGTCAGAAAATTTTTATCGCCATTATTTTCCGAGATATGATGCAAACTTACATTTTTTTAAATGGAAACCATAGTTGGTAATTTTTTTTTCTTTAATCCAATATGGCATATGACATAGTTATTTCTAAAAGTAAGTGAGTTATAGTCATTTTAAATTTTATTATAAATAAAAAATGGGTAGCCATGAAAAAGATGAAAGTAAAACAATTGCAGTTGTTTATAATAATAGCAATATTGTAATTATTAGTTCTACAAAGTTAAATAAAAATGAAAAGCTAGCATAAGAATAATATTTTTGTAATTATCAAATGGCCTTCTGTATACCACCCATTTGTTAAGGGGGTAAAACGTTTCTTACAAAAATATTATGAACGGATGAATCGCGATTCACTAATTGTGGGTATTTTTAATCGCCACAATGAACATAGATGAACTTAAGAGAATCCACGAAAAGTTTTACAGAGAAAACTACAAATTAAATTTGGGTTTAATCCATGGTGTGTTTGGATTAATAATTCTCGGTCCCTATGTTTTTAAAAGCTCACTAAGTGAAAATGATTACTTTCATTATCTTCAGAAAACATTTGAAGATACGCTCGATTGTTTAAATTTATCATTACAAGCAAGTTTGAAATGGTTTCAATATGACGGTGCTTGACCTCATAACATGTTGGCTTTACAAATTATTTAAATGATGCTTTTCCTAACTCATAAGTGGGAAGAAATAAACCAATCCCAGGGCCACCTAGATCTCCCGATCTGCGCGTTTTAGAATTGTTTCTGTGGGGTTATGTAAAAAACAAAATTTATGAAAAATCATATCAATCTGTGGAGGATCATAAACTAGTTGTTATTGAAACATTTAATCCAATTTACATGAGAATAATCAAAAAGCCATAAATTCAATTTTAAAAAGATATAATTTTTGTCATAATAGTATTAATAGTGGACTCTTTGACCATATTTTCTTAATATTAAAATTTCGCTCCCATTAATATATTTTGATAATTACAGAATTACTTTATGATGTTGTTTCATTTTGGTTTATCTCTGTAAAACTAATAATTACAATATTGCTATTATTATAAACAACTGCAATTGTTTTACTTTCATCTTTTTCATGGCTACCCATTTTTTATTTATAATAAAATTTAAAATGACTATAACTCACTTACTTTTAGAAATAACTTGATCATATGCCATATTGGATTAAAGAGAAAAAAATTACCTTTTGAATGAGGTAGTAGCCAACTATGGTTTCCATTTAAAAAAATGTAAGTTTGCGTCATATCTCGGAAAATAATGGCGATAAAAATTTTCTGATTATTTTTTATTAATCTACATAAAATTATCTAAAACTTTGTAGTTTACAGTTTTTTTCTGTCTTGTATAATAACCGAGATATATTGATTTGAAAAAATTGACACTTTTTACTTTTTTCAAAATATCTAGTTACCCTTGACTTTTTTGAAAACTTTGAAAGTGGAATTTTGTTTGTCTCTTAAATCTACACTTCTTTTCCCATTTAACCGTTTCTCTATCTCTTATAGTTTCCGAGATCCCCATAGAGAACATCGAAAAAAACTCACCCTGTATATCCGTAATGCAAAAGTTTAATTTTGCCCAGGACCGCACATTTTGGTGAAACATTGGAGCGAATAATTAATCCCACGATGATTATGTGTTGTTTCTGATATTGTTTTTGCCTAGAAAACTTATAAAATCTTCAAATCACTTTTTATTAATTAAAAAAAAATCATAAATTATGAATAAAGAAAAAAAGATTGAAAGAAGGAGTTTAAATGTTCATTTAGTTGAAATACGTAGATTAACCGTCTTTGCGATATATCTTGTTATAAATTATCTCTTTTCTAATAAGATAATTTATAATATGATAAAGGGTTTTACAAAGAATCTTTTATATTTACTTGAAATCCACAAGTCTTGTGTTAATGAGGAAATTTAATTAATTAATGGACAGAAACACTTCATTTTCACTCTTACTTTCCGCGCTGTTTGTAAATATGCCTCTGTGTTATACAATTAAAATAAAAGTGTTTTTGTTGTTATAAAAAACAATGCTTTCTTTGAAAGGTAAGTCAACATAACACCCCATGATAATTACTTTGTATAAAATGAAAGAACTGCTTTAATTATTTCAAACCTGGATTTGAACTACTCTACCAGAATTATATTTCCTTCGTCATAATAAAAAAGATAATATAATTTTATTCTACAATAAAAATACTTAATAGTTTGTCTGTATAACAGGATTTAATCTTCGTTATACAGACAAACTTTTAAGTATATTTATTGTATAATAAAATGTATAATGATGTAGATGCCTCAAGAATCAACGATATAATTTTATTCATTAATATTAAATAATTATTGTTTTATTTATGAATATATTAAGTTAACAAACAAGATAGATATATTTTAGATTAGGTATTGTTTCTTTTTTTACTTCATTTATGTGTTCATTTATTCTTACTTCTATTATTCTATTAGTTTGTCCAATATTTAGAATGTCAATGTCAGTTTGAAAATTTTATAAAACGCATCTTGAAATCAAGGAAAAATAAGCATCTAAATGCTAAAAAAATAAGTATCCAATGCTTGACCGTTTGGAACAGTGGAGGAGAGGAGGAATTCCGCCCTTCAGCATGCTGACAAAATTTGTATTGTTTACATGTATGTACATTTTTGTGCCAATTTTTGTTATTGTTCCATAAAAGCATGTATGATAAAGACAAATATAATCTAATATAATCTAATACGTATGTTTCGTCGCAATTTTTTCATGGTATTTTGTATACGCCCTGGCTTTCAAAAGGGATTGTGTCTTTATGTTTGTTTGTGATGTTACGGATTTTTGTTGTAGTTGTGAAAACAGTTGTAATGTTATATTTTTTAGAATTCGGCTAATTTTATCCCTTGTTCCTTTAATATATGGAAGTGTTGCTGTTACTATTGACGTTTCATCAGGTTTTCCACGTGGCTTTGATATTCTTGTTTGGTTTATATATTCATTTGTAAATTCTGCATTAGTACATTTTTTTATTATATCTAGTTCTTCTTTTCTGTGAATGGGGTCTAACAAACGTTCTGAGCGTATGATGAGTGTTGAACTACTGATCGTTTTTGATCTGGGTTGTGATTTGATTTTGCATGTAGGTATCTGTTCGTATGAGTTGATTTTCGGAATACTGTGTATTTGAGGGGATCCATCTGGTTGTCTGGTTGAAAGGACGTCGAGGAATGATATTTGTTTGTCGATTTAAGTTTCAGTTTAAATTGTGAATTGGATTTTGGAATGTCTGCTCTTGAGGTGTTCTAAAAATTGTTTATGTTTTTCTTTACCATGTGTCCAGATAGCCAATATGTCGTCTACATAGCGTAGCCATAAATATGGTTTATACGGCGCCGAGGCTATGGCTTAAGTTTGGAAATATTTGATGAACAGCTTGGCAAGTACCGGCGATTTACTATAATTTATTGTGATATCTATAAAATATATACAAATTTCGCATTATGAAAATAAAATATATACTACATATTAGTATATCTGTATCTTGATTAGAAATTAAAAGCACTTGGCGTGTTTCACAGAATTATTCTGTGGAACTTCACCAGCGATTTTCATCCTCTCGACCCCTCCGCTTGATCTGATTCTGATTCAACTGTCGTTAAGATAGCTTCATGCTAGTTTGCATATGTAGGGCTCCACCTTTCTCCGCTCCAGCTTAGCAAGGATCAATTAGCTATCCGCTTTGTAGGCATTACACTCATCCAACGTTATGAGGCACACCATTGCCAGGTTTCCTCCCTGACTGTATCTTTGGTTCTTCAGATATTATTTTCAGGGCATCAATTGTATTATAAATCTACCTACCCAGAAGCCAAATTGGTTTTCAGCTAGACTCCTGGTCCTGTCAATTTCCGCCTTGTGCCTTCATATTATTTGAAGTTCGGAGTTTCTTTTAATATAATATTTAGTGTTGTTTATTAGTTCTGCTAAAAACTGGTGTGATAATTTGTGATTATATATTATATAGTTTTAAGTTCTTTATTTGTTTTTTCTTGACTGGATTATATTAGTTTTTAAGTTAAGTGTAGCTAATAGCAATTTATATATTAAAATGGTGAATATAACAAATAGAGAATTGTTTGTTAAGTAGGTTAAGAAATAATAACACTTTGCTAGTGTCACGAATTTTAACCCTTTTTATTGTGACTAGTTTCGTCTTATTCGGACATTATTATTATTGTATTCATTTAATAATGTCCGAATAGAACGAAACTAGTCACAATAAAAAGTATAAAAATTCGTGATACTAGCAAAGTGTTATTATTTGTTAACCTACTTCGTAATCAAGTTGTATCATAAAGTAACGTCTTCAACAATCAATCATGTTTGTTAAGTGGTATGAACAGGAAAGAAAACAGTCTTACTACGACTGCTACATCTTCATGTTTGTTATATTATGTTTGTAGTATTACAAACATAACAACAAGTAATATCCGAAATTAGATAATTGCTTACTGTGTAACACTAAATAAAAAGTGGAAGGCATCTTCATATTGTCATAGTACTTACAGTAAGTAGAAATTTGAACATACTGATCAGTTATACAAAATTAAGTAAATAATTGGCTTACTTATTCGCTCTTTCTTGGGCCGGTGATATAATTTTGTGTGCCACTCGCTGCTTTGTCTTTTCGATTCTGGTTCGTAGTCCTCGAACATCCAGGATTCGTCTCCCATTACAACAGAGCAACAGAGTTAGGAAACACGGAAACTTCTAGTTTGATAATGACAAGTTAAAATTGTCGAAACTATAGTCACTAAATAATGTCCGTGTTATACAAACAAAGTTAAAAAGTTTTTTTATTTTTGAAGAGTTAGGAAAGTCCGACCCATTATGAATCGCGAAACTCGAAGTTCTTTCTGGTGTCACGTCAATACTTTCGGCAGAATCTTCGCTTAGATGTTGCACATTTGCAAATGTTTAATCACTACCCCATGTACCACAAATATGGTCATATTTAGGATTTCAGCGATTTGCCAAATGCTCAATCGATGGTTGGAACGCAAAACTTCACTCACACGATTCAAGTTTGTTCATTGGAGATCTCCAGGCTGCCTTAAAATGCTTCGTGCCATTTCCCGGCCTTAAAGTACAGTCAATTAAATCAACACACAAAACACACTTTCCGCTCAGACTACTCGGACCAAACTAGCGACAGGCTGCATTGGAAGGGCAGACCCGTTACCACATTTCACGACCCATTTTGTGCCGCTGCGATTAATAGTCGCGCCACAATAACATAATGTGCAATACTTTAATAATGGACCCTGTATTTGCTTATAACTATAACAAATGTAAAGCTTGTATTGGCATGGAAACACACTGAGTACCAATTTTTTAAAGTCATTTTACGAAAACACTTCTTAACTTAATTTGTAAATTTATGTACTAAAGCTGACTCATAAATATGCACAATGCACAAAACTAGTCTTCGCGAATATATTTATTTATATTTTTATATAAATCACTTAATGTTAGTCAGCAGAATTTCGATATCAGAAACTGTAATATCAATACAATTATTAAACCTATGTTTTTAAAAATTTCTTATTCTTATGAGAACATTATTATAATAAGAACATTTCAATTTCTTTTATAAATAAGTTGGATTTTACAGAGGTCGTAGGGCAGAAAGACCGATGGTTGATAGCCCAAACGGACAGACTAACAATTATATTCCATTTGCCAATGTTTTTAATTGTATATATAGTTGTTCGAATAAAGATGTTATTCTCTCTCTCTCTCCATAGGTCTATAACAAATTTAAAATAAGTCACCTCAATCAATTGGGAAAATTTAGATTAATGCTTAAGACAATAATAATAATAATAATAATAATAATATGTTTATTTGTGCTATTACATAGAGCTTATACACGTCAAATAAGTTGTTAGACAAATACATAGAAAGCATATTGATAAATTAGGAACACACTTGATTTAAAGGTTGGTTAGTCTATAAGCTATAAAAATTAAATGTATAAATAAATTATAAATCATTTTATAAATCATAAATAAATTGTATAAATTAAATAAATTTAAATAACGATACAACATGCTAAAATAAATGTAATATAAAAGCTGATAAAACCATATATGATAAACACGATAAGTGAAATATAAAACAATTAAAATAAATGCATGTAGAACGAATTATTTAAAATAAGTAAAAGTTAAATAAATAGATAAATAAATAATAATAATAAACAAGTATAAAAATTATTTTAAAATAACGGTACATGATAAAATCAGTATATACATAAAGTTAAAAGTAATAGTTAAAAATAACATATAAAATATAACTAAAATCAGGCGGAAATAAAACATACACTAGGATAAAAAATATCAATAATAAAACGGTCGAATAATAAAAACTATAAATATAAAATGAAAATACTCGTATTTAATAAAAATCAATAATTATAACATACATAAAAGCCTGAACAAAACATACAGATTAAAATAATTCCCAAGGAGTAATATAGTGCAAGTACCTATTATATATTAAAATCATATTTAAAAAAAATGATCAAAACTATAAAAGGCATTAGATGTTAAGATGCCCTTTATTACCTGTTGGAATTTTTAAATTCTAATTAGCCCAAACTTGGGGGTAATTTGTTAAAGAACTTAATACAAAAATTATTTATTCCAGGTTGACTTCGCATTAATCAAATAGTGTTCTGGTATATATTTTCCTTCTGCCTTGTGTTGTATGTGTGAATATCTTCGTGCACCGAAAAATTCTGAATATTCGTCTTTACATATAACAGGCATTTAATAATATACATTGAAGGTAACGTCAATATTTCAAGTCTAATAAAATACTGCTTACAGTCATCCTGATAACTGCAATGACTCTAATATCCCTCCTCTGTAAGGAAAGCAACCTATGACGACACGAGAATATGACCCCATACAATTATACCATATGCTAAGAGTGTATGAACTAAGAAGTAAGCCGAGCGTACCTTAGATGGAGATAGTTTGCAATACAGCTTACGAAATAAATAAAAATTGATTTATTTACTTTCATAGCAATTTGTTCTCCTTATTCTATCCACTTTAAGCCCAAGAATTTTACCGAATCGTTAGTCTGAACCGACTTACTCAGGGAAAATATTCGTGTGACCTTCTTTTCCTCATTTAAATTTAATCTATTACTAGCAAACCATGTTTGCGCTTTAAATACGGCAGACATATTGATTGTACTTGCAGTGTTCATATCTACTCCAGGTGCAACTAAAGTCGTGTTATCTGCAAATTGAATCACGTTACAACTGTTAACATAAAAAGGAAAATCGTTAATATAGACAAGGAAAAATAATGGTCCAAGAATTGAGCCCTGTGGTACACCATGATTTATAGATAATGGCCCCGATATATTTCCATTACAAGAAATAACCTGTGTCCTATTTATCAGGTAGCTTCTCAGCAAATTTTGATTTATTTTCCGTTAAAGTTATAAATTGGCAATTTTTGAATAAGAATCTCGTGGGGAATACAGTCAAATGCTTTGCTTAGATCCAGAAAAGAATCTATAGTTCTTTGACCAGTTTTAAAAGTTTCAGGAATTGAAATGGGTGAGATCTAGCACGGCACTCACAGTTGATAATCCTTGACAAAAACCGTATTGGTTATCGTTGAAAAGATTATTCTTTACAATATAATCAATTATTTGCAGGGAAATTACCTTTTTCACATTCTTTGCTATAACAGGAAGCAGTTATATGGGCCTGTATTTAATTTTATCATTTATGTTACCTTTTTTGTGAATATTAGTTACTTTAGCAGTTTCTAAATTTTGAGGAAACACACTAGTTGTTAATATAAAATTAACCAAATTTCCCAGGGACTGCAGAAGGACAGTTTACTGCTTAGGCCATAAATATCACAGCTATCACATAAAACATTACTGAAACAAAAACTAGACTGACAATTTATCACAGATGATGCTATAACTAGGGGATCAGTAACGCAATTACTTATATTATTAGCAATTTGACTTCCAATTAAAGTAAAATTAAAATTAAAATTTTCATCGGAAATATAATATGTTGAATTTAAGCTCTTATTAATTATGTTCCACATTGCTTTTGTATGATTTGGTGATGAACTTATATCCCTATCATTAGCCTCAATTTTAGCTGATTTTATTGCACATTTGTTCTTAACCGCTTTTAAGATTAATTAATTCAGGTGTGACATTTCTATTACACATTTCTTGCAATAAATGAAGTAAATCTCTCATTTGTTTAACCTCTGAATGAAACCATTTTGAATTTGCAAGTGTTACATTTCTGCGTGTATTTTTTTGGGGAAGAGCTGTATTAAAATGTTTTACTACAGTCCACATGAAGCAATTCCACATATCATTAACATCACAGTAATTGTCAAACTAAGTCTCTGTTGCAAACAAATTATAAAACAAGTAAATGCCCCTAACTTTTATTAGTCTAATCAGCCGACTTTACCTAGAAAAACTCGTACTAATTATTGTTCTCAGCTGCATGCCAATTGGGTTCACTTCCACCAGATATAAATCAAAATTAATAAAAAAAATATCAAGACATGCATTCCCTCTATTAGGAAAATTAATTGTTTTGTAAAAACTGAAACTGTTCAAAAAATGGCTAAGTAATAATGTTTTACTGCAGTTTTTCAGAAAATTTACATAGAAATCACCACAAAGCACTATATTACTTCCTAGTGTGTTCATCTTACTAAGTACTTTACTAAGATAGGTTAAAAAATAATTTAAATTTCCATTGGGACTCCTACAAATAACAATTATAATAACATTATGTATTGGCAATAAACAACAATATATTTTACATTCGATTTCAAGTGATAAATCATTGATGTCCAGCGAATTAAATTCCCAATCCGATTTCACTAATGTAAGAACTCCACCATGAATATGAGATGGTCTAGCAAAGTAGGGAAGAGGAAAGCCGTCAATATTTAATAATGTTGTTTTTCGGACTTAAGGCAATGTTCAGTATTACATAATGCTTCAATTTTGGATATTTTTGATCTAATGGACTTCACATTTGTGTTATAAACCTTATTTATTTCTACCTTTCAACTTCTCGATTGTATTCTATTGGAAAATTTTGTTCATAAAATGACTTGTACATTACACCAAGAGGCCAAAAATTGACGCTTAGAACCTGTTTCTTATGTAACACAGGCAGTGTAATCAGGTAATTTGTTGTGATTATAGTCTATTATCTGCGTTGCTGTTGTATTTATATTAATATTAGTAATGTGAATGTACTAAAGAGAGTATTTTCCACATTCCTCTTACGCTTTGAGACTACTTCTTTTTCTTCTTCTAGGCTGCTGGAAATCATCATCCTCTTGAATAATGACTGACATGTGTGCAGTTGCTTGCTGTTGTTTATGTTCGCTGTGTATTTGTTTTCAGTTAGATGGGCTTATTGCCATCTCTAGGTAGCCTACTTTGACCAGTAGTAAGCGGTTACTTAGTCGCATTTCAGCTACCAATGCTCTTAGTACGACGACGTTGATGTTAGTGTCGTCCATTGCTTCCATCACATCTTGATTTATAATTAAATCATTACCACAGCACTTCTTTATTTTACTGACATATTCATGACGATACATGCACTTACAATACATGCCTGATTTTGCAATTGTATTACATTTATATTTCTTATAAGCCGGAGCACTTTCGGAAACATCTTTATCACGCGGATTGCTGTCAACTGCCAATATATATATAACCTCAATAGCTTCTATATTTGCTTACCAAAGTTCGGGCTGTTAATTCAGGACTTTTTTCTGTAAAGGAGTACTTATGGACGGGGTAAGTAAAGTTTATTTTAAGCCGTGTGTTGTAGGTATGAATATTTTTATTGTTGTGAAATAAATGTTTTTGCTTCCACATAAATAACAAACTCTCAAGTATATATATAAAAAATACTGTTAGTAGACCATTAGCTGAAAATAACGTCCTATATGAAGCTGAAGAATTCAGACCCAACATTGTTCTGAGAGTTCGTTTTTGAATAACAAATATTTTATTAATTTCTGAGGAACTGCCCCAGTGAATAACACCATAACGAATTATGCTTTCAAAGTTAGCATAGTAGGCCAATTTAAGAATTTCAAAGTTAACGCATTCATTTAGTGAACGGATCATGAAACAAGATTTACTTAGTCATTTACAAACATGAGATATGTGATAATCCCACTTTAATTTGTCATCTACATGTACACCTAGAATTTTTGCAAAATGTCATAATGTTAAATTATGATCACCATTTAATATTAAGTTTGATGGTGTATTTATTGTTTCCTTTTTTCTAAATAAGATAGATTTGGTTTTACTTAGTTTATAATTAAGCCATTATTCTTAAACCAATTAAATACTGATGTTAGAGCATCAGCGCCATTTTGTCATAGTTCAATCATCTCATTGCCTCTGATTGGTATATTTGTGTCATCAGCATAGTTTATGATTTCCCTATTCGGATTATTGTTGAAAGCAAATAAATCATTTAGGAATATATTAAATATAAAAATAAAAATAAAAATAAAAAACCTTTATTGGCATCCTTTACAAACCTATATACATATATACATCAAATAAATCACTGTAATTCTCTTCCTCTCATCTCAGTCTCCCTTTCTTCGGATTTCTTTTTCCCAACCCACTCTTATCACAATCTCTACGCCCGCCCCATCCTCTCTCATCCATTCCCCTATCCTTTTTATTCCCCCTATCCATTCATCACGCACCTCCTTGCACTCTTGCCCTAGATGGCTCCATGTGTCCCTTCCATTCTCGCACAATGCACACCTACCATACCGTTCCCCCATCCATACCTTCCTTCCTCTTTCGTCCGATCCACATCTAGCTCTTGCCAGAGTCACTTTCTTGGACCTTGTCCACTCTGTCTTCAAAAGATACTCTGGCACCCTTCCATACACTTGCCATCTTCTATACATTGGGTTGTACCCACTCCTTACAATACTCTCTTGCCGTTCTTGCGCTTCCACTTCCATCCATTTTTCTCTCATCCAAGCAGATACATTCACTCCCTGCTCCAGCCAATCGTTCACTACAGTTTCCGCCATTCCCGCTCTTTCATACATTTTTTTTCTTTCCAATCTCCATTTACACTCTCCTACCCCCACACAAGTTTTCCATACCTCTTTCACTAATCTCTCACTATTCCACGTACTCACATTCATCTCATACCTAGACACTCTTTCCATTGCCTCTACGTGCATACTATACCGATTTGATTCCTGAAGCAGAATATACCTAGGAGTTGATCTCTCCACTCCTAGAAGCTGCTTCAGGAACGTCGTCTGCTCTCTCTCGATGCAATCATACTCTTTCATTCCCCACGTTTCCACACCATACATCAATATTGGTTTCACGCACGCATCCCACAGTTTACACGTCATCAGGAAGTTTCCCTCTATCAGCTTTCCCCACTTCTCTCTTGCGATGCACCATGCCTTCCTGGCTTTCTGTTGCAAGTATTTGACGTGCTCCCTGTATCCCCCACCACTCGTAAACACAAACCCCAGATATTTAAATTCTTTTACTCTCTCAATCACTTCTCCTTTCCATTTCAATTCTTCCACTCTCCCTTCTCTTCCTCTATTCCTAAACTTCATCCATTTTGTTTTCTTTACATTCACGCATAAACCCCTTTTATCCATATATCTCTCAACTCTTCCTAACATATCTTTCATCTCTCCCAAGTCTCTCGCCAGTAGCATTATATCATCCGCGTACGCCAACATCCATACTTTCATTCTCCCAATCACTACTCCGCCCGCCTGCCCTTTTCTCAGCACCTCCTCAAGCTCACTCATATATATATTAAATAACAAAGGGCTAAGCGGGCATCCCTGTCTTACCCCCTTCCACATCCTAACCTTGTCTGACATATTCTCCCCCACTTTCGCTCTCATCCATGTCTCTCCATACACCCTTCTCACCCATTCCACCATCACCGTACTCACACCTCTCCTCTTCAGACATTCCATCAATTTCTCCCTAGGTACAGAATCATACGCCGCTTTCAAGTCTACAAATACCGCGTATACACTCTTTTTTTGCTCTAACATCCTCTCAACCACCAATAATAGAGGTCCCAAACTGCTTCCTTGAGGTACCCCGCTGACGATTTCCAATTCTCCCGACTGCATTTACCGTTTTGTTTTTTTTATTTCAACTATTTGTTTTCTGCCAGTTAGGTACAAAGCAAACCACTCCCTAAATCCGTGGTGGTACAGTTTTAATAATAATGTATTGTGGTGTACGCAGTCAAAAGCCTTGGACAAATCAAGCAGCACACCTCACGATAATTGTTCATTTTTCATGGAAGAATATATGAAATTTGTAAAATTCCATAAAGCTGTATTACAGTTTTTACCTGTTGTAAAACCATGCTGATATTTTGAAAATATATTGTGTTTGCTTAAAAATAAATTCATTTGTTTAATTACTACATATTCATATATTTTATAAAATGTAGATATGAGACTTATGGGTCTATAGTTTGATTCCAATTCTGCGTCTCCACTTTTGAACAATGGCATTACTTTTACTAATTTTAATTGCATCGGAAATATTCCTTGATACAAAGATTCATTTATCAGAAAACATAGATGATCAACAATACAATACATACACTTCTTTAGAATGTATGAAGATACCTCGTCAAATCTACTGCTTCTTTTTGTTGGAAAATTTTGTATTATAGATTTTAGTTTGGGGACCTTTAGATTGCAAAAACATTGTATTGTTATTCTTTATAAAATTAATATTTTCTAAAGGTGTGGCATTACTATGATGATTCGCGATGTTTATACAATAATGATTAATTCGATCTGGATCTATAGGTAAATCTGTTTTAAGCACGGATTGATTATTAAGAACACTTACTTCTTTTTATCCACAGTAAAAAAGAATTGATTTGAATTCCTCTTGGCCAGGTAGCTGGTTGTTTAAGCCTGGGTAAATCCATCGTTGGTACTCTCACTTTAAATGAACAGTATTCTGTAGGATTTCTCGCATCAATTTTTTCGCATTGTATTTTGTCGAATTTTTGTTTTGATAATAACGTTTTAATATACTCGATCGTAGTATTTAGGTGGAAACGTGTGAAATAAACCAAACCTAATTTTATTGCGGCCTATACTGAACACAACTCATCGTTAGTTTCATATATGGGTTGAGTTTGTTGACGTTTTTTCTTATAGCTTACTGTTTTGAAGCCAACATTATTGGAGGATTGGCTGCCGAGAATTGGCATTTCGGTTTCAGCAATAGATACGGAATTCCTTCTCGCGGTATATTTTTCTTTTTGTTCAGATTGTGATTTTCGCTCTGGTTTTTTCTTCGTCTGTGTTATGGAAACGATTAGTCCCAAGTTCTTGATTGTCGGCGAGCTAGTACAATTCTCGCTGTTTATTTTGATGTGGCTCTATCTTCTTGGTCGTATGCAAATTATCGTTGTTTGGTTTTACCTTTGTTTATGTTTCCTTTTAAGGTTATAACATCCTTTTGGAGAGCATTTATTGATCTCAATATTTCTGTGATCTTATCTTGAAGATCATCAATGAAATTAGTATTACAGCTTTGATGTTTCAAACTTTTGTTTATAACTTGCACTGACCTTTATTTTGGAAAATTATGCAGTTCATTTAAAATTCTTATTTTCCGGAACGGTTATCGAAGTTCTTTTTAATCCATAAGACACATGTAGTTTACACTCACATATGAAACAGAAAATAGACTCATCTGAATCACTAATATTAATTTCACAGGATTTGCACATCCCATCATATTTAATAGGCGCCATCTTGGCATTTTTTTTTTGCCAAAACATCCATAATTAAGGAACTAAGGATGGTACTTGGGACAGATTTCGTCGCTAACACCGAGCTTCATAATATCCACTGCAAGAATGCAGTTTTTACGTTTTTCTTTTTTTCAGAATGTGCTGTAAGGCATTTGAAAACAACAACTTTAAAATTACGTCAGGTTGATTTATATACCCTAGCAATGTCATCGATCCTTTCTAGAATTTTGTTGGACCCATTTCATGTTTAGAGGTTAATTAAACTCTTGGTGTTGTTTCACAATTTTCACCACGGGTTAAGTGAGAATTTAATTCACCATTTCATGATATTAGCAACTTTCAGTAGAGGTTTTGACGTTGTCGGTGATTAAAGAGCCATATTATATCTGCTTTATTATATAACTAGTTCGTTGAATAATTAAGTGAACTTTGTCTTGTATTTTTATCCATTCTACATCTCATATCACTTACATAACTAGTTCAACTTCTTCAGTTGAGCAATTACTCTTAAAATCACAATAAAGACGTAGTTCACAACCCATGATAAAGCCCGGTTGTTTAATGTACTGTTGATGTGTGGGTATGCAAAAACAAATGATGATATCGGTCATATCCTTTTTTATGTTCATTTGATGTTGATGTGAAAGGGTCCTATAAATTTCAACCAATTGCTCAGAATTTTAGAATTTTCTACTTTATATTTTAAAAATAAAAACTAAAAAAAATAATCTAAATAATAAGCAACGAATTTATTTGGATATAGCTTAAGTCCCTTTTTCTTAATAGCAATATCAAGATAATGAATAATTACAATTATATTCCAATTTATATTGAAATCTCTTGCTTAACTCGTGAACATTGCCACAACAAATCCATGAATCCAGCACGTAATGTATTTTATTAAAAGTTTATAATGGACTTTTACTTCATTTCAAATTCCCGTTTCATTGATCAATCATATGTAAATTATACACGGCTCGTTTTCAAATGCAAACGTCTTGTGTGCTACACAGCTAACGATTTCCTTTTGTTGTTAAAAAGCGTATGAAACTGTTTAAAAGCGCCGAAAGTGGATCGTTCGCCGTCGATATTTACAACTTTTGCATACGTCCTATTATGATATTATGAAACGTACGGAACGCGGCTTTCATTGTGCGTACGAAAATATATTTTACAGCCTCGAAAAGGGAAAGAAGAAAAGGGCCAACACCTCGTTATATGTGCACACATAAAACGGCCACGGGGTTTTATGGTAGGTGGCGGCCTTTATTACTTTACACCCCTTAATGCTCTCCAGTAACACACACATAAACCAGCACGAGAAAATAACAATAAACGGCCGTAAAATATTTTAAAATGACAATTACTTAAGTTTACGAGTGGTTTAGCATAATTGATCGTTTCACTGTTACACTGTTATTTAATTATGCTATACGATAACAAAACTCTTCAGATGAATATAAAATGCATCTAATAAGCAAAAATATTTGACCTAGATTATTGATTATTCAAAATGCTCTGACTAAGGCTCAAGTTTATCGTATAGTTTTATGGTAATTTGTATTAAGGATATCATCTTTGCATAATTGTAATTTTATTACAGTAAAAAATACGTTAGCTTTACCCTTCGATATAAAGAATAATGTAGGTTATTGGTAATTATATGCTATAAAAGAGAATAATAAAATCTTTTTTAATTATAAAAATAATTCTCTGTATAATACCAAAATATTGTGACGATAAACATCTCTGTAGCTAAGGTCACATAAAACGCAAAAGAAATAAAACGTATTAAAATAGATAGAGTGGAGATAAAATATATAAAAGATTTTCAATATTTAGAAGTACAAGTAATTTTTTACTAAAGACGAAAAGTATTTAAATCAGGAAAATAAAAATAAATATTAGTAATATTATAGGCTAAAATGTAATTAAGAAAACAAGAGTTAAAGAATACAAAACCATTTTCAGATCTATACTATTCAATAGATCTGAAACATAGGTTAATCCAGAATTATAAAGTGGTTGAGATTAAATATTTTAGAAACATAATTGTCGTAGCTAGAAGATATAAGGTTAAAATTAACTCAGTTTAGAAATATGTAAAGCCGAATGAATTATGATATTAAAAATAGATATTAGCACACTGGTAAAAAGGTAGTAGAAATAGAGAAAAACTTAATACAGAAGAACGTAAACAACAAACAAAGAATACACCTGGTTTACGAGTGGTTTAGCATAAGGGCGTAGAAAATTTATAAAATAAAATTAGAGGATAAGCAAAATCCCCTTACCATAATGAAATCACGTTCTAGATTTATTTAAGTTGGATATAAACGACTAAAAATATTATTTTTCTATAATGAAAATAATTCCATTATATAGTGATAAAAACTACGACAATATTTCTTTTCTATTTGGAACACGCACGTAAAGTATTAAAAAAATGGGAGGAGGTGAAATTTCCGTTCTAATCCAATGAAGCATTTCCACACGCACATCTAGAGTAGGGACCGGTGGAAAAACGCCCCCTATTTCACATCCCCATTTTCCCTCCTGGCACTTGTCTCGCACCGACCCTGAATATCAAAGTTCTCCGGCACTGATTTATGCCAGGCTTAGCCGCCCAAGCACGACTGTCATATAAGGGAAAGATAGGGAAGGAACTTTTCATAAATTACCTCTAATGCAACCACACTTGAGGGAGAGAAAGAAGAAAAAAAGCGTATGGGTTTTCTGAAAAGATTTTTTTTCATGAAATTTTAAATCGAGCTTTTTATTAACGTTAATTTTTTAATTATAAATCGTAGAATTTTATTCACAATAATATCAATATAATCGATTATTTACATTAAAGAATTCCTTATGTTTTAAAATTAGAAATTACCATAACAATAATATGTTTTATGTAATAAATAATATGTAATTTAAACAGTTTTTATTGTTTTAACGTTTAGATGGAAATTTTAATTTAATTACTTATTATCCATTTTTTTAATATTAACTTAATATGATGATAAGACATAAATATGTTTAAACTTAGAAGGATTAAGATTAAACAAATTGTGAATAAATTCATTTATGAAATTGAAACGTCAAAACTTTTTAGTGAGCCTACTGCCTCGTTAAAAGTTAAACTTTTATATTAAATTAATTCATAACTTTTGTAAGTTACCCGCTATGATTTTAGATAATTAAAATTTAATAAAATTTAGGTATTTCGTTAATGCGTTGATATTGAACCCTAAAGAATATGATGCTTAATAATTTAATTATTATGAAAAGGTGTCACTTTTGTGTAATAAAATATAGTAGTACCATATAAGGTTTATTGGAGAAAACCTTAATTGAAACGATGTATCTTTTCTTTAAATTATTATTTATGTTTCCGTAAAGGTATTGACCAGTATTTCAGAGACTCAAATTTAAACGCCAAAAGAAACTTGGATCCACATGTTTGTAAAAATAATGAAACAGTATTATGCAACACGATCGATTTTGTAATATTTTATTGTAGCCCGTGTTGTATATTTTTAATTAAACACTACGAATCCCTCTTGATAGGTGAAATGTCTAACATTTGGGAGTTTTGATACACCAATAAATTCATTTACAAAATTAAAACGCGTTTCTCTAGAGTGTCGACCATTAAAATATGGAAGTGGTAAAACATGATAGAGATGGTCTCAAATTCCGATTGATTAATTTAGTAGTAATGGAATAAATAATTTTCATTTCCAAGTTTATTATATATCTGTTTGTGATGGTAGTAATTTAAATAACTACTGTGGACATTAGAAGAAGAAGAAGAAAGAGTAACAAGAAAAAAATCTATTCTCGTAAAAGATCAAATACGCAGATAATTTAAGAAACAATAATTGTGTTTCAGTTTTTCATAACAATTAATTTAATTATATATTATACAACTTATATCAGCACAGATTATTATGCATATGGTAGTTGTAATATTTAATTTAATATAAACCTATTATATTGCCCTTTGATTATAATTTGTATTCTGTTAGGTAAATAAATAAATACTTATTGTAATTAATCTTATTGATACTTGCTTTGCTATAATCTTGATGAAACATATAACTCACTTGATAGGAATTAGAAATGATACACTTGTTTTTTTCATATATTTAATATCAGTTTCCTGACACGTGTTTTAGCGATTGCTTGCATTCTCAAAGGAGTATAAAAACTAAACCAAGGAATACAGCAGTGTTCACCGGTTTATATACATGGGGTTACAATATACGAGTCGTTTAAGATAATAAGCTAATAATTAGTCGTTTACTTTTAATAAGGCTCCAGGGATTATCAGATTGGTACCTGCCTAAATTTCCAGATGATTGTTAATTATATTTTTCCCGAATTTTGTCGCTCGTTTAATCTCTGATGCTTCTAAGATATTAAGTCTTAATCCTTTTGTGCAGTTGTGGCGTGGTGTAATTTTTTCTATCATATGTTGGTTAGTAGTACAATGTTCTGAAATGCCCGTCAGGAGGTTCTAGTTTTCAATAGATTTCATAAGTTCTTTAAGTCTCGTCTGAAAATTTCTGCCTGTTTTCCCTATGGCGTCGCATTGAAGGCAATCTAGCTTGTATACTCCACTGTTTGTTACTTTATCATGGTTAATAATTATGGCTCTTCCTAGGTTATTTTTATTTACTTGTAAGGGTGTGATGTTAAGTTGTTTTAGATGTTTACTAATTTTCTTACTGGTGTTTTTGATGTATTTGCGAGTATTTTCTAATTTCTTCTTCGTTGGGTTATTTTTGTTTTTTCTTTAGTATTTTTTTGGCTGTGTTTTCTTTGTAGCCGCTATTTTTTGCAGTTTCTACTATTGTAATAATCACCATAATGGCGTCAGATGAAGTTATTGTGAAAAATATACCAAAGTGTAAAACCTGTGAAATTGAAATAACATCAAGTGATATAGTGATCAGATGTTATGGATTGTGCAACGGTTTAGTGCATGGTGCATGTACGGGCTTAAACAATACTGAATTAAGACTCCTGAATGGGAAAAAGGACAAAGTGTGGTTATGTGCAACCTGCCACAAGTTTCTCCAAGAAGGTCAGTCCTTGTATAATATATTACTAAATATCAACAACACGTTAGAGGAACACTCTGCAATTCTTAAGCAGAATCAAATTGAACTAAAACAAATCTCCCATGGAACAAATGTAAACAAACCTAACAGTGATCAGATCCAGTCCTGTAAAAGTGCCACCTATTGTTCAATTGCACAAACAACAACACTGCCGAAGCAAGCGGACACTGCAAACAAAACATCGAAGAAGACTCCTGTGACCATAACTAAACAAAATAATGTAAAAACTCCTACTATAACTACGGACACAGTTAGTCAAGATGATGACGTTCACGTCACCGAAAAATTTACATTATTTGAACGAAGGTGAAAACGCAAAATGTCCTCCAGCAAGCGCGTCACCATGGTTGGAAAGAGGGACGACGGGAATAATACAAATTTCAAGGCCGTTGAAAAACGAGCGTGGCTACATGTTGTCCGGTATCCCATGCAAACCCTAGCGGATGAATTAAAGTCTGTTTTAGTAAAACGCTTAAATACAGAGGATGTAATATGTGAGAAAATAATTCCTAAGTACCCAAATCCTACATACAGCAGTTTTAAGATAGCAGCACCAATCTTGTATTTAGACAAACTGATGGATGAAAATCTCTGGGAAAAAGGAATCGCTGTCTCCCGTTATAATTTTTTCGCGGAACGCAAAAATACTCCAATAACATAAATTATACACCGACAGAAAAAACAAATCTGAACCAAATAACAGTTTCAAATTATTACACCAAAATGTTCAATGCCTGAGTAAATGTGTAAACGAGATAATTGACACTGTGAATTATCTAAATGGCGTTCACGTGTTATGTATAACGGAACACTGGCAATCCAGTGAACAGCTTAAAATATGTAATATTCCTAATTTCAAGTTAACATCTAACTTTTGTAGGGCCAGTAAAGAACATGGTGGTGTTGCAATTTATTGTAAATTTGGAATAAAGGTAGCAAAATTGAAAATCATAAGCTCCATCTCGGAGAAAAATATATTTGAGTGTGCGGGTGCTGCTCTTCAAATTTTCAAAAAAAATCTATGTAATTTGTATTTACAGAACTCCTCACAGTGATATAGCGCTTTTCTTTAGTAAACTTGATCAAATTTTAGATTATGTAACATCAGCAAATAGACTATATTTTGTAGCTGGTGATTTCAATATTAATATGCTGGAGAATTCATGTGAAACTAAAGAATTTAAAAATTTGCTGATGGCATATAATGCAATTTTAAATGTACATCAAGCCACTCGATTTCACTACAATGGCACTGGTACGTGTATTGATAACATCATAACAAATGTTAACTACAATAATAATTATACAAATGTTATCAATACATTTTTATCTGATCATAAGGCACAAATTATAACACAAAGCTTAAACTTTAATGATGATTTTGTGAAATTTTATAAAATTAGGCTATACTCCGAGCGTGCATTATTTGAATTTTGCACTGACATTGAAAGTGAATCCTTTGAAGCTGTTAAAAAATGCTACGATACTAATAATAAATATTTACACTTTATATCCATCTTTTTAAAGTATGTCAATAAACATTTTCCACTGAAACCTACCAAAAAACAAAATAGAGAACGATGTTCTTATTACGAAAATAAATTAGTAAAATCATCAAACAAATCTTAAGTTGCCTGGCAAATAATTGGTGACGTTGTAAGCACTAAGAGAAATGGAAACCTTACCTTACCGAATACTAATAACATAGAACAGCAAGCTAATGATTTTAATATTTACTTTATAAACGCTGCAAGTAATTTGTTAAGTGGTCAATTATATCAAAATGATGATTCCTATGTGTGCAATATACCAATAAATAGCAATTCGTTGTTACTCGAATCGGTCACTAAACCTGAAACTACTAAAAGTTGTTTCTGATATGGAAAATAAAAAAAAGTTGTGGGTATGATAATATACCGATATCCATAATAAAAGTCTGCATCAATAGTATTGTGGAACCACTAAATGATATTTTTAATAGCTCTTTTAATTCAGGCATATTTCCAGATCTGTTAAAATATTCAATTATTAAACCCATATATAAAAAAGGAAACATTGAGGACCTGGAAAATTATAGACCAATTAGTATTCTGTGTACATTTTCAAAAATACTAGAAATTATAATGTCAAATCGATTAATCGATTTTTTCAAGACGAATCAGTTATTTTCCAGATGTCAACATGGGTTTACTAAAGGCAAGAGTAAGACACAGCACTTTTTCAATACATTCAATCAATCTTAGCAGTTCTAGATAATAATCAAGTTGTATGTGGTGTATTATTAGACTTGTCTAAAGCTTTTGATACGATTCAGCACTCAATTTTATTGACTAAACTAACTAACTATGGCGTTCGCGGAATTGCAAATAAGTGGTTTTGCTCATATTTAAGCAATCGAACACAGTCAGTGAAAATAAATGACGGCATGGTTGAAGCGACATCTGATAAATTATCAATTGAAATGGGGATTCCCCAGGGGAGTATTCTGGGCCCTCTTCTTTTTTATATTTTCTTAAATGATATATCTGACAATATACATGCAAATAGTGAAATTACTTGCTATGCAGATGATACAAATCTGCTACTTTACGGTGAAACATACCCCGATATCATTGGTTCTGGAAATATAATTATGAAACGCATTAATGAGTGGTTTATAAAAAATAAATTAATTTTAAATTCAGATGAAACAAATAAAATATTTTTTAAGTCTAATCAATCATTAATTACTCCCCATGATTTAAGCTTAAATAATCACAATTTTGAATTTATAAAAAGTTCTAAGTTTCTTGGAGTAATACTTGATGAAACTCTAAGTTACCGACCACATATTGACAAACTTACATCTAAGCTCAGCAAATCATGCTATGGTTTAAAGATTCTTGCCAGTAATACTAACGACCATATCGTTAAAACATTTTATTATGCCAATTTCTACTCCCATATTAAATATGGAATTTTATTTTGGGCTAGCAGTGCACAAAGTAAAAAAAATAGGCATTTTGACGGTTCCAGCTCTTTACATATATGAGTGTATTAAGTTTGTGTGTAAGAATAGAGAATTATTTTAAGAATGTACTCTAAATAGTACCCACAATACGAGACACGGTACTACTTTCAGGTATCCATCAAACAGGTTAAATAAATTTGAGCAAGGTCCACTTTATAATTGCATAAAATTTTATAATCATCTTCCACAAAATATAGCCAATGCAGAAACATACAATCAGACGAGACGATTGCTATTTAATCTATTGTGCATATTGGAACCGTACGATACGAAGGAGTTTATGACTCGCACTTTTTAGTATTATATGTATAAATTAAATATTGTTAATTATCTTGACGTATTTACATGTTTGTTCTGTACTTACTATATGTCTATATATTGTTACTGTACTTACACAGGAAATAAATATTATTATTATTATTATTATTATTATTATATTCTTGGTTAAAGTCTTCTTTATTTAGTGTTATGTTTATAAGCCTATGTATATGTGAGTTGAGAGCTACCAATTTGATTGCGGTGGATTGATTGGAGTCATTCGGGATAATAACATCAGAGGTGGTGGTCTTCCTGTAGATCTTATATGTAATGCGGTTGTTATTAGTTCTTACGGTTAGGTCTAGAAAATGTATGCTTTTCCATCGTGAATTAGATGCTCTGCTCTAGATGGCTAAGTTCTTTAAGAACTGGTCTAGTTGTCTGAGTGTTCCTGTCCGTACGCAGAATACGTCGCCTACGTATCTGCACCAAAGTTTTATTCGTTTTTTGAATATGGATCTGCCGTTAAAAAGTTGTTCTTCAAAGTGAGCCATGAAGATTTCTGCCAACAGTGGGGATAATGGGGATCCCAAGACTAGTCCTTCTTTTTTTAGGTAGTGTAAAAAGTAACTTTGGTCGAGGCATATGTTTCTAATATTTAGCAATTCGTTAGTGTGTTCGTAGTTAGATGTTATTAACTTATGCTTTATTATTTGCTTCAATTCTTATGTGGGTATACTTGTGAACAGGCTTTTGACGTCGAATGAGACTAAGATATACTTTTTCGGTACTGTGAGATTTTTGGTTTTTTTTTCTACGAATTGTAGTGAGTTTTTTATGGATAGCTTTGATGCACATTGAAATATTTTTGAAAGTATTGAGTTAAGGGCTTTGCATATTTTGTAGATAGGTGCATTATAGTATTTGACTACCCGGCGGATGGGTTGGTTCGGTTTGTGGATTTTAAGTGTTCCATATAGGATCGGGGCGGAGGGGTTTATTTTTTATGTTTGTATTGTTATCATTGTGGTATTATGAATTCTGCATAGTAAATATATGAAACAAAACAAATGTGTCATTCCTATTTCCTATCCAGTGAGTTATATGTTTCATCAAAAGTGTAGCAAAGCAAGTATCAATCATATTCTAGACTCTAGTGACGCAAAGTTAGCTACAATGTATAAAGAGCAATGCTGAGGAAAAAGAAGTCTTCAAACCATATATACTTTAAATTAAACCTGTACCCGAATTACATCAATATATCGTGCTACAACTAATTTAGCGAAGCCAATATAACAGCTAAAAAAGCAATAAAGTTCTGGTTAGAACTCGAAAACAGAAAATGGTATTCCAGAAGATATAACTTGGGACAACACCTTAAAGTAATACACACAGAACTCCTCAAACGCAATATCACCTTCGACTATGTTTTCATGGAAATTCAGGACACCGTACATAATACTACTATAGTATATAGAAAAACTTAAACGCAAAGAACACCCCACAAACACAGAATAACCGTACTCGCCAAATTAATAAAATCTTCCCCAGAATACAAAATCTACCAGATACAAAATTCACCAACACTGAAATGATCCTATTAAATAAAGGACTAAAATACTCGACCTGCACAAAAAATACTAGAAGGAACTTTGAAATACTGGCCATAGACACAGAGATTGCACTCAAACAAGCCAACTCTGATTTACTCATAAACCAAGCTAACCTGGCAAGCACAATCAAAAAGAATTTCCTTCAAGCAAATAAAGACCCAAACGAACGAAACAAACAAGACCTAAAAACAATTAAATCTATAATAGCCAAGACGGGAAAAGACCAGCTAGTAATTTGTAAAGCAGACAAAAGTAACACGATCACGATCCTGAAAAGAGACCAATACATAGATAAATAATAGTAATTTCGAACTTCTAGCTAAAGACCCACACCAATATTTCAAAAGAAAAGAAAAAGAAAACTGAAAAATGCAGAATTCATAATACCACAACGAAAATAATACAAACATAAACAAATGAACCACTCCGCCCCGATCCTGTATGGAACCCTTAAAATCCACAAACCAAACCAACCCATCCGCCCGGTAGTCGCATACTATAATGCATCTATCTACAAAATATGCAAAACACTTAACTCAATACCAGAAATATTCCAATATGCACCAAAACTATCCATAAAAAGCTCACTACAATTCGTGAAAAAATCTCACAGTACCACAAAATCATATCTTAGTCTCATTCGACGACAAAATCCTGTTCACAGAAGAATTGAAATAAATAATAAACAATAAGTTAATAACATCTAACTACGAACACACTAACGAATTACTAAATATTAGAAACATGTGCCTTGACCAAAATTACTTTACATTTAACGGGAATTATTATTATCGCAAGCATGTCGAGCAAGGCGGACGTGCCGAGTGAGGCTCTCCGTGGTAGTGTTTCTAAAGGTAAAACGTTAAATGAAGACAAATACCTAAACACCGTTAATGAATGTGATGATGTGAATATAATAAAACTTCTTCTAATTGAATTAAGGAGATCGAATAAATTATTTTATGAAAAAACAGTCCGTTTGGAAAATGAAGTGAGTAATCTCAAATCTCAGTTAATTAATTCCGAAAATGAACTGAAGAAATATAAATTGCTAAACGGGGAATCTAATAAAAAAGTAATCGTGGGACCTGCGTGCGAACAAGGACAGAAAACATATAGTGCGACTGTAAACGCAAAGTCTGTTAAATTCGAAAATGAACACTCTCCAAAAACAGCAACGGTATTGACTCGCGCGCAACGACAGAAGAGCGATCCCGGCAGCGGCGGTAAAATATCTCAATCCGAAAATCCATTTATTAAAAAGGCGGAACAAACTTATCGCCAGATAAGTTTGTCACAGACTGGAGATGATGATATAATAGAAATAACAGACAATAACATTTTGCCTAATGAAGAGTACAAAACAGTAATAAATAAAAGGAATAAAATTGGTTCCCTTGAACGAAATGTATCAAGACCAACCCCTCTACATGGAACAAGTGACCAGACTTCAACTTTGAAAATTGCACCATCATACAGTTGGCTTTTTGTGTCTGGATTTACCCCTGATACGGAACCAGAAGAAATAAAAAATTATTTGAAGTCATGTGGTTTTGGAGAAAAATGTCTATGCGATAAAATGAAAACCAAACGGGATAAACAGAAGAGTTCATTCAAGGTGCCTAGTGAATATAAGGAAACAGTAATGAATGGTGAAAATTGGCCAAAGGGAATCATTGTCAATCGTTTTTTAAACCTCAGGAGAAGAATCAAAGATCAAGTGTAAAAATAAAAAACTGTATTAGTGACAGTGTTGTAACTGTCCAGTGTAAAGGTAAACTGGATTTGTTTTTATTAAACATTCAGTCACTTAGGGATTATATCCTTGAACTAGAAGCGTATATACATGATTTTAATTATGATGTATTATGTATTACTGAGCACTGGCTCAACAAAATAGAAATTGATGCAATATCCATTGAAAACTATAATATAGTAACAAATTTTTGTAGACAACAGCATATCCATGGGGGTGTTATTATTGAATTAAGGAATAATTTATGTTATAGAGTGTTACCATTTTGTGATTTCTCAATTGAAATTCACTGTGAATTGTGCGCTGTCCATGTATTAGATTTTGATTGTTTTATTATTAGTATATATAGAAGCCCCTTGGGTGATCTGAATGTATTTTTAGATGTAATGTATAAGATATTAGAGCAAATTAAAAACTGCAACAAAACCATTTTATTATGTGGCGACTGCAATGTTAATTTTATTGGTGATAATGACAGAACTAGACTTCATACACTAGAAGATTGTTTTAATTCTTTTAATTTGTTTTCTACTGTGAAGTTTCCGACTACATGTATAGATAATATTTTTACCAATGCACATAATAATTATAATGTTAAACAAGTATTAGTTCCATTTTCAGATCATGATGCGGTTCATTTTTTGTTACAATCACAAATTAAAAACAATCCAATTGATAATAAAATTATACGCCCTATTACTAAATATGGCAAATTTATACTGTACCAGCTAATTTCTTCAGTGGACTGGAAAATTATAAATAATTTGAGTGTAAATGAACAGTGGAATATGTTTTTGAATATTATAACACAGAATTTTGAGGAAGCTTTTCCTAAAAGAACTAAAAGAGTGTATAGTAATGTAAGTGACATTAAATTGTTTACTAATGAAATTCAACAAATGCGAGATAACTTACAATTTATATATGAACTTAGTAAATTACATAATGTTGATGAGTTAAATACACTTAAAAAAAGATATGAGAAAAAACTATAAGAAAGCCATATCTCAAGCTAAAAAATTGCAAACGATAATTATATTATACAAGCTGATAATTCTACTAAAGCTATGTGGAATGTTATTAAGAATAAAACTTGGTCGGCTCCAAAGATCCGAAGTAATATAAGTGCTGATCAATTTTCTCAATACTTCTCGACCGTGGCAACTAAAATTTTGGATAATATTCCAAATAATGGGGTTGATCCAATATTACCAGCTTGTATCAATATTGGAGGCAGTATTCCATTATTTAAATTTAGACCTGTATCTTCGGTTGAAGTTAAGGATGTTATAACAGGTATAAAAAACAGAAAGTGTTCTGACATTTATGGTTTGTCACTGGAGGTAATACTAACAATAAAAGACTTAATTATTGAGGCCTTAACCAAATTAATTAATAATATTATATTATCCAGTACTTATCCAGATGCATTAAAACTTGCTAAAGTAATCCCAATACATAAAAAAGGCGATCAAAATGAACTAGGCAACTTTAGGCCAATTTCACTCTTACCGCTCTTTTCTAAAATAATTGAAAAATTGCTATTTATTCAAATAATTTATCATTTTGAAACAAATAATTTATTTTCATCAGCACAACATGGTTTTAGACCAGGCAAATCGACAATAACAGCAACTGTCAAATTAATTACAGAGATTGTGGACTCTTTAGAACATGGAAACTTTACATTTGCAACATTCGTCGACTTAACAAAGGCGTTTGATTGTGTTTCGCATGTAATTTTACTTCGTAAATTATATATGTATAATTTTGATCCAAGTAGTTGTGTTCTTCTCCTGTCATTTCTATCCAATAAAAAACAAACTGTTGAATACAATAATAAAAAATCTGATAGCTTGGTCATAGAACATGGTGTACCTCAGGGATCTGTTTTAGGACCGTTATTGTTTTTGATTTTCATTAATGACCTTCCTAATTCTGTCAGCCTTGATTCTATTTTATTATTTGCTGATGACACCACATTAATAGCAAAACATGAAAATATAAACGAGATATTTTTATTGAAAGATATAGGTACCAATAAGATAAGTGCATGGTTACAAAACAACAAACTCTGCCTAAATGAGGAAAAGACAGTATCTGTGCTATTTACATTAAGAGAGCATGATTTAGTAAGTTACAATAATTGTGTCAAATATTTAGGTCTTCATATTGATCACAAATTAGTCTGGGAAACTAATGGTAATAAAATTGCAGCGAAACTGAATAAATCAATTTATTTATTAAGACACTTATTCAAGACAACCTCTCTCAAAATAGTACGATCTGCTTATTTTTCTTTATTCAATATTCAATTTCATATCTCCTATGGGATATTAATATGGGGCCATTCAGCTATACGCCATCGATTATTTCAAATACAACGCAGGGCAATTCGCGCAATTACTGGCCTACAATATAGAGAGGACTGTAAACATGCGTTTGTAGATTTAAACATATTGACACTTCCTTGTTTGTATATGTTAGAGTGTATGGTATACGTCAAAAATAATATGACATATTATGAAAATCATGAATCTAGGCATAGTCATAATACTAGAAGTAAAGGCGATTTATGTCCTAGAGCGTTGTGGCTTACAAAATCAAGGAATGGTGTTAATTATTATGGCATACGTTTCTATAATAATTTGCCTGAAAACATAAGACTGATGTCTGGCAAAGAATTTAAAGTTACTTTAAAAAATATTTTTATAAAAGAATGCATTCTATACTTGGGAAGAATATTTTCATTTTAAGTTTTAGGTTGTATTTTATATATATATGTATATATATATATATATATATATATATATATATATATATATATATATATATATATATATTATGTGACGTATGTAAACCTCTCGGTATTGGCATTAATAAAGAATTATTATTATTATTATTATTATTATTAAAAGAAACACTACCTACAAACAGAAGGACTAGCTATGGGATCCCCATTATCCCCACTGATGGCGGAAGTATTCATAGCCCACTTTAAAGAACATCTTGAACAATGGCAGATCCATATTTAAAAAACAAATACAACGTTGGTGCAGATATATAGACGACGTATTCTACGTATGGACAGGAACACCCAGACAACTAGACCAATTTCTTAAAGAACATAATCAGCTAAACCAGAGCTTCCAATTCATGATGGAAAAGGAAGTCGATGAGAGCATAAATTTTCTAGACCTAACCGTAAGAAATAATAACAACCGCATTACATATAAGATCTACATGAAGCCCACAACCACTGACGTTATTATCCCGAATGACTACAATCAATCCACCGCAATCAAATTGGCAGCTCTCAACTCACATATACACAGGCTCATAAACATAGCACTAAACAAAGCAGACTTCAGCCAAGAATATAAAACAATAGTTGAAATTGCAAAAAATAACGGCTACAAAGAAAACATACTCAAAAAGATACTAAAGAGAAAACAAAAACACATAATTACTAAATTAATATACAACGGAGAACCCAACGAAAAAGAAACAAGAAAATACTACGCCCTCAAATACATCAAAAACACCAGTAAGAAAATTAGTAAACATCTAAAACAACTTAAGATCACACCCATACAAGTAAATAAAAATAACCTAGGAAAGGCCATAAACAATAACAAATTAAATAACCATGAAACATTTACAAACAGTCGAGTGTACAAGCTAGATTGCCAACAATGCGACGCTATATTCATAGGGCAAACAGGCAGAAATTTTCACACAAAACGTAAAGAACATAACAAATCTATTGAAAACAAGAACCTCCTGACGGGCATTTTGGAACATTGTATTAGTAACTAACATATGATAGAAAATAATACATCGCTCCACCACAACTGTACTTAATATCTTAGAAGGATTAGAGATAAAACGAGCGACAAAATTCAGGAAAAATATAATTAACAATCATCTGGAAATCTCGGCAGGTACCAATCTGATAATCCCTGGAGCCCTATTAGAAATAACCGACTAATTAAAAGCCTATTATCTAGTTTAATGTTTATATTCCTTTGAGAATGACGAACAATCACCGAAACACGTGTCGGGAAACTGATTGAAATATATGAAACAAAACAAGTGTAACATTCCTAATTCCTATCTAGTAATTAATGTTATTATAAGAATAAAGGAAAATTATTATTCCTATACTTGTAAAATTACCCTAGCAAAATAATGTAAAATAATTTTGAAATTAAATAAGAACTGATAAAAATTTGCTAAGAAATGATGTCCCTAAATATTTTTATCTTCTAATTATGAAAATATGTTACGTTTTTTTAATTTTTTCTTAGAGAGTTTAAAGTAATTCATTAATAGCTAAAGCTGATAAAACCAGATTTTAATGGATATGGATATTAATGGAAACCATATAAGTAAATAGTACAGAAAGTTTCTAAAGAGTAAAAATATTTCTTATAATCATAATGAAGATAAAAGAACTAATTCTCAATTAAAATTTCAAATTAGTTCTCTATAATTATAGAAAATACTAGATTAGATTAGATAAGACGTGGTCGTTTAGATATAGACAAACTTACAGCACTGCGACCTAGTTAGATATTTTGTACTTAGTTTCAGTTTCCTTGGCGAGATTAATTAACTTCCTAGGAAGATCTACCCTGATCCGTTTTGGCAATATTGCCATTTTATCTGTTAAGTTGGTATTTCACTGGCAAAATGTTCTGTAAGTTTGGATTGCGTTCAACTTGGTGCATTTATCCATTGCCCTGTTTTGAATTTGCTCTCTCACTTTTGGACCACACCCTTTCTATGTGCTTTTTGATCTTGGTCAATTGGACCCGAGCTTTCTTATGGTTCTAAGTAGTTTTGAAATTAAAACTGTACGCTTTGAGTTTCTTAAGTACAACCTGGCTGTCTGATATCACACAGATGTGTGCTTTTTTTACAGTTCATTTTTGTACAAATCTGAGCATATCTTTCCAATACTATTGTTTCGGCCATTAAGACTATTGGGCCTTACCTTGAGGTACTGATTCCCTGTGTTTAGGCTCGTATATGCCGAAGTCAGAGTTCGCTTCCATTTTTGATACATCTGTATACCAGATTACAGATTTATGTTTCAGTTTAATCAATCTTAGAATTTCTGAGTCTTATCGCACACATTAAACCTATCCTTTGTTTGTTTGATTATGGTAATGCCAAAATAGGCTCCTCTTTAAAGAGTTTGAAGCTTCTTTTGTGGCATTGCTTGTTTAGTCAGGACCCACCATATTAGTGAGTCATATGTAGTAATGGATTTTACTTCTATATTGTACAGTTACGATCTACCAAAGAGTCTGTGGCATATTGATAGTGCCGTTGGCGCTTTGCAGATTCTTTTCCGATAAAGTTTCTTATCCAGTATAAAACATAGATAATTTAAATAATCTGACAGCGCAATTTCTGGTGTTGTCCTTTAATGAGCCTGTGGCATATATGTAGCTTTGTAGATAGTTTTGTTCCTATCTAATATTAAACCTAGATATTTCACCTGACTGGGAAGTGCAATTTCTTGTCCTTTTTATTTTGGGAGCTTTTATATTAAGTACTACAATTAGTGTAATGTACCACTACAGTTTTGTCAGAATAAACATTGAAGCCCACCCTCAGACACCATTCTACTATAGTATTAAGGGTCTTAGGTCAGAGACGATATAATGTTTTCATATTTACCCCTTCCATAATTACTATGTCGTCGATATAACATTGCATACAATAACCCTTATCAACTAAGATCGTCAGAAGGTCAAAAGCATGGACGATAGATCCCCGTCTTGTGGGCACTATTTCACTGCGGTTACCATTTCTGACTCACTATCTGTACCTGCGGCAATCTTATGGATTATTCAAGTACGGCCTTGATCCATTGTGGTTATGTTGACATTCATCTTAGTGGCTCGTTTTACCACGGTTTTGTTGTCAAACGTATTTTCAATATGCACAAAACTGTTGCCTATGAAGCGAATTTAGGAGAAATTAGGTAAGGCTAATTACCTTGGTTGGTAAGATTTGGCCATTTCGAGTGGATTTCGATCCATTTTTGGGATAAATAGCGCCTTAAGTTATTTCCATTCTATTATATTTATATTTATGTTTCACTTTCCTGTCTATAAAAATTATAAATTATTATTATAAATGTGTTCTTCTTCAGATAACGGAATTATCTAGCTTTGTAAAGAGCCCCTTCTATAGCACTATAGGGGAAACTCTATCTGAGTGTGGTGCTTTGAAAGGTTTAAAGCTTTAAACTGGTTATTCAATTTTTTTGGAAATAATTTTACCAGCCTTGCTAGTGTAAGCATATGTTTACTTCTGTAGATTGAAGAGTGTTTTCTTGGGAGTCCACATATATTGACCTTGGGTAGTATGTTTTTAAAAGAATACTGAGGCTGTCCTTAGGCCCCTTTGAATAACAGCCATTAAGTTTTTTATTAGTGCGATGCTCTTGGAGTGGTATAGAACCTGGCGGTTGGAGTGGTATCAGTAACTCCCTAGTAGAACGTCTTCAAAGTTTTTCTTTCTATTTGCTCATTAGTACATATCTAAAGACAACTCAGTTGGCTGTTTTCTTGCACTTTAGATATTTCCTTTTGCTTGCGTATTCAAGCATCATAATTTATTCCGTGGTCGTGAGACATTCTAGAAATCCTTCTAGGATTATATCTAGTTTAACACTGCCTGGCTGTAAAATACGGCATTTCAAGCAGTGATAGGTACTGTTTGCTTTTTTACTCTTTTGGCGATGACTGTATCTGACAAAATATTAATTGACCTAGGTTTGTCGGTAACTTCTCCGGGTTTTCTCTTTAGAAGCATTAATTGCTTTAGGCCACCTTCCAGTGAATCCATACTGCACTTGATGAGGAAACTCGTCATCCTATGGACAGCATCACTCATTTTAGCCTTGTAGTCTTTGGTATTTAGACCTTTAGGGTCAATAACAAGTTCGTTTTCACTGCTTTTGAATTGAGTTCTTAGTTGAATGTGAGATATACTCAATTAAATAATTATTAATAAATGTAAACCTAGTTGATTTAAGCCGATACTGTTATCACCGTTAAGTATACTTCTTATTTAAAAATAAATTAAATAATATTACATTTAAGCTAGTTTTTAAGTTTTGAGCCTAATTTCATTTTGTACATGTGCATGACACTTTGAAGTGGAGAGATATTATTATTATTATTTTGAGCAGCTAATTACCTTTCGGCTCCTTTTCAGCATCTTTGCACGTTGGGAGTCGCTTACGAATTTGGTTCAAGTACATCCCATGAGTAGTTAAGGATAATGGCTAAAATAATTGTTTGGGGATTATTTTATTTGACTTGTGGATAATAGAGTTGATTAAAATTTTAAAAAAACACACAGAAATTGGTATGAAAAGAATTGAAATAGAATTTTAAAAATTTTAACAGATGATTTAATGGGCATATTTTTTTGTAGGCTGAACTTTTAAAATATTGCAGTAGATTTAATTTTTGTTATATTCGAACTGGCGTGTTCTTAAAGTTTTTTCTAGGGTTTTTGTGGAATGGTGGTGACAGTTTAAGGAATTAGGTTATTATGTATGAAATTATTGTTACGGTAATTGGAAATTAGGAGTTATGTATATTCTTGGATCTTAACGGCGTTCACTTCGTGGTACATTTCAATATTAGGAATAAAGAAAACGCTTTTACTTTTTCATACCACTTTAAAGTTGTATAAAAAAGTAAGTAATATTAATATTTAAAGTGGTATAAAAAAGGAAAAGTGTTTTCCTTATTCTTAGTTATGTTCATGTTAATTGATCTAAATTTTTCTGTTAACAGAGCAGTATTAAAACTCAAACATGAGTTATTGTTGAATTGACGAGGCTGATACTTGGTGAAATTCCATTATATATATATAAGGTAAATAAAACACTTGTTTTGTAATTGATGATGATCTGCCTGATGAAGCCACTGTGTGGCGAAACATATGTCGCAGTTCCGACATTAAAACTAGTGAAATTACAAAACAAGTGTTTTATTTACCTTATATGAGTTATTGTTGAACCATGTCAAATAAGACTCACTTTATAAGAAATTTTTAAATATGAGTATATATATCTATCATGCTGACATTAACTTCCAAAAGTTCCTCCTAAAAATGAAAAAAAAAACATAATAAAAGCTTGCGAAAGTAAATGAAGATTGCTGCCTTTCCAACATCAGGATGAAAGAAGAGTTTGAGTGGAAGAACATAATTTATTGATTTAATTAATAAGTAAATAAACAAAATATATTAGAGATCAGCAAATATATCGACTCTTTTATTGCAAAAGTGGGGTTAAATTTTTTGTAAAATAAGTTTAATTTAATCGTATTTTTTGTATATTTTAAATATTTTTGTTTCATACTATAATGTATTTTCTGTTATATTATTTTCATTTCTTTGAATATCTCGCTCATATAATCCTTTAGCTCAGATACATAGGTTCACAAATGATTTGCGATACATGAGAGATAACCTACCTAAAGAAAGTATTTCTCAACTTTATACTACCAACAAAAAAACAGTGCATTATGATTATTGCAATAAATACATAATAAGAATAATTAATTAATGAGCTTATATAGACTAATTATATTGCAATTAATTATCTAAATTCTAGTGCAATTTGTTGTTAAAGTTTATAACGTACTTGCGTAATAGGCCCTTTGTCATATTAAGAACTAAGAGTTAATTTAAATTGAGTTATCTAATAATGTGAATGATGTATGCTAGTAGTAGACTTAGCTAAATTGGAGCGGAGATGCATTCAGGGCTGGCGAACGGAAGCTAGAGGGCAGATAGGTTTAGTTATTGTTCATCGTGATTACCCCTGAGCTTCAATTGTTGATGTGATATATTGTAGTCTTGAAATAAGATCACTATCTTTTATATCCTCGGATAGCGTCGTTGTCGTATATATCTCGTGATTATATAAGGGAATTATTTAATGTCCCATTAAGCTGAATTTATTACTACTACTATTGACTCTGCGGATTTGCCACGCGCCAAAAAAATGCTAATGATAACGGTATCGGTGACTTCATACTTCGTGGATATTTTCTGTGTGTTATATTAATTGCACGTGTAATTTATTAGTGTAAGTGTCATGGTTTATTTATGACGGCATCGTCGTTTGCACTAAATAGCGGTAATTTAGGGCTCCGCTCCGTTTCGTGTGGGTAAAGCGCAAAGCTGAAGGATCGCGTGATGCAAGTGGATTTGTAGACCATATAACTTAATGTAACATCAACAGCTATTAACTACAACCACTTGTCTACGACAAGTGACATCAATTGCATGTTGCAGCTAATTTGAATTACAAATTTATCACGTTTGTAGTAAAAAAGATTATATTAAAATAAATTCTCAACAGATTTAATATTCAACAGAACTAACACTATTTTAATTGTTAATATAACCATTTCTTTTATTCTTAAATATTTATTAAAAATAAACTATTATTTATATTATCTGATGTAATAACTACAAAGTGTAATAAAAAGAAATAATACATTATAAATAATTTTAGTGGATAAATTTCCTAATAAAAGCAATTAAAAAATTAATTATATTTCAGTTTTAAATAGTTACTTTATTTAAACTCAAATAAAATTGAGATATTAAGGTATTACTACAAATTTTTACTAATAGATGAACATAATTTAACGATAAAATAAATTACCCTAAAATCACATTGGTTTTGAAGCCTTTACACTTTATAAACATATAAAAATAAATTGTGAAACCATTTAATCAAAGTAATTTAGTTAAAATAAATAGAACAATTAACTTTATTGGTATCACTTCTTTAATTACACTTATAACTATAATTTCAACAACTTCAGCACAACATTATCAATTATTTTTTGATAACGGCAAGTTAAAGTTGTCGAAACTATAGTTACAAGTATAATTTAAGAAGTGATACTATCAGAGCTAATTGTTTTATATATTTTGAATTACCAAACACAAAGTGAAAGCCTCCACAATTACTTATTTGGAGTAATTTACGTTTTGGATAAATCTGGTAATAAATAATATTAGCTGTGCAAACAGATTGTATTTCAGCACAGTAATTTACATTCATTTCACATTGCATTAGAGAAAAAAATAACAAAAACGAAACATGTCATATTCAAACAAATTTCAGAGCGATATTGTATTACACCAAAATTCGGTGGATGCGCCGGGCGCTCGAAAAATAAAACTGCTTTATCAAAAACATTTCCGCGCTAAAATCCCGAAATGTATTTATGCGGATTTTCGACACCGCGAAAACGCGTTTCGACAATCCTCTCGCTTTGTCCGCGCCGCTCCGTCATAATATTTTTTCTCTGTAAATTGGAAAGGATTGCCAAGGGCAAACATCAATATTCATAAAATCCCATTATTTGCGTCCGGTCCTAAACTCTATATAAACGCCGGCGACGGGGAATCGATTAATTAAATTTACATTTTATTTGCATTCAATCCGACTTGAATCACTTAATTTTTGGCGTAGGACCTGGCCGGATCAGACTTTTGGGGATATGAATAAATTTCGGGCTAAAAGATTGCACAATGAATACGCAATCCGCCGGGGACTCGCGCTAATCCCACCGCATCCGGTTTTAAATAGAGAGGCGTGACGTCGGGCTTCCTGTTTGAAGGAATGAGAAGGTTAATTGTTGTGCATTTATATTCTTGAGGGGTGTTTGCTTTTATTTTATTCTACGTGCTTTAATTTAAGGTATACGTTTTTCCTCATAAGGTAAATATTTTTATGACAAAATATATAAACTTTTTATGTCATCAATATATTTAAAATTTCATTTCCATATATAGTATATTTATGCCTTTTTTTCTTACAAAATATATATCAAACTTTTCACAATTATAATATTGACTAAATATTTGGAAAACTAACTAACTAGGTTTCTGCGCTTATAGAGCAAGCCTCGATACCAAATTAAACTGAATTTAATCCGAGGTCTGCTATTTAGCAGAAAGAGAAGAGAATATGAAGTGAGTGAGTTATGCATCAAGTTTCTAGACAGCCTAATTATTGTATAAGACGTGGGTGTCTTTTTAAGGACAGATTAATGCAAATTTTCCTGGTCAATAAATAAGGTTATTGGACGATAATTGTTTCAAAGGATTATTATTAGGTTTAAGTAAATTTTTAAAAACACTCCCGCTGACATCACTGCACGCCTGATAATGCCATCTTAAATTAAAATGGTCTATAGGAAGAACATTTAACTCAGTTCGAGCGATTTAACTACAATCTACCGAAAACCAGAAATTCTTCAAAGCCTACCACGAGCTACATGAGAAACTAATTCAAGAAAAATCTTCAAAGCCAGTGTAGTGTTTAGTATTTTCATCCGCCTAACTATGTAATTGTCAACAATTCCGTCGTTAGAAAAAGTGGATTCATCAGTAAAATGAACTCTTTCTAAAAATTTGTCCTCAATTTTTATCTTCTGCTATATTATTTGCTAATATTCCAGTCGGAATGGATTGCTGACGAAAAACACGCCAAACTGCTGTTTTTGAAGTCCCAAACTGTGGGACCATATCCAAAATACTAGCGGTAGTAGTTACTTCTATGTAATCTAAATCTCACATTGCCGTTTTCGCTAAAATTGGGTTTAAACATACCATTTTCCCTTAAACGGCTTTTAATTCTTGAAAATGTTTTTCGGTTGGGCACCTTGCCGTAGTTCGGAAATTTCTTCCTATAAAGATTAGCGGTTACTACGGTGTTTCCATAATATTCAAAAAATGTTAAAACATGTCCGTTCCTTCCTTGAACGTGTAATTCTCCATTTTGATCTCGGAAAACTAACGAAAAGTTAACTAACAAAAAAATAAATTCAGGCTGAGATTTTTCCGAGGATTTTCGGTTTTTTGTTCGTTACGATTGACATTAGAGACTAATATTTTGCTTCTAACTCAAAAACGGCCACTGTTATCAAAATTTTCAAGGAAAGATTAAAGTTTCTAAAATAAATTTTCTATTGAAATGTGTAAGAATAAATGTAGATTTACAAGCAAAGAAAAAAGTTCTAAGTATACAAATTTTAGGAACAACCTGTATAGCATGGTTCCCCTTTCCGACCGAAGTGACCCGAAGGAATTTACTTGGTATTAGTTTAGGTTGTATCAAATTGAAGCACTCTAACACCAATGGTATTGAATATATTTAGAAAAATGTGTTAAAATTTCTTAACATTGATAGTTTTTATCTTGGCCATTTGAAGAGTTTTATAATACTTGTTTTCATCATCATTTTAACTCTTGTATATGTGGTTAATTATATTCTCTGAGTTACAGAAACACTAAGCATATGGTTGTTATATGTTCTCACGATGTTGAAGTGCATATGCAAAAATAGAGATTTTAGGATCAGCATGGAAATAACATAACGACAAGAAGTTGTGTTCTTCTCGTGGTTCAAAACTTTATTTTTGAGAGCTACATACTATGTTCTAAATTTTCTATAATATTTTCTATTTTGTAGCATTCCTAAAACTATTTTGCTTTATTGATATTTTTGATTCATATTTTGTTGTTTGTTTTATAACAGTTAAAGATATTCTGAATGCAATCGGTTGTGTGATATTTACTTAGTCTTTCTTATACCAGTAACTTTTGCTATACGATTTGTCTTTCGTGCGTTTTTATCAATAGGTCTCTTTAAAATTGTATGATATATTTATATGTTTTTAATAATTTCTGTTTTAATATCTGTCTGTGTCATTTTTGATTATACTTTAATAATTTAATGATGTATGAAGACATATGATGTTTGTGGGGTATTTTATTCCATTTCGGTAGAATATTTGTAATTAGGTTAGATACATTTTTATAAATTTTTATACGAAGAACTGATTAATAGTAGGATGAGATTCTATAAAGAAAGTCGATTCTGTACTTACTTCATTAATGCCGCTGTCTCAAAATGTATGTCTAGTTTTAAGTAAGATTTATGGGGAGGGTGAATTTGTATTGTAAATGTTTAATAATATTAGTTATAAAAGGAAAACAAAAGTGGGTAATTGTTTATGTGATATGATGAATGTTACATTAGTTGAGGTACCGATGGTGGAAATCGAGATGAAAGAGGGAATCTATTTTGATTTTGATATATTAATGAATTGAATGATTTATTGAAATGATGGTATGTTCTAGAGAAATGTTTCTGTTAAAGTAACACATTAGCAAGTATAATCTTTAGTTTATATGAATGTAGTTTAATAGTGTAAAGCAAAAATTTGTTTATGCAATTATTCATTCTTGGTGAATTAGGTTTAAAAAACGTTATTTTAGAAAGTTTTATTCTTAATTATTTACAACTTTGTTCTTCTTGCTTATAAAATATTCACAAAATAATACATACATGATTGGACCAGGTATATAAATTTAAGCAGCAAGAATCACTTTCACAGTTCTCTGGTTTCCAATGATCTTCCACTCAGATCCCCAGTCATCCACTGTCCAGTAAAACATGTTGACCGCTTCTGAATTCTTGTAATATATTTGAACAAATATGCTATTTTTGTCCATTTTATAGTTGACATAGTTGATACCGTTGATTCCCGAGACATCTACATCGTTATACATTTTGTAGTATACAATAAAAATACTTAATAACTTGTATGTATAACAGGATTTAATCTTTTTATGTTGACAAGGAGATTCACAAATACACCAGAGAAGTAGTAAATAGGAATAAAAAATCTATAATAGATTATGTAGTGACAGAACAAAGAAGAAAGAGCAAAATAATAGATACAAGAGTAAAGAGAAGCTTCGAAATAGGAAGTGATTACTACCTAGTAGTAACTACAATTAAGAAAGACTGTCAAGATAAAGAAAAAAAAGCCGCTACCAACTACAGCAATAAACTACAGCAAGATAAGATCATATAAACTAATGGATCAAGAAACAGCAATACGATATAAGGAGACAGTAGAGGACAAGCTAGCAGTGGTAAAAGAAAGCGGCAATGTAGAAGAATTGTGGAATAATCTAAAAAGAAGTATGCACAAGAAAATTGTGGGATTAACAAGAGTACAAACAAGAAACAACAGCCAGCGTGGTGGTCAGAGCACATACACAAAAAGATAAAAGAAAAGAAGAAGGCATGGCAAAGGTACTTAAATGACTAAAACAATAATAACTACGAAAAATACAAAGAAAAGAGGAAAATAGTAAAAGACGAGGTCAGAATAGCAAAGACCAGGGATTGGGAAAAGTTCGGTGAGACATTAGAGAAGAACGCAAAGGAAAACCAAAAGTTATTCTACAAAATTATAAAAGGATGCAGGAAAGAAAAAGGGCAAGAGACGAGATACATACAACATAAATACGGAATAATTCTGAAGGATAAGGAAGAAATAATAGAAAGATAGAAAGAATATTTTAAAGACTTACTAGATACAAGTAATAGTGTGTTTTCCATATTGTGATTAATTTACCGATTTGTTTGTTTATTTGACGTGTGTAAAAATGTATTATTTGTTAACATAAATAAACTTAAAGAAAATATAACGACAATGAGCAAGAGACACAAAACAGCGATAAGAGTAACACAGAAACAGTAACGGAGAATATCAACGAAAATGAAGTTCTGGAAATAATAAGGAAACCGAAAACAGGAAAAGCACTAGGACACGACCAGATAACAGCAGAAATGATTAAGCAATTGGGACCTATAGGTAAAGATAAACTAGTAATATTACTGAACAAAATATACGAGACAAACAACATACCAAAAAATTGGCAAACAGCTCTAATTATGCCAATATACAAGAAAGGCGACAAGACGAAATGCAACTATACAGGTAAAACACTAACAAGCATAGGAATGAAAATATTAGAAAAAACAATCAACAAGAGGATAAGAGCAAAAATAGAGCATACGCTAGAAGAATCACAATGCTGTTTTAGGAAAGGAAGATCCACACAAGACAACATCTTTACTATAAAACTAGTCAAAGAAGAAAAAATCGAAAATAATAAAAACACATATCTAGGATTTATAGACCTAGAAAAAGCATTTGACATGATACCAAGAAAGAATCTGTGGAGAATACTTGACAAAAGAGGTATAGAAAACAAGACAGTCAAATTAATACAGAACATATACAACAACAACAGTAATGCGCTAATATACAAGGGGCAAATATCATTAAGAACATTCAAGACAAAAAATGGACTAAGACAAGGAGGAGGACTAAACAACATTTGATAGAACAAGTGGAGCAATTTAAATACCTAGGTGTAGAAATCACAGAAGATGGAAAATGAATAAATAACACAATTAAAATGTACTATGCAATGAATAACTTACTTAATAACAAAAAAGAGATAAGTGGAAAGACAGAAATGAGTATATATAAAACAATTTACAGACCTATGGAAGTGAGACGTGGAAGCTAACAAACAGAGATAAAAGTAGACTACAGGCAATAGATATGAAATATTTGAGAAGAGTAAAACAAGTAACGAGAAGAGACAGAATAAAAAATAAAGACATAGGAGAAGAACTGGCAATTGAATCATTAGATAAGTTTATAGAAAGGAAACAACTCAGCTTGTGGGGACACAAGAACAGGAAACAAAAGAGGAAGAGGAAGACCAAAAGAAAACAGGGACAACAAAATAGAAGAAATAATAAACAATAGAGGAAAGACAGTTAAACAAGCAAATGAATTGGCGAAGAAAAGGAAAGAGTTTGCAAATAAATAAAATAAAAGAAAGTAATGTAAAATTCATAGCCTACACTGAAAGGTAAATGGCATATATATATATATATATATATATATATATATATATATATATATATATATATATATATATAGTATATATATATATATATATATATATATATATATATATATGTTGACTGTAGTTATATCATTTTCAAAACATAAAAGATTTTAAAAAATACAAAACTTGGCCATCTATACGCAATATTTTTATTAGATATAGTTGGCACTATTCTGTCATTATGACATTATTCTAAAATTTTAATCTAGGGCCAGTTTATTAAAAAAAATATCTTTACTGGCATAAAAACTTTAACAACATTCTATTCTACTTGACATATACATTATTTTCTACTTTCCTCTTTATCACCCCCACGCCAGTCTTCCTAAAACCTTTTCACTAGCTCCTTCCTCTCGTATCATAGGCGTTACTCTCCTATTTACCTTTAGCTACGCTTCACATACTTTTTCACACCCTTCTCTCAAATAACTTAATGTATCCATCCCATTCGTGCACAGCACAAACCTACCATACATTTTCCCCATCAAAATATTAATCTTGTATTCATTAGAGAAGTTCATCTTAGTCAACTTGTCACCTTCCCATACATCTATCACCTTTTATATCTGGGACAATATATGCTGATTTCGATATATCCTTGTCTCTCTTGTAATTCAATCTTCATCCACGTCTCTTTAATTCATTTATCCCATTCTCCATCATTCAAAATTAGCCAAGGGAAAAGTGTCAATCAGTTTTAAAACCTCAGGAGAACAAACAAAGATCAAGTATAAAAATACAAAACTATATTATTAAGAGTGTAAAAGTCATCTGGATTTGTTTTTATTAAACATCCAATAGCTTAGGGATTTAATCTTTGAACTAAAAGCGTCTATATATGATTTTAGTTATAATGTATTATGTATCAGTGAGCATTGGTTGGTTTTAATGTAATATCCATTAAATACTATAATATAGTAAACAAATTGTAGACAACAATATATTCGTGGGGGGTTTTGATTACATTATAAAATAATTTATTTACGTTACCCTTTAGTGATTCTTCAATTATGAATTGTGTACTGTCAATGTATTAGATCTTGATTGTTTTATTATTAGTATACATAGGAGCCCCTTAATTGATTTTAATATATTTTGGATCTAGTGTATAAACATACTAGAGCAAATTAAAAGCAAAACCATTTAAATTCCATTTTTTATTAGTGATAATGACAGGACTAGCTTACATAAACTAGAAGATTGTTTTAACTTATTTGATAATTTTTTCTACTGAGAAGTTTCAATTTTCGAATTACTTCTCGACCATGTCCACTAAATTCTGGATAACATTCTAAATAGTGGGATCCAATATTACTAGCTTTTGTCGATATCAGAAACAATATTCTATTGTTTAAATTTAGATCCCTATCATTGGTTGAATCAGGGATGTAATAAATGGTATTAAAAACAGAAAGTGTTCTGACATTTATGATTTATCACTGGAGGTAATACTAAACATAAAAGACGTGATTATTGAGTCCTTAACCAAATTAATTAATAATATTATATTATCCAATACTTATCCAGATGCATTAAAACCAGCGAAAGTAATCCAAATATATATAAAAGGCAATGAAAATGAACTAGGTAAATCTAGGCCAACTTTACTCTTGCTACTATTTTTAAAAATAATTGAAAAATTGCTGTTTATTCATATATAACTCAATGAGTATAATAAAGTTCTTCTTTTGGAGATATAAAAGCCATATTTGGCAAATTAAATGATGAAAATCATTAAGCAGAGCTTCAGTGGCAACATCCTCAACGGAATTAAATTGGGCAAGAGTGGAAGATCATCTATGTGTGAACTCAAGCCTTTCCATGTGCGTTCAAAATTCTCGTGAATACTTATAGGATTATGTTTTATTTAGGAAGAATTGTGTAAGCATGTTGGATAAATAAATAAATACAAATACAAATACAAATATAATCTTTCAATTTTAAACAAATAACTTATTTTGGCCACTACAGCATTGTTTTAGATAAGGTAAATTTAGAATAATAGCTACTGTTAAATTAATTTCAGAGATTATGGATTCTTTAGAGGATACAACATTCGTTGATATGACAAAGGCATTTGATTGCGTTTCGCATATAATTTTACTTCGTAAATTATATATGTACAATTTTGATCCTAGTAGTTGTGGTTTTCTCCTGCCATTTTTATCTAATAGGAAGCAAATTGTTCAATACAATAATTAAATTTCTGATAGCTTAGTCATAGAACATGGTGTACTTCAGGGATTTGTTTTGGGACCGTTTTTTTCTTTTTATTAATGACCTCTATAATTCTGTCAGCCCTGATAATAATTAATTCTTTTTGACGACACCAGAATAATAGGAAAACATAAAACTAAAAACGATATATTTTTATTGTAGGATATTGGTACCAATAATATTATGTGCATGGTAACAAAACAACCAACTCTGCTTAAATGAGGAAAATATAGTATCTGTGCTATTTACATTAAGAGAGCATGATTTAGTAAATTACAATAATTGGGGAAAATATTTAGGATCTCATATTGATCACAAATTAGTCTGGGAATCTAATGAAAATACAATTGAAGCGAAACTGAATAAAGACACCTATATAATGCAACCTTTCTTAATATAGTACGATCAGCTTATGTTTCCTTATTTAATAGTCATATCTCCTATGGAATATTAATATAGGGTCACTCAGTGCTAGGCCATCAATTATTTCGAATACAGCGTATCGCAATTCGAGCAATTACTGGCCTGCAATATAGAGAGGACTGTAAACATATGTTTGTGGACTTAAAAATACTCACACTTTATATATGTTATAGTGTATGTTATACGTAAAAAAGAATATAACAGATTATGAAAATTATGAATCATAATACTAGAAGTGATTTATGTCCTAGAGCATTGCGGCTTACAAAATCAAAAAATGGTGTTAATTATCATGGCATACGTTTTTATAATAATTCGCCAGAAAACATAAAACAGATGTCTATCAAAAAATTTAAAAAATATTTCTAATTATATTTTTGTAAAAAGTGCATTCTATACTTGGGAAAAATATTTCCATTATAAGTTTTCAGAGTATTATATATTTTATAACGTATGTAAACCTTTCGGTATTAGCATTAATAAAGCATTATTATTATTATTATTATTATTATTATTTATTCACAATATTGTTGAATACTTCTGCCTTTTATACACCTTTCTGCGTTCCATCCTTCACTCACTCAACCTTTATGCCATGCATATTTTCCATACCTCTTTCACCAATATCTCATTATTCAATTCCCATACTTCGCCACCATTTCCACTCATTCTATTTGTTGCCTAAAAAGAATGTACTCAGGCGTTGATTTTTCATGACCCAGAATCGGCTTCAGAAACAACCACTGGTCACATTCTATGCATTCATATGTCGTTATTCCTCATATTTCTACACCATACATCATAATGGACTTCACACATGCTGTCCACAACTTTCACGCCAATTGGAAGTTGCCTAAATGATGTTTGGGGTGCTCAATGTATTTACATTTGCATTTAAACATGTAGTCCAAGAATTTAAATTCCTTCACTCTCTCAATCACCTCCACCTCCCATTTCAGTTTACCCACTCTTCATTTCCTTCCTCTATTCTTCAATCCTATCCATTTATTCCTTTAATTTAAATTGTAAACCTCTTTGTCCCTATATCTCTCCACTTTCTACATTAACTTATTTATATCTTGTCAAAAGCACCCTTTTATTCGTATACGTCAGTATCCATACTTGCATTTTTCCAAACTACCCTGTTACATGGCTTTCTTCGGCTTAAACTTATGCATGTAGAATTCAAGCTCTTTGCCTTCCATGATGTAACCGTGGACCCTACAGCACTGTCCATGTTGGAAAGTTAAGCGTAATAAAGGTTTGCCTGTTTGGAACTCTTCCTCGATCACTACGTATATTCTTTGCACTTTCTTACTTCGTTTCTTATTCAAAAGTGTTTCTTTCACTTCAGTCAATGTTGCACCTTTTTGCGTTCAAGCAGTGTAATAAACGACGTGATGTCAATAACAACGATAGCGTTCTTTACCAAGGTCTTGGTACTCACCAACTCGTTGTTGCTCGCATTATACACGATGTCAATGATACGAGCCCTATGCGCGGTGCCTTCTGTTCCCCAGGTCGAAACGGAGGGACCTATGTTTGGTGTTGCCCCAACAGATAGCCCTGTCGCGTCTCTAGTAGCATTTATTTAGTCTTCGCGGCCTTATCCAGCCTATTTTTATCACCGTTATTGTAAATCTGTATCCAGTACACATAATCCATATTCCTCTATTCTTTTCTGCTCTGCTGTGTTTCTTAAAACTTTTCAATTTTTTGGGTTGACATACAAAATAAACAAGGAATGTGTGATTATCACACATGAAGCGATTGCATTTAGAACATATATTTAGGTATTTTCTGTCTGCTATTCTGGGACGCTTTCAACACCTCCAACGAACCTGGAAAGTAGATGGTTCTACTGTATCTTTTTCTGTATCTACAAGTTGCCTTTCTAATTGTAATAGGAATTGTCTCCGTTTGTATCCTTCTCTTATTTGCCAATCTTTATTTAGGAGACACAAAATAATATAAGCGTTCAAATCTATAGTATCATAAAAAGTTGTTACAGGCCATCTACTTGATTGTCTTTTTTATGGTGGATGTTTCAACTAGCTTTTCATTGTACCTGCAACTGATTTTGGATTATTGTAAACAATTAGTAGAAGTAGTAGTAGTAGTGTTTTGATTATCGACCAAGTGGTCCTTCCGCCATGTGTTATTTGGTTATTTGTGTGTATGTAAATGGTAGTCAATTATTATTTGTGGTTTGTCCTTTTCATTTTCACAAACTTCGACAGTTTCTTGCATAGTAAATAATAATGTAAAAGTTTTTCTTTTTTTGGACAGGAAGATGCCAACATTGCTTGATTTTGGAATCCAAATTTAGTTGGATATACTTGTTTCTCATGTACAGTTACCAGTTCTTGGGGTTGCTCCGGTTTATTTTTTCTAATTGTACCAAGCAATGAAAGATCCTACGTTTCTTATTCTCTTGCTAGTTCAAGACTTGTAAATAAAATTGAGGAGTTGGATGGAAAAAGGGCACTTCTACAAAATTAGCATTGTGAGTTAGAACTATTGAAAGTATTTGAAGCATCAGAAGTTTGTTATTCTAAGGTAACCTGTATTTCTTTCAATTATATTTATACAGCACATGTTGGTTTTATTGAAAACTTGTTTTGAAAACTTTTTATTTTTTGCCTAACATACCTAAAATTGTTAAAAATAACAGCTGAAATTGTGCCATTTTCCCATGGATATTAATAAATACTACAAAAAGATTAATTTTAGCAAATATTTATTATTGAACGTAACACTTGATTAACATAAACGTAAAAAATATTAAACACTACCATTCTAAATCACTGTCACTGTTTTGTTGGTCGTTTTCTTCAGTAGATGTAGATGCCAGGTTCACCTGTTCCCTGAACACATTTTTGTTATACCACTCTGACTCATCTAACTCCAAAAATTTCATTAAATCTTTTAAGTTCTCCATTTTTTCAGATTTAATAAAAACTGCTGGAACCGACGCCAAATTTACTTCCAAGTTATCTTTTTTTTTGTAATCCAAAAATCAAATGAAGTATAAAAGCCGTTATATGACTCTGCTGCACTCAGAATACCTGAATCATTATATTTTATCTGACAATACTTTCTTAAAGTAAAACTTTGTTTATTAGTATTTACAGATTTCTTGAAAAAATCTTTTAAGCCCTTGCCCCAGTCTTTAATTAGCGGCGCGCCTTCAATAACCTCAAAGTGCGTCGGTTTTTCTCTACACTGTTGCATGATTTGCAAATAAATGTTTGGAGTTTTGACCGTTTCTAGTCGTTTCAGTAACTTTCCGTAAACACCAAAATTTCTATCGCAAACGCAGTAAGAATGTCCACGAACTGGAAAAATGTGCCGAATGTTAATATTTTTTTTGTTTTTTTCAAGCCATGAACAGTAGTGCAGCATATTCATATTCTTATTTTGTCCCCCTGCGGCGTCTGAAAAAAGTACGATATTTTTTATATTCGGGTCATGTCCCATCGCAGTTTGCAAAAAATGATCAGCAAAAGAAATCACCGAATTTGATTTTTTCTTTGCTTCATTTTCTGTAAAGCAATAAAACGAACTTGTATCATCATTGTCACAGTGTACATTAAACATGTACAACCATTAAAGGTATTTGTAAAACTGTTGAGAGACAATGAGTTTTGGCAAAGGCAAATTTTGCGTGTAATCAAACTCGTTAACTAAAGTTGATTTATCCTGATTACAATTTTCTATGATTTCTTTTTTAATGTATTTGTATGCTTGCACTTAAGGTTCATTTTGTTTTCTTCATAAAAATCACAAATGCCAGATCGTGGACTCCGGAAAGAATTTCGCGAAACCATCGATGGAAAGTACAGTACATCATGCCTAGTGTACGACCAGTTTTTTCAAAAAAATACTGCTGGAATTCTGTAAACAAATTCTTTACATTTAGAGCAGGATTTTCTAAATACTTTCTTTTGGATTTCGACCGATTATAATATGATTCTTTGTTTGGAATCTGTGCCAAAAATTCATTTACCAAATACCAAGTTTCTGGGTTTATTTTCTGGGGCCTGTTTTCATGTTGGCCTTTTTTGTCGCTAATAGAAATATTTCCGTCTTTTAACGACTTAAAGTGGATTGTCCGTATACGTTTGTACCCAATTTGAAAAATATTCAAGAAAAAGTGTTTACATACCTCAATCGAGGAACTATTTATTTTGAGGACATATTTCCAATTAGTCCTTGATTGACATTTAGAAGCTGTAACTCTTGTTTTTGGTTGAAACGGAGACATGCAACCAAGAAGAAAATTATCCTTTTCGTTTTTATCTGCCAAGATCAAACATTTTTCAAAAAATTCTTGTTGTGGTCTGCCTGGTATAACCTCATAACAATTCTTCTTACAGCACACAAGAACTGCAGCAAAGGTTTTTGCATGTACTGTCACACCTGAAAATTTAAAATCTCTGAGTATAAAAATTATTGACCACTAATAAAATATATTACCTTTGGTTGTAGTGTACTTTTTTCCGATATTTCTTGCTATTTTTTCCTATTCTTTGTCCACTGCTCCTTGTTTATTTTTTATTTTCGACCCAAGTTTTTTCTTTCAAGATGATTCCAAATCACAGCTACTTTCTGTTTCTTCATAACTACTGTCCTCAGCGGTATTTGAGTCATTTTCAGAGCTCATTGTGCCCTTTTAACTTAGCAATAAAATATGCATAAAAATTAGATTAGGCACATGTGAAATTTGACGTTCTATGAAAGGAGGGCACTTGTTGCGCTTTACAGATTGGCACACAGTGCCACCAATATGCGAAGTATGAAAACAACAGAACCAAAGGCCGGTAAAGGAAGATTTCTTTTGTGATATAAACCAATTTATGGAGAAAGGGCATTTCCATGGAAGCGTCCTTTTTCCATCCAACTCCTTAATTATCTGTGGTCACATTCCGACCTGATTTTTCCAAACTTTCAACCATTTCTAAGACGAGACGTTTATCTTGATTACGTTCACGCTGGTCAGCTGTTTTTCCCTCTAGACTTGGCAGTTGTATGAAGTTTTACTATTACAAGCTGCCCAAATTTTTATACCGTACATTCCTGGTTTAGACGGTATGTACTGATTTAATGAACATCTACCACGAAAGGTAATCGGCTGTTTATATAAGTCATATATTCTTGAACTATAGGTAACCACAATTCAATAAAATGTTCGGATTGGTGATAGCTTATATAAATCTCGATTCCTTACTTTAGTTTTAGAATTATCAAAACGCAGACACCGAGATATTGTAAACCTGTTTCAAGTCATAGTTTGGTTGAAAATATGGCGTCCAACCTCAAGATTCCACAAATTTGTAATTCTTTCATTGTGAGCTTTATAAACTCCTGCCAGTATCAACAACCTAATAAATCCTAGCAAATCCTTTTCATCTATAGTTTGCTATGAATCTCTATGCTTAAGTTGACCTTCTGTATTTGTTTATTTTACGATATGATTTACAATATTGTCTCTAAAAAAAGGCAAAAATTACTGCGAATTGTATTCACATTTCACTATGCGTATCTCGTAGGTCCTACTTCTAGATGCATAACATTCCGTTATGGACGTCGTCCACTTCTTTCCAATTGTGGTTCTAAATACCATTTTTCCAGTTTATTCTTTGACCTAATATAACCAAATAAATCACGTAACTTTTAAAAACATTATCACTTACAGGTAAAAATTATGATGTTGACTGCTCTTCGTTTACATCAGATTCTGTGTAGGAATAATTGTCAGAATCGTAGGCTGGCTGCTCCTGGAAATTCTCTTCGTCATTATCACTGATATCACCGCCATCGACAGCGGCGTTTTCCTCAGCTTCAACACTTTTATTACTTTGTCTAAGCCACCTCAGTAATGTTTCTTCCGCAACTTTATCATCTTTACGAACCAACAAAGTAATACACGCAGTAAAGAAAGGGAAAGTACTGTCTAACAAATTTAGAGAAATCGGGGAACAACCGAAAAACTGAATGCGAACAAACCAGACTTAAATATCATTTGAAAGGAAACACTTCAGTTCTTAATTTAAAAAAAAAGTAGGTTAATTGATTAAGTAGTCGTCGTAACGCAGTGGTTGAAAGGTGGAAAAACAAACTGCGGAATATCGCTATGTTTTATTGTTTTAGTTTAGGAAAGGGAAAAGAGAAAGGCAAGCCCATAAAAAGTTATGTGCTGTTTACGGCCAAATTCCGTTCCGGTAATTTTAATGGCAAAGATGGGTCACATTCAAGAAGGGCTTTCGCAGACGATCAAATATAGGCATTAATCGAAGGGTACTGTCGTTATATAACTCTAGATGTAGCAAAAATATTAAAAACGACCGTAGAAATATATTTGCACAAGCTGGGATATGTTAGAGAAATTAATATTTGTGTTTCACATGAATTCAAAGAAATTCATTTAAAGCGTATAATGCAATTGAGAAAAAACTAAATTATTTAAGAAAGCGCATAAAGCTATTTAAAAACAACTACATGATATCTTTCTCAAACGTATTTTCGCTGGCGATAAGAAATTTATAGTTTACGACAAAATATGTTTAGTGGTCCACCAGAAGTTACTGAAGCTTAAATGAAATTTGATAGACCATTAACAATTTTTGATTTTTGCAAAACTTTTTAAATGATTCAATTCAGACAATGATAACAAGCAGAACTTTTTTTGATGAGAAAAGCCAGAAGTTACCCAAAATAAGAAAATAGTTTTTAAGAAAACGACCACAACATAACTGAATGAATTGATTTCTTTTATATAAGAATTCGCCTTTGATTATTGTAGTAAATAATCGAAATGATCAAAGATTTTTATGAATTATTCAAAAGCAAAATTTTGAGTTATCTTTTATAATTATTATAAGATTTTATATTATAACTCTTATTATAAATTGATATTTTGTTTTTATTACTTTCCAATTACGCATTACACTATTTATATTATACATGTTCTATTAATTAACTTCTAAAGAGCATCCCTATATATTATAGTATTTATTATTATTGTTTTATTGTATTTTATAAGGTCTTAAATGCATGCGCTCTGTTATCCTTTAATTAGGTTAATATACAAGAAGTACTAATTTTATTGTCTACATTTAAAACATTGATAATTAAAGTATACAATGCTTTACACAATCTAGACTATTTAGTGTTGCTTTCAATAAAACAGTGAAATGTTTACTGTGAATACGGTTTTATATCCTTTATCTTTGATATTTCTCATATTTACATCCAACAATTTTTTATGGATGTTTTATCTTATTTCATCATAGCGTAGCCGAGATTTATTCAACAAAATGTAATGCCGAAAATAACATTGTATATTGAATTTAAGCCAAGGAAAATATCAATAGAAGGCTGATCCCTACAGTCAATTTGATATTGTGTTTACACGATACATTCGAATGTTTGCACAAACTCTGTAAGATAACATTTAGGAAAAATATGTACAATTTATTATGATTTCGACGGAATATAAACATTTCGGTATTTACTGTTTATTAAATAACTTGTTATAAATATACATTATTTTATTTGTAGTTTTAGTAAATATTTTGTATTGACTATAATATTTACTTTAATAAATTAGAGCACTTGAGCCGATAGACCAATGATCAATAGTTCGTTCACAAATAAGGCACAATATTTAAATGTGAATAAAAATATTTATTATTAATATTGGAGCACTTATATTTCAGAAGAAGGTTATTATCGGATTTAAAATCATTACATATATAAGTATAATACAAAGCAAATTGTACCTCAATTAGAATAATTTATACGTGTTTCTATAATTCAGAATATTTAGACTTAATCCAGATCTACCAGTTAGGGGTGTGTGTTGTCGTGCAAGAAGTAATTTATCCGAATACATACAAACCGAGTTAATTAAATTGCAATTTGGGTCCCGTATATATGTATGCAAATTGCGGAATCACATTCTCGATATTGCATTCCGGTGGCCACTAAACTAACGTCGAGGATATTTTCATACGAGTTTTGCATATAGATACACTCAAATTACAGAAGCATTCAAAAAGCTCAAAAGAGATTTGCAATTTTTCAGCAGTGCGGTTGTAATTGCATACCAAAACAGCTGAAGATTAAAATGCCGTAAACGATCATTTTTTTGCTGAAAATACCAGGCGATAAATATATTGGTTTGCAATTATTCTTTGAATATTTGCAAAATTATAATGGGAACATATAATTTTAGATTTGGTTTACTGCAATTAAGAAGAAATTGACGAATTATCTTATTGTGTTAGATTAAAAAACATTATTCCACTAATTCACTAAATGTTTCGGTATGTTACAAAGAAATGAATAAATAAATAATTCACGTATTGTCATCATAATATTTTTATTGATCTTCAAGATCAGGTGTACAATTAAATATTGCACACCTTTATCTTTGTTTTTTTTTTTAAAGTAAATCGATATCCTAAATATATACTTTTCAATATGCTTGTATTTTTTTTGTTACAACAAATCTTTGTCTGTTTCTTATACTGACATTTATTTTTACTTAGATATAACGATACTGTTCTCATAAAAATGTACACATTACACGCGGAAAACGGACCAATAGGATGAATGTTTAAACCAAATTGGATCAATAAGTCTATACACGTTTTCGGTCTGAAATATATAGATTCGAGGGATATCATATTTCCTACACCAGATAAAAGAGTTATAAGCTTTATTCGCCCAAACACACACTCAATTCCTTTCCGTCCCCCTCGCAACATTGTGTGCGCTCGCTTTTCTATTTTCTCGGGCCAAATCCATACATTAAATATACATTATACTTCCACGATGGTCGCCGCTGGTGAACGGTGCATTATTGATAAAATCGATGATGTATTGCTGAAAATCGGTAAACTAACGAGACTATATAAGTGATAACTAAGATTTTATTAATAGCATGCAGATTTTTTAAGCGCCTAAAATTTTCAGAAAATTTTGTAGCTTATTAAACATTAATGGCTTTTTATGTGTTAATCTAATTATGCGAAGATTTTTCTAAAGTTATTCAAAGCTTTAAAACACATCACAATTTTTAATTAAAACGTGATGGTAAATCCTTATACCTTTTTCTTAAACCGGTTTCTCAATTTCTCACCAGACACATTTCCACCCTAAAAAATATTAGTGATATTTATGGAATTGTTTGAGCAGACGTTGATTTGCTTCTGGTTCTAAAATTATACAACAAAGTCTAGTTTAACTTGATTTACACATACTCTAATACAACTAGGAAAACCTATGCTAAGTGGAGCGATTAATGGTTTAATATGTCCGCATCATGATATCGCCAATGGTAATCCTAAACTTACAGCAAGATATTATCGCAGACGGCTAATTGTTGGAAACATAATAGGGCTAATAAAGAACATAATAAAACACAGGAATTTGTAATACGATTGCAAACATTCTATTTGTATTGAAATTGTATTTTAACTGATAATACATAAAAGGATGAAGGCAACAATATTATCTTCCTACCTTCAAGAGTATTAGCTTACCAACACGTTTCCATTTGGAACACTGCTGAAGTTCGGCCAAATATTTTCTTGATCACCTCTTCCAGAAATGTTGACTAAACTGCTAAATCAGATAAATTTTCTCTTGCTGAGGGTATGTTTGCTACGTTTTCATCAGGAGGCTTAGTTAATGACCTTCAAATCAAGAAGTAATACTTTCAATGGGACGAGATCAAGAAATTCTACGACATTAACGTTTCCAAAGTGAACACTTTGATCAGACACGATGGCACGAAGAAGGCGTATGTTAAGCTCGCGAGGGACTATAATGCTCTGAACTTTGCGAAAAAGATTAGAATTGTATAAGTTAATTAAAGACTGTGAGAAGTGGATTTCAAGAAAAAATGTGGTGGAGTTAGTGGAAACACTAATGATAAAAGAGGAATGGGAAAATCTAAGAGATTCATTTTCAGGGGGGCTTAGGTGTTCGGTGCAAGGAGCAACGAAGAATGCAACTAAAGGTAGAACAAAAGGGGTATAATAATGGGAATGAAATAGGGTTAACCCACGCGTTACTGTATCAATTGAAACTAGGGGTCGTATACATTAATAAGAACTGGGCCGAAATGCGAACGTGCTAAATGAGAAATTAAACCAATAAACAAGATGCTGGGGGGGGGGGGGGATTTTAATGTGAGAATAGGGAAACGAGGGATAGGAGTGAATGATAAGGGTGAACTAATAGTAAGATCGTCTCAGGATAAATTTATAAACAAGGACGGTAGGAGGATAAGATATTGATTAATCGAGAAGTGATGGCGGATGTTAAACGGGTTCACTGAAGGTGATTGGCAAGGGAAAACGTATGTTGGACAACAAAGATCGTCAAGGATCACTACGGGAAAAGATGCGTTTGATTCGATGAAGACTGTCGGAATGCAAAAAGGGAAGTAAGAAATGCATCGAGAAAGAGAAGCTTGGTTAGAGGAGAAGAGAGATGAGTGATAGCAGCGACGACTAAGTACGCTAAATTATTCGAGAAACAGAAGATGCAAGCCTTGAGAAAAACGACTAATGAAATGAAATTATGTATAAATGACAAGGAGATAGGAAATATTTTAAAAAGGGGGGGAGGTTAGAGAGTTTAAGGAGGAGGAATTACAAAAAGCGTTTGATGAGATGAAAAGTGGAGAAGCTGCTGGGCTGAACGAGTTAAAGACAGTAATGTGGAAAAAGATAGGAAAGGAGGGAAATCAGTAGTTCAGAGAGTTGCTGAACAAAATGTGGAGAGGAGAGGCAGGCTTCTAAAAGGTGTGTATGGGAATGATGTGCCCGGCACACAAAGAAGATACATTAAATGTAGAAAATTATGGCGTCGAGTGCGATCGACGTGCGTATGACGGTTCTGAGTGAAAAAGTGAGTGAAAAGTGCAAATGGTGCCGTTCCATACCACAAAATGGACCTAAATTCGTAAACTGCCTGAACAAAATGCACCCGGGTTGCATTAAATACGTTAAAAACGTTGTCCAATTATCCAAAGATACATTAATCTGCTGCCCGGACATAAAAGTGTCAACAATAACAATGCAAACGACACAAAGGAAGAGAATGAAAACAAGGCGGATAATTAATTTAGCACATCTAAAATGTTTACTAACCACCAACGATGATATCATCAACACCTTAAGTAATAATATTAAATTTCTACGAGCCAAAATAAATAATCAAAATAAGCTGATAATACAGTCAACCATATCCATATAGGTCCAAAGGTCACAACAATCTCAAAATGACGAGTGCAGGCAAAAATTAATAGAGACGATCCGAAGAAAGAGTCCGCTGCCGACGATAAAAATAACATTCTAATTGTAAATGGCCGAAAGAACGACCCCCTGACATAAATAAAAATAAAACAAGTAATAATAGTTTTATCAGAAAGAAAAAAAATGAAAAAGGTTCTAAGTGGTACTGTGGATTTAATTTCAAACCTGGCATGTCAGAATTAAATAACATGCCTTCGAGCCAACCATTGCCAAGCTATGTTCAACGAACATTTTGATAAATTTAAAAATGAAATGCAAATTATTATATCTTTAATGACAACCAATTTTGACACGCTTAATTCTAGGGTTGAAGCTTTAGAGAAAGAAAACAATATATTAAAAGAAAATATCACTGCTAGATCGGGTCACCTATCTTTTACTGGCGATAATATTAATAACATTAAACATCATGATATGGAATTAGTTATAAATGAAATTAAAAACAGAACTAACAGAGCCAAAAATGTTATACTTTCTAATGTTTTGAAGGAATGTGACTAAAAGAAAGATAATGATTTTGCCACCGAAATATTAAACGCACTGTGTTCAGAAAATATATTATGTCAAAAATATTTTCGACTTGGAAGAAAACAGCCAAACAAAATCCGGCCAATAAATATCTGCTTTGGTTTCGAGTCAGATGCCAAAGAAATATTGAAAAAATCTCAAAGGGGCAAGACGGTTCCGCACTTAAATAAAATTTGATTGTCAAATGTTCTAAAACGTAATGATATAAACGAAGCTTGTACTAATTTCTATAATAATACTTATTTTCTGTTTGACAAACATATACCTCCTAGAAAACGTGTCAAAATCAATAAAAATATCCTGTTTGGTATAGTTCTCAAACTATACAATTATATTACAATTCTAATAAAAATCATTATATTCGGTTCAATTTATCGATTAGAAAGGATTAGCGAGATTATTAAAAAATCAATTGAAATAAATATAATACAAGACCCTCGCAAGTTATTCTCTTATGCAAATGTAAAAAGGAATCAATCGAGAATTCCGAGTACTCTAAAACTTTCAAAAAACACATATACCAGCCCACAAGATTATGTTAATGAATTCGCCAATTTCTTTAACAGTATTAACAACCCCCTCAATCAATCAATAAATATTTCAGTGCCTGAATCCATTGTTATGTTTTGTAACTTTAATTTTCCCATTGCCAATGATAATGATATCCATATCGCATCCCAGCAAGTAAAAATTAACACAACTTATGGTCCCGATGGTATCCCAGCGTATTTCGTTAAATACTGCGCATTTTGTCTTCTCAATTCACTTAACTATTTACTTAACTTATCAGTCTCATCAATAGCTTTTCCGTTGGTCTGGAAAACTGTCAGAGTTACTCCAATTTTTTTAAATGGTATTAAACACCCAATAGATAACTATAGACTGATTTCTATTCTCAATAATTTTTCTTAAAAAAAGGTCGACAACAACTAATTTAATAAACTTGACAGATATTATTACACAAAACTTTGAGGACCGGAAACAATTCAATGTTATACATACAGACTTTCGTAAAGCTTTTGTCACTATCGATCAATTTATTTTATTAAAGAAGCTCGAAGATTTCGGTCTCCATAAGAATGCATTGGAACTAATGCCGGCTTATTTGACCGATGGATCGCAATATGTCGAATACAAGGGTTTCCGTTCTCCAAGTATTGTCCAACTAGTGGTGTTCCTCAAGGGTCAAATTTAGGAGCACTATTATTTTTAGCATTTATTTTTTATTTATTTATTTTTATCTTTGGTCTTCTTTCTTCGAAAAATACATTTAAAATCAAATTAATTACAAAAATATACATAAAATTTTGACCGAAAGAAGCACGGGCGGAGTTCACAATGTCAAATTATGTTCTTCCACTCAAACCCTTCTTGCACCATGATGTTGGGAAGGCGGCAATCCTTGTCCACATTCAATGATATAGTAGATAATTTATCATCGCGGGCATTATTGTTCGCAAATGATCTCAAAATTTTCAATTCAGTATCGTCTGTTGATGACGCTATTATCTTACAAAATGACTTAAATATTATTATTTATTTATTTATTTATCTTTGTCCTTCTATCTTAAAAAATATACATAAAATTTTGTCCGAAAGAAATACGGGCGGAGTTTATGGTGCAAAGAAAATAAATTAGAACTTAATATTAATAAATGCAAGTACATTATTTTTACTAGAAAGCGATCTGTAGTGGAATATGGATATTCTATTGATAATGATTACTTAAAGCGTTGTTCACAAGTTAAAGTTTTAGGTGTCACCTTTTACGAAAAATTACATTTACTCCACATGTTGATGCTATTTGTGGAGAAAGTTAAAAATGTTAGGCTTTATTAAACGCACATGTAAGTTGCTTAATTGTTTAAAACAATTATTCAACTCATTTATATGCAGTAAACTTGAGTATGCTTGTGCTGTATGGTCACCTGCATATGCAAATTATACTGACAGTATAGAAAAAGTTCATAAGAAGTTTTTTAAATTGCTATATTTCAGAAAAACGGGAACTTATCTATGTTATAATTCGAATACCCAAATAAGTTATTTACAGCTCCTCTCTCGTTACAATATGTCTGCTCTTTTGGACCGGAGGAATAACAGTCACTTAATATTCCTATAAAAAAATTATCAATAATCTTATTGATGATGGTAACTTGTTGTCACTAATTAATTTTACCATCCCCAGATTTAACTGCCACAGTCATAAACTTGCAACTATAGTCGTACTAATTATTCATTAAATTCGCAAATTAATTCGTACTACACACCTCATTGTTTGTAATAAAAATGATTAAATTATAGTTAAGTTACGTATTTTGTTATATTTTTATAATATGTATTATATACAATATAATAATGTTATTATACTTAATGTTAGTATGTAAGTTATTCACATACTATATTTCTTTTTACTATTTCCCTGTAATTGGATAATGTATCTGTTGAGAATTAAATAAATAAATAAATAAATAATAAACGTACAGCCACTTCCCGTGGCAACGGGATAAACAACAAAACTTCCAATAAAAACAAAATAGACGTCGATAACAAAAACAGCAATAACAAAACACTATTTAGTACTCGTAATAACGAAAATGATAATCAGCAATCAAAACGATATAGATGGAGAGGTGTACAAACCAACAAAAAATATGATACCACATAAGTAAATTTAAAAACTACTACATTGAGGATAATCTGAAAATACTGCTATAATTCAAATTTTCTACATCAAACATTACCATCGAAACAATTAAAAGAACTTATCACTGCTCGTGTGAAAAATATGAATCTTTAAAAATAGCAGCCCCAGAAGAAGCCAGACTTATGATTGCAACAAATGGCCAAAAAGAATTCGTGTAGGTAAATATATTTTTTTTAGAAAACCACACAATCGGACAAAATCCCACTCTTACAAACAAAACGGATTCCAAATTAAAAATTTTACATCAGACCAAATGAAAGAACACAACCTGCACTTTCATTAAAACAGATAATCCCAATATCATATGATAAATATATAGAATAAAACAATATAAAGGTGTTAATAAGTGGTTCAGCAATAACATTAAATCGTCCAGCCAAAATCTAAAAATGATACACTCTCTCAAGAACGACACACCTAATATGAGACTAGAATATACGAATGCAAAAAGAAACCACAAAGCAACTCAATGAGACCGCAAAAAGGGAACATCATAACAGAGTAATATCAAAAAGCTCTAACAAACAAAAGCAAAAATGGACGTTGGTACGAGATGAATTATACCTCATAAAGCAAACCATACCTACAGCTGTACAAAATACTTCTGGCCAAGTAAGACCTAATAACCGAGAGGTTGCCGACATAATTGTCTAGTATTACTCAACCTTACTGATCTTAAATTAAAAAATCGTTTCGAAGGCAAAATATAATGCCTTCTCCACCTCAAGCAACACGATCCAGTCCATGTGTCTTGAGCCTGTGTTAAAAGATGAAATCTACCGCGTAAACCAAAAGACGACAATACGGAAAACATATTGTTATTTTAAAAGCAGTAGTAATATAAATTGGAGTCAAATTGGAGTTTTTAATTAATTTGTCGTTCAAATATAAAATCTTCCTAACCAGTTTTGAAAACGTCAAAAATAATTTCTAGTATTAAAAAGCCAACAGAAATGATAAAGAAAACTTCCGGCCTATACCTATCCTGAACACGTTTTCAAAAATATTCGAAAAAATACTGACACTGAGAAGTACCAAATTCTCAACGAAGCCCAGCATGGATTTCGCAAAGGACGTTAAGCCAAAACAGCAAGTGTTGCTCTCCTAGAAAACATATCAAAAACATGGACACATGCAAGTGCGTAGCCACCTTATTCTACGATTTCTCACGACACCATTGACATAAACTTCATGCGGGTTAAACTATATGAACTTAATATAAGATGATTTAAGTTCTCACTTAACCTGTGATGAAACATTTTTAATATTAATTAGTTAGTTTAGTAGTTTAATTAACCTCGAATTCACTTGACCTAATACAATCGATTCTGACTAACCATAAGATATACGTGCAAATCAGTGACAGTGAATCCAAGGATTGTGCACTAAACACAGGAATTGTGCAAGGATCAACATTGAGTCCACTTCTATTCATTATTTACGCTAAAGACCTAAAGGATCACATACGCTGGGGTCACAAGATAAATTTTGCTGATGACACTGCAATTGTAGTCTCTGCAAGCGACCAAGATAAGCTGTTGAAAATTAGTGAAACAAATAAAGAAATCTACAAATGGTGTAATTGTACAGTTGTGTAGTTTTATAATAGAAAGCCACCGGACACTACCACCAATAATAAAAAAAAAGCATCAGCTAAGTATCTTGGTAGCTATAAAAATGATCAACTGTTATGGAATAACCATATTGATCAATTGACTTTCAATCTAAGCAGTGTGTATTATGCCATTGTTATATTATTATTAATAAACAAATTCTCTCCAAATATTTGTATAGACATCTACTACTCTTAGTACACATGCATCTAACAAATATTACTGTGGGGCAGAGGGTAAATATATAGAGTAATGGTTCTACAATAGCCAATAAAACGTGTTAACGGTGCGCAGAAGACGTCCTCGTGGTGGACTGGCAAGGAAGTAGCACCGGCGGTACTTTCTGGAACCAACACGCACTGGAGGCGGCCCAGGGGTCCCTGGCGAGGCTCACCATCGATTAGCAGCCGCAGGCTTCGATTAAACAGTTTCCCTTCGGTGATACTTGCTTGAGCTTCCACGCCACGTCAACGTATGGGCACCGGCTAGCTGTGAAACAGAGTAAAAGAAACAAGAGAAAGTGTGTAAATTAAAACATGGGGCCTGAGAAGAAGAAAATATATTACAACAGAATAGACAGAAAATAGACATAGAAAAATATACAATATATACAAGAGCAAGAGGCTTGGATCGGCAAAGCCGACCAGGCTGACCACCGCTGCTGATGGCAGACGACTGGTAAAGAGCGATGGTCGGGCCTGGTTTTATATGGTGATCTCAGGTACCGCGGCTTTGTTCTTGTCACGTAGGCACGGTAATTCTTGGAACAGGTAATTATCCTCGTTCGCCGAAAAAGGGTCCGATTTATTGTTCGGCACTGGCAGCTGCACATTTTGGAAAATTATCTCGTTTGGATTATTTCAATAATGCGGAATTTATGCAAATTATTATTAGGAGCAATGGGTAGCTCGTAAAATGGATTAAAATATAATTACGCATTTGTTACCACGTTCAGGTAAACTGAACGCCGGTAACAAACGCCTCATATTTGGTCTACAATAGACAGAATTCTGTCGTGGAATATTCACAGAACATAAGATACTAACTATGATATCCATCTATATCTATAGCAAACCTTTACCATCACTGCTATATCTGTAACATGGCATATGTGCACTCACGAGCACTCTGTACAACTAATGACACTTTCTAGTTAGCCTCCCTGAATCTGAACCATGCCGCATTTTTACCACTTTTGTTCTCAGTCAAGTAGCATTAGCGACATCCTAGTGACCACTTCAATTTTTTATATCTTCCACCAGCATACCTCTCGGCCAATCTATCTTCAACGACCTTATTCCTTCTATCACTTCCTCTTCACTAAATAAGGCTCCTATTTCACTACCAGACTTAAAAACCGCCATTGGTTATAAAAATTTAGACTAGACTTACTTACTATTTTATATTTTACAAAGAATCTAAACATTTAGTTTATTGGTTGAGATATAAAATGAATTGTGTTCCGTATGTATGTTTGTGTTACCATTTTTCTAGAAGTAAAGTTTCTAAAACATATAAGAGTAGTAGCTCTAGTGTTCCGATCCACATTTAGTGCTTATAATAATATAACAATCTTAAGAAATAATTGAAAATTCAAAAAACTAAAAAGCCCTTAAAATTACGAGGTATATTATTATTTTGTGCATAAAGATTAATAACAAAAATGGTCAAGTATATAATTTATTTAAATTCACACTATAAACTAAGTTTTAGTCTGAGTTTAAATCTATATCTGCATTCACCTCCCGTTTAAATATTCAAAAAAAAAAAAATCCTCGGCAGACTTTCCTCCTTTTCACGCCCCAAGAGATTATTTTCTTTCGCGGGCGGTCGAAAACTTCTGTACGCGAAAGTTATACGTAAGCGTGAGGGTTGGTGCGGGCAACATTTCAACTTATCGCTACTTGCTTACTTACGATTCCAACCCTTTCGCAACTTTTACGAAACCATTGCCCCAAATCAATAAACCGATTCCGCTGTATATTTTTCTTGGTATAATTAAAGCCGGATTAAAACTTTTATAATTTGTAATTGTGGATGCAGAAATGTTCGCGAAATAGTTCGGCGCTTTCGAGTAGATTTATAGCGGCCTTTTGAAGTTTGTTAGTAAACTTGGAACTCGTACGGTTGTTGTGTTGTTTAATTAAGGCATACTTTTTTTAGAAGTTTTAAGAAAACATATATATTTCTAGTTGAGTATTTATAATTAGAGTTTGATTTTCTTTTACCTGGATGTCTGTCTTTACTATCCAACTTATACTCTAATATTTGTATTCTTTTGTAATATTAGTACTAAATATTTTTAGAATATAATTAAGACGTAAAAATATCTAATAAATGTAGTAATTATTTAAAAGAATATTTGCAACCTTTACTTATTCTAGAAAGATGCTAGTCAGTGACTTAAAGATATTATAATCTATTTAACTACGATGGTTCAAAGCTAAAGGAATCTTTGTAATTGAAAAATTGGACCTCTGGGCTCCTTGCTTTATTGCTATGCAGCGGCTGATTTTATTTTCCAAAAAATTAAAAAATAGGTCATAGCTTTATTAGTTATATTTTAACATCAAAAAAGTCGATAATTTAAATTCTCACTTAACCCGTGGTCAAACATTTTTATGTTAATTATAAGGTTAATTTAACACTTGATTTTGTTTCACTATTACTAGTCGGAGAAATATAAAAATAGTGAAACAAAACCAATTATTTTCTAATTAACATTCTAAATATCAAAAAAGTCGTTATTGACTGGTTTTTTAACGTCAGCTAAGGATAGAAATTCGGACCTTTCCTCTGGCAAGTGAAGTTGTTCACTTAACCTATCTTTTCAAGATGGAACTTCACTGTGCAGCATTCTGTAACCAAGTCCAGTTTTATCTTGCTTGGACCAGGCCAAAGGCATTTAAAAATATTTATTGACCAATATTTTTAATGCCTTTGTCCTGGTGTATTTATACAGTGCCCCGTTTTGCCCTTCCTAGGTGGTTTGATGGCCAACATGTACATTTTCGTCTGATCATGGTTGTCGAAGCTCCTTTCCTGATAAGTACATCGGCGTATTGAGAGCGTCTTGGGCTAGGAACGATATGATGTCATATTTACCCCTTATGATAATTGCTATGTCGTCAGGAGGTCATCCACTACGACACACCATAGCAGAGGGGCCTTGTAAGCACATTTTAGCTACAGTTACCGTTACTGATTCACTCCCTATACTTGCGGGGATCTTATGGTTTTCTGGTATGGTATTGAACTATCTTATTTTGGGCATGTTGATATTCTTCTTGATGGCCTCCTTTTAGGCGCTTTTGAAGGTTATGTTGTCAAACGCACCTTCAAATTACACGAAAATACATAATATAATTTCCTTATCTTGTATCTAAGCTACTATGCTTGTTGTGAGACTATGAAGTGCATCTACAGTAGATTTGTTAGGTTGATAGAGCGGATTTGTCCTTAAGGTACTGCTCCTTATATCTTTGTCTATAATTTTCTCTATGACTTTTAATAAAAATTAGTTAAGACTAATTAGTAATTGGAATTTGGCATCTTTTGGTCGGCTTTAGCTCACCTTGTGGATAAATATCACCTTAGCCTCTTGCTATTCCATTTTAGAATAGCCTAGCATAAAGGTAGTTTTGTTAACTGCTTGCAAGTTATGAGCTATTATATCTAGTGCCTGTTGCAGCAGTGTAGGATAAATACCTACTGCGCGTAGTACTTTAAAGGGTTTGAAAGTTAATGAGTTTACCAGCCTTAATTTTGCTTTCTCTAGTAGGTACGAATATTCTTCCTTCTGTAGAATTGAGCAGTGCTTTCTTAGGACTCCACATATTTTGAATTCGGAAAGCGTTTCTTTAAAACCATATGTAAGACTTTACTTCAGCGCCTTTGCATAACTCCCAGTATGTTTTTTATTAGCCCGATGCTGCTGGAGAGGTTTTTGGACATTGTGGAACCTTGCTGTTGAGGTAGTATCAGTAAATCCCTCACAGAATGTTATGTATGTTTTCCTTTTTAGTTCATTATACTTCAATAGTATCTGTCTGTAAGCATCCTAGTTGTATTAGGTGAATAGGAAATTGATTATTCGTAGACCATTGGCGATTGATAATTCAGAATAATTTTTTAGAAACAGTACACTTGACTCATGTTCTAAATCAAAATAGGCTATTGATGAGGTGATGGAAGGATTTAATTTAGAATATAATTAGATTGTAATCGGCTCTTCAACGTATCTATCATTAATCCATACATAATTCAAATGGATTTTTATAAAGGCAGATTAGCTAGGCAGTAATTAATTATTGAAACAATGGTATCAAGAAATGATCCAGAATAACATTTGGTTATTGAACTCTAGGGATTGACTGTTGTTTTCTTTCAGTAATGTTTGATGTTTGCTTACAGTCTAAATGTAAAACATATTGATAAAATCCTTCTTATGAGTCATGGGATAAATGGGGGAGTAAGAGTCTGTGGATAATGAGCAGCATTATGAAGTGGAGGCGTTGGTGTATTATTCGGACATTCAGACATGATTAGATTGTTCAGATCTCTGTTTGGAAATTTATAGGACATTTGCTCGATGACATTATTTTATTTCAGCACAAAATTAATAGATCCTTTAAGAAATATATTAAAAGTACCTTCTCTAAATATTTCGAGAGCAGATGTAAGCATATTGATGAAACGTGTATGAGTTGGATGAAACAAATACTAATGCTGTGATTAGGCAGAAACCTTTAATTTACCTTAAAACTAAAAACGCCTATCGATATATCTGTATATGGTAGTTCGAAAGGAAAGTAATGGACGATCAGCTGTTGTTTCTTTTTCGTCAGTAATATCTGAGCCAGATATATTCTACTAAATGTAGAATGCAATGATAACAGTATGTGTTTATTAATTTATGGGATAGATAAAGATAGAAGTGAAAGTATGGATAATGAGTGACAATATGAGATCGATTTAAAAAAAAATACACATTTTTATTGACAAACTATACACATGATTACATTTAAATAATAAATAATGAATGATGGGTTAGTGAGTTAGTTCGTTAGGCTATCGACCAGAGGTCTTTCTGCCTTGTTTTGTCCGGTCATATGGCGTCAGTCATTAATGCGTAGATGGATGAAACGATGAGATGAAATCAAATATGGTTAAATTAGGATTTTTAAATTTGGGGTTTACACTAGGATTTCTAGGAATACAATATAAGGATAATATGTGAAAGTTGAAAGGATTTTTGGAGAATTTTTCTGTTATGAATCGAAGACGTTCTAGGTATCATAGAGGAGCTGGTTAGAAGGATGGTATAAGGGATTAAGAGGATGACGGAGTTTTGTTAGGGTACGGAGGGATGCTCGCTCGCTAACTTCGATATTGTGGGAGGGTGAATTGTTGGGATTGGGATAGAGGGCACAACCATAGTCCAATAATGGGCGACAAATCATCTTATATATTTTGACTGCTGTTTTGATAGTAATACCATCGTCTCTGTATGTTAAGCACCTAAAATATTTTGCCCTAGATGTTATTTTGCTTTTAATTATAGCTGTGTGCTTTTTAAAATTGATTTTGGGGTCTATGGTTATGCCTAGGTATTTAACGTAAGTTGAAGGAGGGATAATAGTTTGGGAAATTGAAACATTGTAAGGGGAATTATTGGTGCGATGGTATGGAATTAGGAGCTGTGATTTGTGGGGATTAATTTTAATACGCCATTTTGCAAACCAGTGTTGGAGGGAGTCAATAAGCTCTTGAAGGAATTGGAGGGCTTTTGGTAACGTGGGAGCATGGGTAATTAGGGCAGTATCATCTGCAAATTGCAGGAGATATTTGGAAGGATTGAAGTAGAGAGGATCAGGATTATAGATGTCGAAGCTAAAAATGTTGTATAATAGAGGTGAAAGGGGAGAGCCTTGAGGGAGTTCTTGTTCGGGAGTAAAAGAAGAAGAGAAGGAGTTGTGGATTTTTACTTTTAGGGATCTATTAGAGAGGAATTGTTTAATGATAAAAATGATATGACGAGGGATATTTAGGAGGTGACATTTATACAATAAGCCTTGGTGCCAGACAGAATCAAATGCTTTCTAGACATCCAGAAATAATGCTGCAGAAGCTCTACCTTCAACGTGGGCAGTCTGAATATTAGAGGCTAGGATGGTTAGAGGAAGAGAAGTTGAACGACGGGGAAGGAATCCAAATTGATAATTGGGGATGTGGTTAGAAATTCGAGAAAGGATTTTGGTTTTAAGAAGTGATTCATACAATTTTCCAATAACAGGTAGGAGAGTGATAGGACGATGAGATCGATTTATTTAGACCGAAAATTACTATTTTACAGTATTTATCAGGCATTAATCCATGATTCGTATCTCCATTTAGCAGATCAAAGAAGCTTGCTTGACGAGATTCTCTTATTTAACATTAAACTTAATAAGTTCCTTAGCAGAGAATTTGAGGGGCTAATCTAAAAATAGTTTTCTCCTCGGTATATATAGAGTTATGAAAGTTATTTTCTCTTTAATTTTCTCTCCATTGTGCTAAACCATATTCTCTTATTTACGGATACATCTAAAGTTCCTTAAGAAAGATGTTAAAAGTGAATAAAATAATTTTCTCCTGGGTATACCTAAAGAGTTATATTAGTAATTACTTTACCCATTTATCTTGCAAAATTGCAGTTGAAATATTAATTACTGTACTCTTAGTGGATAAAGAATTAATTGGCGATGGATGTTACGGACCAATTTAGTTAACTTTGTAGAACTTTTCTCATGTACCAAATTAGGAAAGGTTGTTGTTTCTTTGTTCTTTTGTAATATCTGAGAAAACGTTTACTTATATTCAATATGGAACTTAAAATAATAAATTATATTTGAGTATAATATTTGAGATGGATGTAGCGAGTAGTATGGCTGCAGGTAATAAGCAGCAACAGGAATTGAAATAACTGAATATTCTACGTTATTAAATTATATGTCATATTATAAAATTTAAACTTATTAGTTCATTTTTTTTGTTTTGTTGAATTTGGTTCTCGTTTATCACGTGGTGAAACATTTTTTAATAGTAAGGATTGTTTATAGAAAGGCACTTGGTTGGTTTCACAATTTTTACGATTTATTCCGACTAGTTTCGATTTTTCGATCTAGGAATGGTACATCTTCTGTACCATTCCTAGATAATGATGTAAAAATCGAAACTAGTCGGAATAAATCGTAAAAATTGTGAAACCAACCAAGTGCCTTTCTATAAACAATCCTTATTATTAGTTCATGTAAAAATAAACTTGAAATATATTAAGTTATTGTTCCCTGTCAATAATAACAATAACAATAATTTAATGTTTACATATTTATTATTATAATTGTCACGTTTTACAGATTTCCGTGATTTTTTGGTGGTTGTCCACACAAAGAGAAAACTAGTGCAACGCTCAGACAATAGATGGCACTTTTATGGTAATATCTTGACTTGATATTTAATTGTAGACACCTCTAATTTGTGGTATATCTTCAATATGAGGAAGAAGTATACACGATAATGGTAAAACAACATAAACGTGTCTCATTCTTCATTATTATAAAAATATTTAACCTACCGCATTAACCAATAAAATCCAAAACCATATGTTATGCAACTTAAGCTAATATTAATACTTTACATCAACTTATACAGTATAGTGATCTACAGACAAAAAATAAAAATAATAAAGTTCAATTGGGATTCATATTTATGTAAATATAAATGGCATAATAAAAATACGAGATAATAAAAATCAGATAATATATTTCATTAGTTAAATACGACATTATTATTCGAATAATAAAGCAACACAATTATATTTTCATTTTTTTATTTATTCCCGCTATAATTACAAACAAATATTTTCATATGACATTTAGAATGTTTACTTCATGAATGAAATATATATATAGCGAGAAACCAAATAAAAAATAATTACAATTTGTATTATTATTGGTATTGTTGTTTATACGCAATATCATTTAATAATAATAAATTATGCATTCTGATAGTTATATTAATCAGAAATATAATAACGTTTATTACTTTATTTTTTAAATAAATACTACTTAAGAAGATAAGAAAATAATTTTCCTTTACCTTAGCAATAATCGTAGCATTATATGTCGTAATACGTAAAGAAAATTACGTGTTTTATCCGTATCATATCGTATGCTTAATGATGCCTTTCATTTTTTTTCTGCTTGTTATTATAAACATTAGCAAAATTACATGTAACCGCAAACACGTATAGTTAATGTAGGTTAACGTCGTTCCATATGTATTTAAGATAATTTGTTAGGTATTTTATGGTCGTTAAGCCCCCACACAAGGCCCTTATCAAATGATGGTTTCCATGGCCTTACACCTCTCCCTCGCTCTCTCCCACACCCAAGATCTTTTTGTTGGAGGATATAATTTACGGGCGGCTAGAGGGAGATCGAGATTGGCAACAAAAACACAACTTAATATATCATTTTTATTGTCGGGAACATAAAATAAGACAGATATGTGACGTACATCAAATTACGGTGATAATGACCGTTACGTTGAGTCCAGAAAATAATGATTCCATATTGTATTAATTTATTATAATATAAATAAAATAATACCTTACTATAATAATAATAGTGGTAATAGTAGTAGTAGTTATCGATAACGTAATCCTTCCGAAGTGATAATTGTTTAAGAATAGAGAAAACACTCTTACTTTCTTTTACCACTTTAAACTTTAAAGTAGTTAAAAGAGTTTTTTATTATTAATATTGAAATGTACCACGAAGTGAGTGCCTTTAAGATCCATGAATGATAATTGTTTATTTAGATATGTGTAAAATAGCTTTTTAGTTAAATAATTTACGCCACTATAACGTGGTATTATATGTAACCTAATGGCGAAAAGTTCTGTTTGCATACATTCTTACTTATTGGATCGCTTTAATTATTTCTTAAAACCACATAACTTACTAATTTTAAGAATGGCATTTACAACTAGTATATTCTAAAGCTATACGCAAGATATCAAATGACCAAAACAAGTCTCTGCGATGTTTAAAAGCTTTATTCTTACATTTTTTTATTTTGTTGCAGTTTAATGGAACATGGGCCCTGCCGAGTTTCGTTTGTGATTTTTATATCGCGATGGACGTGACGTGTTCCACCTCCTCCATCTTTAATTTAGTCGCTATCTCCATAGATAGGTAAGTAATTACACATTTAGCAAAGAATTTGAGATGTGATATTACTATTAGGCAGAAAAAGAAGTAAAAGAACGATTATCTCTACTGTAATATGTTTTGTTAATAACTATGAACAATGATAACGCCTGACGCGTTGGTGTTATAATCCTGTAGCCTTTTCCGATTTTAAAATGTAACGCTTTTTCCATAAAATCCTATATTCTGCTGATAAGAACGGGCAGTAATGCGTTGCGTAAATGTTTTTAAACTAGTTTCCAATAATCGCTGTTTTGCTTATACTAGAGTATTAACAGGCTTTATCATTGCGCTTATATTTTTGAATGAATGAATTAAAACTGTGTTTGGAATTTATAGTATTTTGCATTATTAATCCTGTGTGTGTATGATATTTGACTAAATATTTAATTTCAGTGAACTATATGAAATGAAAAATTTTGGATAGGTTTGTTTGGATTAATACACAGGCATTTATTTGCAGTTTTCTGGCATATGTTTTGAATCTTTCCATCTATTATTAAAGGAATATAACACAACTTTGATAATAAATCAAAAGATTGAAAACATAGATTAGGAAACTGCAAGAATATATTGGTCACACACATGATAATTTGTTGGAGTAACAACTTAGCTAAAACATAAAAAAACATATTACATACAAATATCCTATGGAAGACACATTTATAAACAATACCATAACTCGAAATATAATGTCCTACTTATAGACAACACATATAAGAATGTCTTACTAGAATAAACGTTTGTTATGTATATACACTCAAAAACCGTGTCTGAAAAATGAGTAAATGAGCTATGATTAAGAATGCGTTATTTATCAAAATCACATTGTAAGTTCCGTAATCGCGTTTATTATGCCGTTCTGGTTATTCTTGAGGGCTTTGGCCGCCTTCAAGCAGCTGACTTTGGCCAGCATCATGACCAGCTCAACTTCCTTATCCTCGACCTCCGTATCGTTCACTTCCTCACCCTCGGACTCCTCCATCAATAACATATGCAGACAAGACTTGAATTCAAATAAAACATGATTGATGATACAATAGTTAATAATAAAATAGATATGAAAATAAAATACAAAAATATTAAAAAAGACCAGGTGAATCTTCTGACCAATTGAGAAGATTTACCAATTCCATCAAATTCAACAATCATCTCAATTTCACGTCTTTAGATAAGATATGTGAACATGCTCAAAAATCGAAGCAACAAATTAAATTGCACCGAATATCAACTTAATTAAACCACAAATCATGGGTTATAAAAGCAGCAACGAAAATAAAGTTAAATGATGAACTACAATTATGTACAGAGTATTTAAATGTCCTCTGCAAAAGGAAATTATAATATGAAATCTGCTATTTGTACTTTGATTATATGTATTAGGCGTGAACGTATACATTGACGCATTATAAAAATTAATTTCTAAAGTCTAACGTGCTTGTATTGAATATTTTTGAGGATTATTATCTATGTTAACAATATGTAAATCCTTAGTAGAGTTTTAATTGATCACAACTATATTGTTAGTTAGACCTTCACCTAAAATGCTCTCTGCGATTTTTATTTTATTAGGCACAGATTCCTCTACATAGGACTCTGAAATCATTTCACTTTTCCACCCTTCGTGATGTTTTAAATTTTCTTTACTGCGTTGGCAAAGAGAGTGGCGGACGTTCGACGAAAATAATGTCAAGTATAAAGTGTTGGTTCTGCTAAATGCAGATAGTTGGCCAGTGTTCCTTTATGCTAAATGTCACTTAATTTTAAATTCAAATGTACTTCATTCCGTATAGCCCCAACAGTACCAAATTCAACATAAATCTAAAATAGTTGCATAAATTACCTTCAAATTTAAGTCATTTTCATCAGGCACAAATCTGAGTCTTTCCTCTTGTGAAAGAGTTTTGGACTTTTTGGAAAAAAAATCTTGTAGATATCAGAAGATAGTGTCTTTGCAATTTTAGATTCAGAGTGCTGTTTGAAGCTGTTCAAGGAAAATAAAATATTCAATACTACAGGCTTAAATCAAAGAGATCATCATTTGAGTGGACAGCAGCCGGTGAAAGTCATCCAAAGTGACTAAAAACTCAAAAGTCAGCTGGCAAGATTATGGCATGGTATTGTGAGGCGCGCATGGAATTTTGTGCATCTACTATCTTGAGAAAGGCAAAACTATCGATAGTGAATTTTACATGGCATTATTGGATCGATTGAATGCAGAAATAAAGAAAAAACGGCCCCATATGCAAAAGATAAAAGTGTCATTTCACCAAAATCCTAAGTCAGTGCAAGAAGATTTTTCAAAATGTATCGTCTACCCGTTCAGGAGGTTTTTATAGTCACAGATCAACAATACAGGTTTATATTTTTTATTTTATTGATTGTTTTACCGATTTTGATTTATATGTTCACTTAGAAAAATATTCTGTGATCTGTTATGTACATTGGCAACTTAATATGTAATTGCGGATCCAATGCACGAGAAATGGAAATCTGAGCCGCAAACCATTCAAGTAGATTATTTATTTTCGTATTGTATTTTTCAGTTACAATTATAGCACAGACATTTATTAATTTCAATAATAGTATAATTTAAGGCACTATCAGACTGCAAGCGATTTACACGGTTCAGCAGTTTTATGTTACATAAGATTGATAGCTTACCAAAAATTATAGTTTTTCTTTTCTTTCACTAAAAAACGGTAATAACTCATATCACTCATTTACCCTTCGCTGGCCACATATTCTTCGAGAAAGTATACTTTCACAACCTTTTGAAGGCAACATTTTTTTAATTAATAAATAGCGCAAAAATTACAAATAGATAAGATATATACTTAATTAAAAAGTGGATACCCCTGGACCTGACTACAATAGCAGCTATAGTTGTCATAAAAGAAGACATTAGGCAGCTTAAATTAATGCCTACCCAGCTATATCTTCTACTTCGTGGCAAATATAATTATTTATACACTGAAAGAGCCAAACCTTGAATCTAAAAGCGAACTAACAAAATCTGACAAATCCATCGTGTTAGATATATTAAAATCTCTTAACATTGCAATAAATAATCCTAAATCTATTCGGCTTAGAAAATATGATCCATCGCACGAATGTCGTAATCGCACAATTAAATTACGGCTCGATAACCAATCTCAAGTAGATTTAGCTGTAAGAAATCAACAATCTTCAAATAAATTAGTATTTCTTCTGACAAACACCTACTCAGATTTATTCCTACCGCGCAGTGAAAATGGCCGTTGTGTCCTCTTGGAGGTGTCCAAATTTATGTTGAAAATATTGATGTGAAGTATATTACTAACGTTGTTAAACTTATATATTTGGTTGCATGCAAGGGTAATATAAATGTACAAGTTTTTTTACATATTACTTCTGTATATGTTACTCAGAATTCGTGTAATTGCCAATTTTATTAAATAAGCAAAACGTTGGTTAATTCATGAGAAATGCAAGCCCGTTGCTTTGTTTATGAATTAGGTAAATTATCTGCCGAATGTATGACTTCGACACTGTATAGAAACCTTAAAATATCAATGACATTAAACTATTATCGCACCATAATTTCGTATATTTTAAAACTAACTAATTTTAATAATATATTTATATATAATAATTAAATAACTTAAAAAAGTGAGATTGTTTATTTGAGAATAGGAGCAGCACAATTAATATTATAAACAAAATGCCGATTGTTGGTGAATTCAGTTTCGTGTTCTACCTGCCATGTTGAACTTCAAGTTTGGGTAATCGGTATCATTTGACATTGAAATACAATTATGGGTAATTCCGAATTAAATAACAAGCCGAGTTACAGATTCGATAATATTATTAAACATGATTTGATGTGGATAGAAGCAAGCTTAATTGAATAATTCTATACCAATACCTTTAATCTAAGATGGAGTCTCTTAAGGTCTCCGTATTTTATTAGCCATGTTTCAGCATATGGTTTATTTATTTATTTATTTATTACGAATACACCATTTTTGTAATACATAACATAATGTTGTATGCATGCATGATTAAAACTAAATCGCATATACATATATACATATGATACATATAGATACCATAATATTTCAATAAACAAAATATAAGGTATAAATCATGAAACATATATTAAGTATTCTGAAAGAATTCAAAGTCGATTCCTTTAATTTGAGTCTTAAAGCTACCAAAATTTTGATGAAAAAATTAATATTAAATCTATTCGAAACAACATTTGCAAAGCGCATCATTCTGCATATTGGAGTATTTATGCCATAATTAGTTAAATGAATATTTGGACGAAAAGGAAACATTTGCCTAGTCCATCTAGGCTGAATAAAATTAAAGTTTACAGGATTTAAAATAAATGGGCAGTTAATTAAACCACTAATAATTTTAAATAAATAGTATAAATCTGCCAATATTCTACGATGTTGTAGCTTTTGTAAGTTTAATGGGCTTAAAATAACTTCCAAATGATTATACTTCCCATTCAAACGATAAGAAATTAATTTTATAAATCTTGACTGTATTCTTTCTATCTGAACTATGGCATTGTTATAATGAGGAGACCAGACTGGAGATGCGTACTCCAAGCATGGTCTTACCGAAGAGAGATATAATAGCTTCATCGTCTTCATAGATAACGGTTTACCGAAACGAATAATAAAACCCAACCTTTTAGAAGCTTTGCATGTTATAACATTGATATGATTGGAAAACATAAGCCCCTCATCAAATGTAACACCTAGATCTTTGATTAAGGTATTTATTTTTAACTTATTGCCACCTATAAGATAATCGTATTCAATTTGATGACTACGCTTACTAAATGTCATAACTGAACATTTTCAATATTGAGATATAGTTTGTTTTTATCAAACCACTCAGTTATACGTATTAAATCCTCATGCAAGGCTACACAATCATTATAATCATGTATTTTAAAGAAGAGCTTTAAATCATCAGCATATAAAAGGCATTGAGAAGAATAAAATTGTTTAGCAATATCATTTATAAATAAACAAAACAGAATGGGACCGCAGTGAGATCCCTGAGGTACACCTGAGGGAACACTGATAATATCTGAGGAGTAATTTTGAATACGAACAATTTGTTGACGCTTTACCAAATAACTTTGTAGCCATTTAATAATTAAAGGTCCGAGTCCCATCGCTTTCAATTTGATTAACAAAATATTATGATTAATTTTGTTATTAGAGAAGTCTGTATAAATTGTATCTACTTGGTTACCATTCTCTAAAGCCTCAATCACATAGGATTTGAAACACAACAGATTGGAAACGGTGGATCTGCCATTAACAAAACCATGCTGCTCATCAATCATAATACCAGGACAGTTCCAGCTTAATTGCTCTGCAATTCTAGCGTCTAGCATTTTAGGTCTTGTGGATTGAAGAGATATACCCCTATAACTTTTAATATTATTTCTAGGCCCAGATTTATACAAAGGAGTTACATAACTAACTTTCCATAAATCAGGAAAGCATCCATTCTCAAGAGATAATTTAAATAAACGAAATAACGGTATAGTAATCGTAAAAATGCATCTTTTCAATAGAAAAGGTGGAATGCCATCCGGTCCAGAGGCACAGGTATCAACAAGCTTTTCTATAGAGCTATAGACGTCTTTTATGTCAATCCTAAACTTTTTAAAATTTAATATATTGCATGTTTTATAGGTGGGCGTATTATTTAAATCTTGATTATCATAAACAGATGCAAAATATTTCGCAAATAAATTGGCACAACTTTTACCATTATTTGACACATTTTCTTCAAAATGCATACTCTCAGGGTAACCATTTGTTCTAGTTTGTTCACGAACAAAGGACCAAAATTAGTTGGAATTATCATTTATACTAGATTCGACTCGTAATATAAATCTGCGATATAATTGTTCACTAAGGTTTTTACATTGTGATCTTAACTGACTAAATTATACATAGGTCTCATAATTTCCTGAAAGCTTCCATTCCGAATGCATACGACGTTTACGTTTAATTAAATTAATTAATTGACAATTGAACCAATTAGGAAAGGTGCTCTGAAAACAAATTCGCTGTGGTATAAACAAACTGATGCCATAGTTCAGAATATCATAAAATAATTGTACATAGACATTTACATTTTTGTCTTTGAACATACTTTTCTAATCAATTGAAGCTAAAAAGTTATTCAAACCCAAATAATCGCCATCTTTGTAATCATATGTTAAGTCTTCTTTCTGAACAATGTTACGGCAGCCAGTTAATCCAATATTTAATTCATATGCAGAATGATGTACAGTATCATCATCTAATTGTTCAGACGCTAATGCTATGAAGCAATCATTTACATTGGAAGAAAATATTATTTATAATAATAATTAATTAATAATTACTAATCCTTGTAAAACCCTTTGAGAATGATCGTGTGATCGAAACTAGTTAGGGAAGTGAAATAAATAATAATTGTGAAACAAATAAAACCAAGTGAAATTAATTAATTACACATTTATCCAATCGCTACAATATGTTTCACCAAGAATATTCATGTATTATGTATAATTAATTTAAGTAGTAATTAACATGTAAAGTTTATACAAAATCTTATTCATAAATTTTGAATTCTAACGTGAAATACTTCATACACATTTGTATTTAACGCATATTAAAAAAAAACTTAAACTACGGATTTTCTGCAATTATATTCTGATAAAGGAAAAGCTGCACAAGAAATAGAACAGATGCAACAGCATCCATGTTTTCCGAGGTATGTGAGAAATGTACAAATTCAGCGTTAGGACTGAAAAGCTTTAATTTTTTACACTAAAACTACACTGTTAATTATTTCAAGTGAATTCAGTATCTTAAACTTTTAGTGCCTGCATTGTGAACTCATGGCCACAAGGTAAATAATATTTAGTCATACTCTACTGAAAATTCACTTCACAAGTTCAACATTTACTTATTGACCTATACGCTTTAAATATAACCATTAATAAACAATTTTTACTTATACTATATATTTATCATGTTTAAATTCAATTCATTTTAATAAATTTTTAATGTAACCATCATATTTTTAACCACTTACACAGTATTATGGAATCGAATTGAAGAATTTTTAATATTGCAACATTTTTTGTTGTATAACTTGATCCGTTCAAATCCGAATCTGGCATAATTGCATTCGACGGTATTCGAATGATATAAGAAATCCCTTTGCCCTTCCACTTCATTACCGCGACAAGACGAGACGAAAAAAAAAAGTTAAGTAATTGCTTTTTAGGGATCACTTTCAGACTTGCAAAATTTTAGGGCACCGTTTTGGTGAATGGAAAATTTACGTTGGCGACGAAAGGATCAATATATAAGAAATTTACACAATAGTGTAAGGGACGGAAAGGGAAATGAAAAAAAAGGGGGAAGGATGAATGAAGGAAACTTTTTCGCTGAAGCAATTGCAAAGGTATAATCCTAGATATATTGCGTCCGCTCCTGAGGCGGTAAATGAGTTTGCAATAATCGTTACCGTTTTGAGGACATATTGTAGGATAACGGAGGGCACTTTTTGGAAATTAGGGCCGTCGCTGATGGGAATTTATTCGGTCGTTTAGTGTTCGTAATCTTATAAATTTCGCATTTGTCTACTCGTCCAGAATGGAGTCGGATATTTATTTATTGGATTATGTGCAAATGCCCTATAATATTAAAATAGGTTTTTTGCAATAAAACGTGTTCTCATATAATATCCCTAACTCTCTACAATTTTTATATTTTATCAATTTTTAAATAAAACACTAATATTTTAATCAGAATATAATCAAATTAAATATTAAGCTATCACTTTTACAGCTCATTTATTATTTCTGAAGATTCGTTTTATATAAATATAAGAAAATGAATAATAGGGATTTTAGTTCAAGGGTAAAAAGGGCAGATGGGTATTGAAATTGATTTATGATTGATGAAGCTAGAAATATGTACGAGCACATTCGGTACTTTAGTGAATAGTGCGGCAGTTGATCTCAGTTCACATAACCAAGGACTATCATTCAATAGTGCGAGGGGATATTTTATTTTATGAAAGCACTGTGTGATAAATCTATTTTCTTATTATTCTTGCACTTTATTTTTTGTACGTCGCTGTTATCTGCTTTCTTAAATAGTTAATTGAATATAATCATTAAGATCTAACGAAAATAAAATTGTAAAAGCATTGTAGAAGCAATTCTATTCTAAATATTCCAAATTAATTTCTAATGTTCTATAATTTTAGTTAGTTAGTAAGAAATTAATCATTAAGTACTTCAAAGTAATATTACACATTTTTAGAACTAAGTTATTTTTCTGTTTAAATATTTGTTATTGTATAACTTCATCATTTTTATTTGTTCATTTATTGAAGGTTTGAATGAAAAAACAGCAGAGTTATTATCCAATGTTGAATCCCACCTTATGATTCTTTATCACTATTTTTGTATGCCCCAGTTTATATACATGCAATATGAGACAGAATAAAGTCAATTATTATTATTATTATTTTTCAAGACTAAATTCTATAAAATCTTTAAACAATTTTTAAAATCCTGCATTTTCTAAATATTAATAATTTCTGCAATGTTTTTGTTTTGTTTTTGATTGTTTCAGATTATAAAAACATTTTAAGAACTATTTTTAAAATCGAAAAGTTTTATATAATTCCAGAATTTTTATTCCTAGAAGAATTTAGAGGGTAAATTTTTATCAAATCTTCAATAAAATTTCTAATAATTTTAGGCTTTTTCCATATTTTTAAATTCCCTATAGTTATATTATTTATTCAAATAGCTTGAGGGTAATTTCTAAAAACTAGAAATGTTTATTCAAGTAACTAGAATTTTTAGCCTTGAAATAATTTTAAGGCCAGATTCTGTTTTATGTTTTCTAAAATTTTAATCTTAGAAGATTAGAATTTGGAGGCATTAATCGTAAAACCTTGCAACATTGAGTTTAAAAACTTCTATAATTTTGTGAAGTCTTACCAACTTTATCATTATTTTAGAATAAATTTAAATCCTATGATCGATAGTAATATTTAATTCTAAAATTTATAAATATATGCATTTAATATCTCAAAATTATTGTTGTTTTCTGAGTTGTTCTAGAATATATAATTAAAAATTAAATTAAAGACTAAATTCGATAAAATCTTCAATAAATTTTTACAATCATGGAGCTTCCAAATATTTATAAATTTTCTAATGTTTAATGCTTCTGATTGCAAAAATAATTTATTTATAAATTATTAAGTTTCTAGAATTTCTAATCTAAGAATAATTTTGATGTTATATTCTATCAAATGGTTAATAATTCTATTACAATCCAAATTATTAATTTTTCTTAAGTTTTAAAGTTTCTATAAATACTGTGTGTAGGATTTTAAAAACCCAAGTAAATTTTACGAGTTCTCCAAATTTTTCTAGAAAAATTTTCAGGCTAAATTTCATTGATTTTTTTTAAAGTTCCGAGAATTTTTACTCTTAAAACAATTTTAAAACTACATTTGATAAAATCTTGAATTATTTTCTTACAATTGTAGAATTTCGAAATAATTTTTCCATAATATTCTAGAAGAATTGAAGGGCTAAAATTTATCAAATGTTTGTTGAAGTTTCTAGAATAAATAATCCTATAAGAATTTTGTAGTTAATTCTATCCAATCTTTATTTATATTCTTACAATCTTTTATGTTTAAAAGTTCCTACAAATAGTTTAAGAGCAATTTATAAAACCCAGAAACATATTTTCGAGTTTCTAGATTTTTTAAACCTAAAATAATTTTGAGGCTAGATTCTATCATACGTTTTGAAAAGTTTGTAGAATTTTTAAAGAATTATAATGTTATATTCTATAAAATCTTTGATATTGTTTCTTACGAATCTTCTCTTAAGTTATAAGTTTCTAAATATACCTTGTGGACAGTTTGAAAAATCTAGTACTGAATTGTTGTTTTTGAGGGCAATTTCCGATAAACAATTACATGTTTTTTAAGTTACAGAATTTTTTATTGTAAAATTATTTTGAGAATAAATTTTATCAAATGTTTTCTCAAGTTTCTAGAGCAATTAATTCTAGAAAAGTTTGAGGAGAGTAAGTTCCAAATTTTTTAGAAATACGATTATGACAATTTTTAAAATTGAGAAATTTCTACATGTTTTTTCCAAATTTCTAGAATTTTTAATCTTTTGACACTAAATTTTATTATAACTTTAATATTTTTCTTACAATCCTAGAGTTTCTAAATATTTTTAAATCCTCTTAAGTTTTAAAGTTTCTAGAAGAAATTTTTATAATCTAATATCTTTTATGTGTTTTCTAAATTCTGAGGCTAAATTTGATTAAATTCTGACTTAACCCAAGGTGAAACGTTTTTATGTTAATTAATACTTGGTTTTGTTTCACTACTTAGTCAGAGAACTATAAAAATAGTGGAAGAAAACCAAGTGTTTAAGTTAATCCTCTAATTAAATATTAATTATTATTAAGTTTTTAAAAATTCTAATTCTGGAATTTTGCATTTAATTCTATAGATTCTTCAATAATTTTATTACAATTTGAAATAGGGTTTTTATAAATAGTTTTTGGGCAATTTCTAGCATCTAATAACATGTTTTTTTTTGTTTCTAGAATTTTTAATTATAGATCAAATTGGAAACTACATTTTTTCAAATATTTCTAAAATGAATTTGAAGCTAAATTCTATAAAATATTGAGTATATTTTTGGAATCCTAGAGTTACTATATAATTATAAGTTTCAAAGTTTCTAGAAATACTATTTTGATTATATCTAAAATCCAAAAACTTTAACGTGTTTTTTTAGTTTCGAGAATTGTTAATCCTAGAAGAATTTCGTCTCTAAATTTTATGAAATTTTCGAATAATTTTCTTACAATTCTAGGATTTTAATATGTTTCAAAATTTTTTATAATTTCTTTGTGACCATTTCAAAAATACAGAAACTTTTAAATGTTTATTTTTAATTCTTTGTAATATATTACTATTTTGAAATTCTAGGAACTAATTTTTAAGTTTTGTTAATCCTAAACATTTTAAGCTATAAAATTTAATAAATTTCTTATAATTCTCAAGTTTTTAATAATATTAGGACTTTTATAAATGTAAATTTCAGATATATTTGAAATTCCTTAAATTATAAAATTATTAATTATAGAATTCGATTTTATTTATAATAGTTTCCTAGCTTAAATGCTACAAAACATCTAACAGACAACCCCGTCATCACTAGTGAAGGAAATTTTTGAAAGTTATAGAATTACTGATTCTCGAAGTACTTTAAGGATATATCATATCTAATTAGCAATGGGTTTCTTAAACTAAACATAAAATTCTTTATAACCTTAGCCTTAATTCTGCCAAATATGAAAGTTTCGCAGCTAGCTCCATCATCACTAGATAAAAAAATTAAAACAATCAATTTCATATCGAAATAATTTAATTTGTGTTTCTCAAAAAAAAAAAAACTACTACTAGTAATGCCATTTTAGGTCATTTGATATCATCAAGGTCATATTAGCGGCCAGTCAATCCAAGAACATTCAAGGACATCATTAGTGATTTTGCATCTTGAACTTCTTTCTTTTAAGTGCTCCGAGGATTACTCAAGGTCATCCTACATTCGTTTAAGGCTAATAAATTAATTTAAAGTCATTAAAAGTTATTTCATTTTATTTAGGATTAACTCATAGTCATTCATTCAAGGTTATTGCAGATGATTTAAAGCTATCCAAAGGTTACTTGAAATTATTGAAGGGTGTCCACCCATAATTCAAGAACGTTAGAATGATGCTGGAAACTGAAAGCACACCTCGTGATAATCAGACACAATTTTTTATCCGTTTGAGAATGACCTTGCAAGGCTGAATGAAGCTGGTCACCAATTAAATAAGGGTGTAACAAAAGAGAAGATATGTATCTACCTAATCCAAGATTAATTAATGTCATCTTGTAATCATTTAACATTCATTGAAGGTTATTTAATGTCATTCAAAGTTCTATCAAGGTCATTTTATGTCATTCAAAGTTCTATCAAGGTCATTTGGTGTCATTTAGTGATAACTCAAGGTTATCTGATGGATGTTTAATGTCAACAAACTATCATTTAAAGGCACTAGACCTTTATTTAAGAGTTATTTAAGTTTATATTTATTTATGTATCTTTGTTCTTCTTTCTCAAAAATTTTTATATAACCAATTAATTAAAAAAAAAAAACATACGTCGGATTTTAAGCGAAAGAAGCGTAGACGGGAGACTTTTTAGCTGTTTATGTCAGTATGCCACCTTTAGGGTCAATAAAAGACCATTCAAAGGCATCTTTATTGTTTTTATTTTTTTGAGGTTAATCAATCAATTTAAAGGCACTAGTCGTCCTTCCATGTTATTTAAGGTCTATCAATGATCATTTTAGGTGATCAGATCATTATTCAAGCCAATAGAATGCTCATTCAAGGTCATTTGAGGAAATCATCAAAAGTTATCCAACAATAATTGAACAAAACTTTATATTTAATATTTATTTGAAAATAAACTTCCAATGTTGAAACAGGAATAATAGTGTGTGATAAAAAAAGTATAATTATTAATCTAGCTAATTCAAAATCACTTAATGTCATGTTTTACTAGCTTAGTATGAATAAGAACTCTGTAAAAGATATCTTAGCAGCGGCAATTATATTACTGAGTGTATTTATTATTTTATGTATCACTTCAAATCTATTGTCACTTAATGTGTTTCTATTTTCTATATCATATACTTGTTTCTCATTAATCACTTGGTGAAACATTATGTTAATATATAGGTTTTATAATTAAAATCACTTGGTTTGTTTCACAAATATTTTTTATTTTCGACTAGTTTCGGCTTATTGCCATTATCAAGAATGATGTACAAAATAATTTTACCGGTATTTAAATGCATTGACGGTGCATCAGGTAATTAGGGCGTTTAATATCGGGGAGTTCCAAATCTCTATTTTCTGTTCAATATCCATCGATTCCCTTGAATTCTGTGGATGATTCGTTGAAAAACGGTTTTTTATTTTGATTTTCTTGTATTTGACATCTTTATTTGTTGCGAATTAAAATTGGAAAAATTCTCCATCTCCAATAATTCTAAGCATTCCAAATAATTACAGATATCGATTTTTGTCGTTGTTTATCTTAACCAAATTAAAGTACTTCAAGGTAAGAATATGTGATTTTGTATTTCTAATTATTCTATACAGTTTAGTAATTCACTTAAGCTGAGCATTATTACCTGCAGCACTCAGAATGTTGTAATTTTCAATATTCGAGCTTTTATTTCATTTCGGATATTCAGTAATGCTTTCGTCGCAATTTCATTTTAAATCCTTATTTTCCAGTATGTCTATATAGATAATATTATAATAATAATTCTTCAATTCACACAATATATAAGTTAAGTAAAGAACACAAAACATACTGATTTACATCACTTATATTTATATTGCTTTCGCTGTCGCCAATTATATAATATTTTTTAGTAGTGGATTATATTATATTGGATGCTTGATAACTTGGTAATACATCTTTAGTAATTATATTATATTTCTATAAATAATATAAGCAATTAAATTTTATAATATTTTAATAAGCGTAAAATTTTATACCAATTATTACCCAAGTAATACTTATAAAAATACCACAGAGTAGTAACATTCTTCACATAGGAGATTGAGAAAATATATTCTTTTGTGTGCATGTGTGTGCTATTCATCTTCGTCAGCGAACTATTTGGCTTATTTAGTGGCGGTGTTTGTTTCAAACCTCGAACTCATGAATACATTCCACGGGAAAAGTGATTGATAGACGTGTAGCCACTTTACCGCCGAGGAAAACTATTTACAATAAATTTTGAAAACTTTACATTGAAATAGATTTCAATCAGCAACAAACTCCAAAGTTAAGAGGCTCTAAGGAGAAACTCACATCCCTTTCATAAGTGTAGAGGCTCGTATTTTAGATATAAAATTAACAAATTAGAAAATAGGAATTTTAATTTGCATATTCCTTAGCTTTAAATGCCAGTTATTATATTATTATTTAAATTAAATCCCCTATAATTATAATTTCACAAAGCAACCCCGCTAAAAGAAATTAAGCGCGATAAGGTTGTAAATGTTAAATGTGTTTTATTTTAAACTGTATTTAATTTTTGCTCGTTAGGAAAAGTACACAATTTTATATCTCCATGACCTTATCTAACATTAACGTTTTTGTATATAGACTACTGTAAATATATCCCACACAAAAAAATACTCAACAAAGACATCATAACGGTTTTGCATTATACAAAAGTACTCGGAGTATATATAATGATAAAATAATTCTTTTTAATATAAATACATGTTTATTATGACATTCTTAATATAGGATTTAAAAAATTCTATCCAATTTTTTCCTTCAATAATTTCTTGAATTAAAGAAATCAGTTAAAAAGAAGCTTTCATTTATATTCGACTTGTATAACGAAGTGAAGCCTCAAGTATCAACAATAATAAATCATTTGGATATTTACTTGTTTCATACTTACAATTGTGGAACAAATAAAACAAAGTTCTATAATTTCAATTTGACCTTATTGTTAAATTAAGTTTAAACAAGTAATAAATAGGCAGACAGTACGCACTTTAAAAAACGTACGAGGGAGAGTAAAAAAGTAACATCCGTTTGAACCGTACCGTGCGGAACGCTGGTGAATGGAGCAGCTGCTGGATGTTTGCTGACATGTTCAGTTGTTTTTTAGTTGTTTGTGTGCACAATTATGTCTCCCTGATATTGGCTGTAAAAGTTAATTAAATTTCTCAACGCAAGAAATGTGCGACTTTGCAAAATTCATTGTCAATTGAAGGTTGTGTATAGAGTAAATGGACTTATTATCATAAGTGTTATCTCTTCCTAAGTTGAAATTACACCAGTTCTGAACAGACGACTCAGAACTGGTTTAATTTCAACTTAAGAAAAGAGAACACTTATGATGACAAACTTTCAGGACAACTCTTTGCATTACAGATGAACTTTCAACCATACACCATATAACTCCTTCAGATTATCATTGGTTTACAAAATCCAAGGGATTTTTGTCAGGAAAGAAAGATTACTTATCTCAATACACTGGGGGTGGTGGAATATGATACGTTACGACGAAAATTTTTTAGGTGACCATATAACGAAGTAATTTAAGCAATTCTTTACAGATAAAACTACTTCTCAGATGACTCTTGTATATTAGCATTTCCAAATCTGAAGCATTACAATTTATGTATTCTTTCCATAAATTGGATCTCTTTGAAAAGATAAGTTACGAAATTTATTCCTTAACCCAAATACAATTCCAAAGGGGTACAAAACTGACATGCTGTTACCATAAAAAATACTTTTGTAGTTGTTGGTACTTGATTTTATATTATTACGTCGATTGTATTTATTTCCTTGGTAAAATTAAGACATTCATTGCAATACTGCAACATTTATGATTTCTTTTGTAATATTAGATTACCTTTTCCCATCTATTGTATAGTTTACCAAGTATGACCTCGTTTATAGTTCCTTTAGGGTTTTTGGCATACTCAACACTTAGCCCCTAAACTTTTGTTTAAGAGAATTCCATTAACCCTAATAGTACGGGAAATGTATTAATATTGCATTTTATATTTATTCAATGTTATTACTTCATCAAGAGTTTTAAGCTCTTTAAATATCTTTCTATGGGTTTTTTCTGTCTATAGCCTTCCTTTGATTTTATGTTACTACAATATTTATGGCTAATTTTCTAACAACGATGGCTGCTGGCCATTACGTTTTTTCTTAGATTCAGATCTTATATGAAGCACACTAGAGTATGTAACGTTAAGGAACATCAAAGAGCTACCTTGCCTCAAATTTGCCTACTTAAACGTTTAAGATAAAGCATCTAGACTCCTGCGAATACCCTCACCTCAGTATTTAGTCAAAGACCTTAAACCTTTTTAATCATCTTGTAACTTTCCATACAAATATTGAACCTTTTTATGTGTAGCACGGCCTCTTAAAAAAGTCAACATAAATGTATATTGAATTACTTCACTGATTTTACTACTGCAAGTAATTATTTCCCTATTAAACAGTAATTATAGCCTGGATTTTATTCTTGAACTATGAGAAGTAGTATAGCCTGTTTATTAAAAATATCGAAACGCTTCACCAACCCATGAAACCTTTTTAATCGTCTTGTAACTTATCCTTGAACTACGAGACTATTTTAAGAATAACATAACTTGTTTCTTAAGAAAATTCTACGTAGATCTATAATAAAATACTAACTTTACTACTTTAGGTAAATCTTTCTTCATCAGACTATAATCTGATTTTGAAAAGGACGTATTAAAAAAGGTAATTATTTTCTTACCAATAGCGAATTTTTGATTTGACTCCTATATTATTTGCATTGGTATTCAATGCGAATATTCTATTTGGTAACGGACAAGAAAACAGAAATCTGGTACCTTCTTCACAATTTGCAAAGTGATTTGGCAGATGAAACGATCGAGCACATATTATGCACTTGTGTCGCGTTTGTTCACAAGCGTCTTTCACACTTCGGCAGGGACCGATTATCCCCGAAGAAGTGAGCAGTAGCACTCCTAAGAAAGTTACCAAATTCATGGAGGACGTGGGACTGCTTGGGAAGTGATTGTTTGAGGGTAGAATAATAGATCTGTTAGGTCGCAGTTCACGAGGGGCTAACACTAGAACCCTATTTAACCTATAAGCTATAACCTATAATTTGCAACGCCTTCTGACTATTCTTGGTTAAACTAACTTGAATTCTTTTGTTGAGGCGAGTTGATGTTATTTGGATATTATTAAGGGTTAAATGTACCAAATAGAATCGGAGTTAATTTTTTGTGTTGAAACCGCTATAGAATAAATAAAATTTTGCACATCTATGGCAGTACTTTCACTTAAAACAATATATTTTAGGTTCTTTCTTCATGAAAAGGTGAATTTGCTTTAAACTGAGTTTCACTTCGAAATTTATTAAACTATGTAACACCCCTTTCAAGTTTTAGTATCGTAATAAAAGGTTTTTTCCATTTCGATTTAGAGAATCTTTCAGCCGAGTCATTGGATTAGACAATCGAATATCAGGGGCGCATTCTAGAAGCATGCCTCATCTGCTTGATGAAGTATTGATGCAGTGTCTCTACATAATAGTAGTAAAACAAAACATTTTAAATATTTGTGTTTTATTAATGCGTAGTTACCGAAACTTAAGTCACAAAAATATATATAGTGTTATTCAAACGAAAGTTTAAAGTGTTTTTAGTAATATTCAGCATATATAACGAAATAGATGCCTTTAAAATAAATAATATTCATTTGTTTAATAAGGTTATGAATAACTCTGAAATTTTCAAAAAAGTATCTATATTTTCACAAACATCGTTTCGAAACTTATTACCTTTTATGTGAATGAAAGCTCTAATATTTATAATTTAATTGTAAACTTTAAATTATCTGAAGAAGCCATAAATTTGCGAAACAATGGTTGTGAAAATAAACACACTTTTTTTAATATAACATAGTTATTCTTAGCCTTATTGAACAAATAATACTTATTGGTTTGCCCAAGAACTTATAAATATTCCTCATCATCTATTATTAAAAAGATTAGGTTCTGTAACAGATATTTCAGGTGGAAGTTTATTTCTACTCCACGAATATTTTATGACGACTTCTTTCCTATCAACATTCAAATTTACAATATTGCTTTTAAAAACCCTAAGTATTTAAAAACTATGATGATAATGACAGTTTTTGGAGAGCGATAGAATGGTCGAAGCACTTCGACCATTATTTGGTCCTATGTGCCACCTCTTGAGTTTTACCTAAACTTTCTTGAGGTTGAGTAATTGGCTGTGTGGAGTTCTGCCAAGTTTTGACCAATCTGGCCACTCTTCTCCGAATACGGACCACCTGAGATGTTTGAGTGACTCTCATTCACACTGGATGTGTTTTAGGGTTGCCTCTTCTTGCTGGCATTTCTAACGTAGGCAATCTTTCACCACACCTATTTAGCGTAGATGCTGGTTTAGTTTGCACTGCCAATTAAGGATACTGATTAGCAGCCGCAAACTGTTTCTTGGTACATCAATGCATTTATCTGCTCAGTTTCGGTGTTGGTGAGTGGATTATTTTTTCGGCGAGCATATAGTTGTCAGATTGTAGATATTCCTTTTTGTAATCCGCAAGGGTGTTTTCTATTAGTATTTGGGAGATAGTATGTGGTACCAGCAGCAGAGTCTTAGCGCCTGCTCTCTCCAGGTCAGGTGTCTCGGTCTTATACCGTTTTCTGTCAAGCTCCACGTGTCATTGCCATTTAGTTACGGCTGTGCTTATTGCCATCTTCCTTACATATATGCGAAGGGATGGCAGGTTCTGTAGAGTTCCGATTAGAGTCGTTGGTGTTGTTCGCATTGCGCCCGTCATAGGTAGGCACGACAATCATTGTAGGTGGTTTAGCCTCTTCCTGGTTACCGATTTGCAGACTATAGTGAGTACCAATTAATCTTCTAAAAACACTGTATCGAAAACAACCACTTTATTGCGGATGAAAAATTTTGTAGTCAGGTAATAAGGGACGTGACTTAAATCTGCGAGAGGGCCTAGAAATAGATAAAGTAATAAAGCGCGGAAAAAACATGCTTAATAATTTCGAAGAAATCTGGAACTCGCTTATTTTAGCTGCCCTTATTACCTCACCTTTAATCTGTATATATACCTGCAAACTGGTCAACTTTTGTAAGAATAGATTATAGTCGAAACTATTCGGAGTAAAATAAATAAAAAGTGAAACCATACCAATTGTTTTAATTCAACAATCATATAAACTTCTAAAATAGGTACCGCAAATAAGTATTGAAATGATATGTTACGTATATTAATGGCATATTTGATTTCACCAAAAATAGTAACTACCCTACTCCACTCCAGCGACTTTTACAAGAATTTTCAGAAATATATCTTTCAAATTGGATATTTAAAAAAAAATGTAATTGTCTTCTTTTATTTTTATATAATTATTCACTAGTTTTTCTTACTAATATCAGATCTTTTTAGCAATTATTTTTTCACTTTAAACAATGTATTGCTTTATTTTATTATTTTTGCTATAAAAACTGAAAATATTACAATTAAGGCGCCATCAGTTTTTATATATTGTCAAAAAGGTCAAAACTGAATATCCCATTATTTCTTATTCTAACGTTTTATAATTTGTTTTACAGCTATCCAACAGTTGAAAGGTGCTTAGTTCGTATTCATTGAGTGTACTGTGAGTAACCATAATATATTTATAATAGATTTATTCAAATTCGGTTTGTTATTCTTAACATAACCTCAATGTTACAACTATTTGCAGTACATCAATAACATGATATAAATTATTTTTACAATTGCCCTGCAATTATCGCCTAACTTAATAAGGTGGTTCTTGGCTTAAGCGTTAAATCGGCGATTCTTGTACAGAAATCACGAGTTCCCGTCCCGTATGTTTCTGATGTCGTCTATATTCCGTTTTTACTATTTGCTTATATTTTTACAATCCGTATTTTATCTGTTGACTTTTTTATATTTTATTTGTACTTATTTTCCTTTGTAAAACACTGTGTTCTCCTATCCGTGGCCTACCTGTGTTTGTCGTTAATAGTCCACATGATCGGCCCCTTGTGGTGAAGCGTGTCTTTCGTCTAACCCGTTTTTATTCATCAATTTGATTATTTTTTTAATATATTTTTATGATACTTAATTTTACTGTAATTATAAAGTAATATGTCTAAATGTAAGTCTTGTGATTCAGCTGTGGCACTTACTGATCAAGATACAGTTCATTGCCGTACTTGCAATAGTTTATTCCATGTGCTAATTTAAATAAAACCATTTGCAAGGCTCTACTTGATCATTCATATTTATTAACTTCCATCCTTAGTGTGCTTAATATTAATAAAGATAACAAGTCTTCTTCTACCATTCATAGTGATGATTCTGGAAGTGACCAATTACCTGTCATGCAAACGTTATTAACTCCGAATTTGTCTGGGAATAAAAATGATAAAAAATCATTCGTTAAATCAAATGGTGCTGGCAAGACAACCCAAGCTTCCAAAAAAATCATCATTGGTAATAGGAATATTTCTGATACCGATCCCAATGTAGTTACTTCTAACTTTACATCAGCCGAAAGGCGTCAATGGATCTATGTCGGTAGATGCAGTCCTGAATCGACTGTCAACTCAGTCCTGGATTATCTTCATAACGTCCTAGATATAAGGGATGCCAAATGCTTCGAACTTACTAAAAATGAGGATATTTGTTCCTACAAAGTAGGACTTAAGAGTCACTTATAAAGACTTTACTAGATCCATCTTTGTGGCCAACTGGATTGGCTGTAAAAGAATTCTTTCCTCGTCGCAGTAATAAATATACTACTGGAAATTTTCCAAGAGGAAACTCAGCCGACCTACAGAACTCAACAATGTATCTAATATTGCTGCAGATGGTATATCGTTGTAATATAAAAATGTGAGAGGTCTTCGGACTAAACTAGTTGACTTCTTTAACTCCTGTTTATCTGAGTATTACACTGTAATAGTCCTTACTGAATCTTGGCTACATGCATCTATTATAGATAGTGAGATAATTGATTGCTGTTTTAATATACAGGGTGTCTCGTTAATGCGGGGAAATGGCTGGACCATAGATTCCTGGAGTCAAAATATGATGATTTAACAGAACGTATCTATATCCAAAAATTTACGGTTAAGCCAGAATTTGTCTTCAAAGTTTCAATTTTTTTTATTTCTTTTGTTTATAACAATTGAACGCTTTATTCGATTTGAATGAAATTTATTGACGGATTATCCTGATTATAAATTTATTATCATTGGTGACTTTTATTTACCAAATATTACTTGGATCAACGATGATGAGAACTACGGATTAATTCCAACTAATATAAGTTTAACTTCCGATATGTTATTTTGTGGCTGTCTTAGCACATTGGGTATGAATCAATTTAATGGCATTAAGAATGCGTTTGGAGGGACATTCGATTTATGTTTCTCAAATTATGCTTGCTTCTCAGTAAGTAATTATGCTCATATAATTCCAATTGATAGATATCACCCACCACTAAATATTAATATTATTATATATTAATGTAATACTTTAGCTGGTAGCATTAAATATATACCTGATTTTAAACGTGCCAATTATCTGAGCATAAATAACTTCTTGTCATGTGTGGATTTGTCTTATTTAAATAAGTGCTCCGGTATTAATTCTGCCAGTAAAATTCTGTATGATATAATTTATTTTGCAATTGATCTGTATGTGCCAAAAAACCTGTAAAGTTTGATTGTTACCCTGCCTGGTTTTCGAAAAAGTTAATTGTTATGATAAAATCTAAAAAAGAAGCTCACAAAAAATGGAAAGTAATCTCAAATTCCGCTGACTACAAATTATTTAAGTGTATTAGAATGCAATGTAAAACTGAAACTATGTTGTGCTACAGACGGTATTTGGATAACATTGAACTTTCCATTCCGCATAACATTAAGTCCTTTTGGTCTTTTGTTCATAATAAGTATAAATCATCTGGCATCCCATTGATATCAAATCTATTTGCGAAGTACTTTTCCTCTGTTTACAATCCAGATACTGATGAAACACAAATAACTTTTACTCCCAATTTAACAACAAACTTCAATAGCTTGTATATAACTCCCGAGCAAGTATTATTTGAACTGTCAATGTTGAAGGTTACTTCTGGCCCTGGCCCTGACAATATTCCTCCGATATTTCTTCGTAATTGTAGTAGATCACTTTACAATCCACTATACAAACTGTTCTCTTTATCATTAACTTCCGGTATATTCCCGGATGAATGGAAATTATCATATGTAACACCAATCCACAAATCCGGTTTTAAATCCATCGTAAGTAACTATAGACCAATTTCTATTCTGTCAGTTATACCCAAGGTGTTTGAGAAATTATTATATAATCAGTTGGCTGACACTTTTCGCAATATTATCACCCAAAACCAACATGGTTTTTTAGGAGTCGTTCCACACAAACAAATCTTCTTGTATTCACTGATTAAATTGTCAAGGCTATCGAAAGTGGAGCTGAAGTGCATTCTATTTTCACAGACATAAAAGCTTTTGATTGCGTAAGTCACTCTATCTTATTGCAAAAAATGCGTGGTTATGGTATAGGAGACCCTTTACTGAAATGGATATAGTCATATTTAACTGATAGGGCTCAGTCTGTTAAGATAAACGACTTTATCTCAGATACATTTTACGCAACGTCCGGTGTACCCCAGGGTTCCCATTTGGGACAATTACTATTTACCATCTTTATTAACGACTTATCTAAAATACTTACCTGCCCGCATTTACTATTTGCAGACGATCTAAAGATATTTTTGAAAATCAGTGGAAGAGATGATTGTTCTATTATCCAGAATAATTTGGCTTTAATTCACACTTGGTGCGTGTCTAACAATATGAAACTTAATATTAATAAATGTCAGTTTATGCCTTTCTTACGTAGTAAATCACCAGTTAATCACACCTATAATTTAAACTTAGTAGGGTGAATTACATAAGGGATCTCGGTGTATTATTGGACCCTAAGCTGACATATAACTTGCACATTGACCACACTATAAACAAGGCCAATAAAATGCTAGGGTTCGTCAAGCGGAGTACAAGTGGTTTTAGCAACATACGTGCCCTGGTTATCTTATACAACGCGTTGGTAAGATCGCAAATAGAATATTGTTGCCTCATATGCTCACCGGTATACAAAACCCATGTAGATAGATTTGAAGCAGTACAAAACAAATTTGCTAAAGTTTTGTCATTCAAGCTTAGTATTGCGGGAATATACCTTACACCCCAGCAATCCAGTGCATACATTGGCCTCGCTTCACTGAATACTCGGAGAAAGAGAATGGACCTAGCATTTACGTTCAAATTACTGAATGGGCGAATTGACTCGGAACATCTACTAAATTTAGTCATTATCAATATACCAAGCCGTGAATTGCGATGTAACAACTTCTTGCACGTGAATCACCACTAATTATGGCATGCATGGTTCCATGACGCGGATTGCAAGAAACGTCAACAGCGCGGGTTCTTCACTCGATTTTGTTGGGATCTCCTGTTCAACTTTCAAGTCCCAGTTAAGGCATATTGAATTACTGGCCATCTGTTATGTGTTACTTGTTTGTAGTATACTTATTTCTCTTATATTGTGTACTTTATGAATACTTTTTGTAGACTTAATGTAGTTACTTGAGTATGTGAAGGTTAAATATCACTTAATTAAAAACACAGTTATATTCCTTTCTTCACTTTTTATTTTTAGCTAACTGTACTTTTTGTAGAATTATCTTGTAAATGCAGTTAGCGTTAAATAGAGTATTATTATTATTATTATCTATTGTCTAAGCGGGGCACTATATCTCTGTGGGTGGATAACCACCGACAATCATAGGGAACTGACAGCACCGACAATTATAACAATAATAATGTAAACAGTCACGTATCGGTTTCCTTCTATTTTGGATCTCATCAGAGTTACTCAGGGAAACGTTTTACTTAGGAGTATTTAACTCTTGACTGGGAAAAAATAATTCACATGTTTTTGTTTCTGATTTATAGATGGTTAAAATTAAATTTCTAAAAATTTGATTTATTTCTCTTAAAATTTTTTAGAATTTTGCATCATATTGTTACTAATTTTTCTTCGATAAAAATTCGATAAAATTCCTTTATGTACGTTACTAAGCTACAAGTAATAATAAACAAAAAATATATCTACATAGTAGTCTTTCCCTGCCAATACTAGTATAAACTATGAACCGAGTTAAGGGGACTATTCAATTCTTAAATACTTGTTATAAAACATTTATGGCATACCCATGTCAGGGTTCTCATTGGTCTATACATTCATTTGTTGATTAAAATTTAAAACTTCAGTTTTTGAAATTGGTCAGGACACTTACCTTGACTTCTTGATTCCTGAAACTTTCTAAATATTTTATCAAATGTATTTTTAATTTCTTACAAAAAACATTTTACTACATTTTTTTTTTAAATTTACCGTTTGAACAAAAATATAGCAGTTAATTTTAATATCATTATATATTTGACACATTTTAATTCATGGAGAATTTGTATGATGGCATGAATTAGGCATGCAGGAACCAAATGTCCGTTTATTTCTCATTGATGGTCTAGGAACGTTAAATTGCAATGAATTTGTTGTTGGTGTATCATCTACAAAGTTATGAATAAGTTTATGAAAGTATAACAATGAACAAATATTATGTTTATTTATTACAAATGCTACTAAAATTGAAATAGGTAAGTAAGTTTTCATAGCTTTCCCTCTCAGGATGGCACGTATCCTGTGTTGAGAAGAATAAAGTTTTCAATAGATTTTTCTGAACATTCTCATGGTATCATACATAGGTGCACAATATTCTATTTTGCTTATTACTAAAGCATTAAATAGTTTTACAACTGTTTCTATTAAAATCTTTATATTTTCTTATTATGAACCCCAGGAAATGGTGACATTTATTTACAGTATGACATACATGAGTGTTAAACGTAAGTTTCTTATCAAATATCACATCAAGATGCTTTGCTCCATTCACCTCATAATTATGATAAATATTGTTTACTTTCATAGAAAATTTTATTATAAAGCATTTATGGTAATTCAGATAAAGTTTTTTTCTGTTACACCAATCGTTTAATTCAACCAAGTCGTGTTGTAACACGGTGCAATCCCTTAAACTAGTATAAATTTATTTATTCTATTATAAATAGCAGAGGTCCAAGACTGGAGCCTTGTGGGATCCCACTCTTTGGTGTATACGATTTAGAAATAGAGCCCTCATAATGAACGAAATGTTGCCGATTTGTCAAGTATGAGCGAATAACATTAATAATATTGCTATATGTTCTTAACTTATTAATAACTATGCGTGACAGTATCGAAAGCTTTTTTAAAGTCAGTGTATATTACATCGAATTGACACTTATCATCCATGGCCGCAGATACATGCTGGGTAAAGTTAATAAGATTTGTTATGGTTGATTTACGTGCAACAAAACCGTGCTGTTCTGTAACGATTTGCGTACGCGCTAGATTATTATATGTTATATGTTCACTTAATATTGATTCTAGCACTTCTGAAAAATTACTAACTAAAGCAATAGGTCGATAATTTACTGCTTCATTTTTATTACCATTCTTGAAGATGGGGCACACACGAGCATTTTCCAAGTAGTAGGAAATTTGCCATACTTTAATATTAATATATGTGATGGGTGGATATAACACACACAGAGTCTTTTAATAAAAACGAAGGAATTTAATATAAATCCATTGTAAATTTTGCTCGTAATTTCTTCAAGTGATGAGAAACTTTAAAGTCTCTCGGGTATTCCATGGAAAAGTCCAGTGTAAATCTTTCGTCATTCTTCTCGCACGCAATTAAACAAATCCACGAAGCAGTTTACTATACGAGTAGCACCCGGTTGTTTAAATACTTCACTGTTCCTGAAATTCTTGAGGTTCCCTTTAAAGAGTTTATGTGTGGCCAACATTTAGATGTATGGGAATTTAATTGTTCCGATGTAGTTTCTTCTGGCTTCTTTAGTTGCAATTTTTAATTTGCTTCATACTTATTTTTGTCAACTTCGTTTTTAGTTTTAAAGTATAATTTCCTAAGTTTTTTTTTTCTTCTATGGCTGCAGTGATTGATTTATTAAAATAGGGAAGACATTTTTAAGATTTTGCTTTACATCTAAATTTTGGCACGTATAGATCGAATCCTTCATATAGGTATTGATAGAATAGGCTGCAAGCGATGTCTATGTCCGAAATTGTTTATAATTTATTCCAGTTAATGTGTTGTAAATGCGAGTAGAGTAATGGCAAATTAGCTCTTTTAAGTCCCGAGTTATCACCTTTAAAATTTGGTGTCAAATGAGACCTTAACATAAATTCACAGGATAGTGCAAGTTGATGCAAGTTTTCCAACAGGCTCAATTTCTTTATTAACAACACAATTACCATCCCATGAGGTTATATTACAGAAGTCGAGAAAGTTATTTAATATCTCCAACTTGTTTATAGAGGATGCAGCATTATATTGAATGTATTCTGGGATATTGAAGCCTCCAATTAGAATGATCGGATTGGATGTATTAATTTTATTGGATAATATATCAAACACTTCCCCATATGTAGTCCAATAGTGCCTGGGCACCTGAAATTTAACGTCCGATGTAGGCCTTTGCCTCTAGAGACTTGAAGTTGCGTAGAGTGGGAACAACATGGCTGGCGAGGTCTGGCGGCGGCTCCAGGTCCTGGAAGGCCGAGCTGCTGGCTGGTGATGAGATGTCTATGTCACGAGAGGAAGTGATGAGGGAGTTCGATGAATTAGTGGAGGTATCAGTCCTTTTCGGGCAGATTGGTGGAGTAGTGGAAGAGTTGCTGGGTGGTTGTACTTATTTAAGGAGGGGATGGGCTTTTTTCGGGAGAAGTTAGCGGCTATGTGACGATATGCACTGATGAGGAGTTGATGAAGACAACTTGAAGTCCAAGGAGTTCTTCTGCTGCTGTTGCGATTGCGTCTTGAATGACCAGGCGTAGTTTCGAGAGGGTCGCAGTTATGAGTTGAATAATGATTTGTTCGGTGGGTGGGTTATTGATGAGGAAGCAAATTTGCTAAGGACGGCTGTGGAGTCTGTGACTGTATTTGCTGCTTGTAGTTTTATCGGGCATTTTGTTGAAAATGCTGGATGGTCGGCTCCACATTGCGAATATTTCGGTGTGGTGGCAGTGCATTTACTTGAGGTGTGGTTTCTTGCGTAGATGCCGCGTGATTAGTTTGGTGCAGGGGGTGAGGTGGTTGTAAAACTCCATACAGGAAGAGCATTAGATAGGAGGGGAAGAGGGTTCAGCAAAGCGGCGGAAGTGGACAATCATAATGTCGACCCGAATGAATCGGTCGATGTCCTCCTGGTTTCTTGAAAAGAGTCTGGGGCGATTAGTGGCCCGAGCGATGATGTTGATGGTGTTATGAAGCAGAAAGCCCTGGTCGTTGGCAAAGTCGGCGATGTCCTGAGCATTGAAATATTCGGGGACGTCACGAATGACGCATGACAGTGACGGTTGTATGCTGATAGAAGGAAGGGATGTGGGTTTATTTTTTCGGAACGTTGTCGTTGATGACTAGTTGTACGCCTGCAAGGTTTGGTAAGTGCGTCTTGATGATTGTGCCTATGAGAGGATTGTATGAACGTATTGAGGCAAGGCGGTTGGAGGCGGCAGGGAGAAAGGAGATGGTGGCTGTGTCAAGGTTGGCAGGGATGTTGGAGAGAAGTTTTTCGAGATCGGGGAGGTTCAGGAGATGGGAAGGGAGACCAGCGACGTTGATGTGGTCCACGTATCTTCTGGTGGCGGCGGCATATGTCTTTGATTTGTTGCTGTTTGCACTGTGGGGTGTCTGGACCTGGGTCCAGCCGGTTGCCGGTGAAGATGATGCACCGGGTGGTGGTGGTGGCGTGTCCCAGGTGTTAGAAGGGTTTGGGGTTGAAATCCCTCGAGGATGACCCCCAAGTCCTGGGGGACTCGTTAGCGGTGGCGTCTATTGGGTGGCGATGGGCGCACCAGGTGGACCTGGTTCACCAGGGGTTGAAGACCCCTTCGGAGATGGTGTCGAAGCGGCGTCGTGGGCGGACACGGTGGCAGCGATGGCGGTCGAAGTTTCGGCGGTTAAGGGGGAGGAGGAGGACTCCGAAGAGTATGAGAAGGATAGGGGTGGAGTGGAGGCCATGGAGGCAGCAGGTGAGGGTAGTGGAGGTGGAGTTCGTAGTAGCGGTAGAGGTTGAGCTGCCGGTGTCGATATCGATGTCGGTTGCTTGGACTTGGAAGCTGTGTAGTTTTTGTTTGCGCTTTCTCATGTTGATGTCTTTTCGGTTCAACGGACAGACAGTGAGAAGTGAGTAGTACAATTAAGATTAGGTGGAGTTTAGATACATAGTAAAGAATTATCGCTGACAAGTTAAACAACAACACATTCAACAGGAAGTTCAGCAGGAAATGTTAGCGCAAGCTGTTTGGAAATAAAGTTATAATTTTCTAAAATATTCTATTCCAAACTTCTAAAATTTTCCATCATTTGTTAAAAAAATTACAACAGAAGAAAAAAAGATGATTATTACTATTTTTTTTATGGTATTACCATAAAGGTGCCATTTAAGTGTTGCACTAGATTCGATCTATTTTTTCTATTACCATAAAGGAAATTTTCTTAAAATTTTCCTTAAGCTTGTGTTTAGAATCATCTAGTAGATACCGAAGATATCAAAACATATTCCTCAAAAAATTAAACAGGTTTTTGTTATTTGTTCATTTTCTTTGAATTTTCTAAAAACATTTCTTTGAATCCTCTAGTAGATGTCGAAGCTATCAGAAAATTTGCTTTAAAAATTTAACTAATCTCCAGCATTTCTTATTTTCTTTAAGATACCCACAACTTGTTTTGTATTTTTTCCAGAAAAAATTGTTTTCAAATTGAGACAAAATTTCAGTAATATTTATTAGCGAATTTTATAATTTTATGAACATTTTCCTTTTTTTTGAAATTTATGATAGAATATTTGGCGTTATTATATTTTACTTCTTTATCTATTATTAGATGTTTGCGACAATATGGTTCACTTCTTATTGGCTTCTGAAAGTCTTTTATACTCTGTCTTCTAGTTTTAAATAAATTCCAAATATATATTTTAAATTTCTAGGGTTTTAAGAATTTTTTTCATCAGGTTTCTACAATTTAAATGATTTTCTTTTAAATTCTCTATATAGGTTGTTTAGTTAATTGATAACACGATGTAAATTTTAAACAAATATGTATTTGTATTGTAGCAATGCTGTTTATAGTCTATGTTACAAAAAATATGGACTTGATTAAAGTTTTTATTTCTAACTACAGCAGATTTTAAAGTGATTCTGATAATTCGTTTTAAAAATTAAACTAATTTCTACCATTTCTTATTTTCTATTTAAAAGTATAAACAACTTTATATTTACTTTTTTCCAAAATATTATTTTTCAAATTGCAATAAAATTTCAGCGATTTTTTATTATATACTTCTAGAATAATTCAGCGCGTTTGTAAGAATTTTTAATTTTTCAATCCTTTGATCAATTTCTAGTCAAATTTTATCATATTTACAAATATGTATCTTTTAAATTATAAAATTTTCTTTCTAGTGTTATTTTTTTTCAGGAAATTTCTCTCATATGTCTAGATTTTCCATATTTTTCTTCACTTTTTTCAACACTTTGGATAATTAATATTAAGTTATTATCAGTGTAAAATAAAAATATATATGGATTGTTGTCTTACACTTACAGTGATGTCTTAAATCTTTGTTTCAAAATATAAAAAAAAGTTTACGATTCGTTAGGAGATATTAACATAAAAGTACCATCTATTGTTTAAGCGATGCACAAGATCCTAAAAATCAAGGGGAATGACAACAGTGACAATTATAACGATAATAATGTAAACATTAATTATTATTCCCTGTCAAAAACAGTCACGATCTATTTTGGATAGACCGTTTATCTCAAGACTTAAACAATCAATTCCCCAATCTCCAACTGCGCTATCCTGATGATAACTCAAATATACTTATTTATTGGTTTATTTATTTTTTCTTTCTTTTGCAGTTTTGTATTACAAAAGAAAGTTAAAAATAAATTGTTATAACTATTAACTCTATTATTATTTTTATTACTTATTTAATATTTGTACTTATTTAATATTTAAATAAATCTATATGATCCATTGATTTTAAGTTCGTGACGTATCAAAATCGACATAACTGTTTATTTTTAGGACACACGTACAAAAGAAAAATTAGGAAATGCCATCATACGCTCCACTTGCTAATACCTAAATATCCAGAAGAAAAACTCGATCTATAGTAGGAATCGCCGTATTTTATTTTTTTGTCAAATGAAATGTCGCCCTTTTTCAGGAATTTAATCGAAAACCGAATAATGTTTTGATCTCTGAGGAAGATTTGTGAAATCCAATATTTCCACCTGAAATATTTATAAACATATGATCGCCGATGACTTTTCTAAATTTCATTTACATTTTTTTAAATTTTTTTAATATAAATTCCATTATTTACGGTTAAATTATTATGATTATGAAAAATAATTATTACAAAATAAATAGGTTAGTACTTTTTTAATTAGAATCTTCGCAACTATTAAATTTGAGGAGGGTGTTTCTACCAACTTTCTACCCTAGATAAACGCACCGTGTAAATGTCTTATTGTACTTTCTCTTTTTTCTTCCTCCGTCACTTCTGTTTATTCGACAGCATTTTTTTTTCTCAGGACTAACTAGGTTGATAATCATTAGTGTGAGAACCTACGCCTGTAAATTGAGTTACATTCAAACAAGGGTCTTATGTACTAACATAAGGGTCTTTTACAAAATGAGTACAAATTTATACGTAAATAATCTCGTAATTTTGATAGAAATATATACATAATTTAAAAAAAACAAATGATAAAATTGGATATTACTCAACTGTATTATCAGAATTAGTTGTATAAATTATTATTCTTATTCATATTACTTTTTTGCATGGTTTTGCAAACGCAAACGAACAATTTAGGTAAAATTATACAATCTGAAATAAATAATGAACCGAAAAGAGAAAGTATTCACGCAAGTTTAACAGACAGCATGTTTTAATTCCGGGTGGTGTGGGAACGCATTAATCACGGCACGTAAACCAAAAAAAAATAATATAAGATCCTTTTTCATTACTCCCCCTAGTCCTTGATGATAAATCTCTTTTGAACACCTCAATTCTGGTTTCTTTCGGTTGATGCGTGAACTTCCTTAATAAAAAAAAAATCACTATGGTTACGTAAACTTGCGGTTTTTTTAAATGTATTGCTTTTCTTTTCGTAATAATGATATTTAGATGGATTATAAAGTATGTTGGCTACAATTAACCATTTTATCATTTATTAGTTTATTCAACAGAAATAATTACATTCATATTAGTGTTGCTTTTATCTGTCGAGGTATTAACCAGAGAAGTAGTTGTTTTAACAAGTAATTTGTTTTGTGGTCTTAGTAAGACTCATTGTTGTAGATTCATGAAATGTTTTTTTAATTTTAAATTATTACAAATAACCAATTTTCGTTAAGTAAATTTCTCTAAAATAAAAACAATTATGAATCCTTTAATGTTGATTTCAATATTTATTATTATAAAACATTTACATTGTGAAAACTGTCGTAATTATTTATTTATATATTTATTTCATACGGGAAACCCCTTTTTAATTAACAAACAATGATAAAATTAAAAATTCTTAGCCCTTTACTATTACATTTATAAATGATATGTTGACTTAACCCATCAAAAATGTCGTAAAAGGTATTTTTTTAAGTATGCGTTATGAGACGATGTGCATATGCTAAGATTCTTCTAGTTGGACTGATTAGATTGAGAAGTTTAAAAATATCGATCTTTAGTTGTTTAAATATACCATTAATGGTGGAGGTGCCAAAATCCCCGAATGCAAAATCGTGACTAACTTTCCGTCAGTACTTTAATAATATAATCTAAATATATATGAACAGTTCTGTGCGCAGCGATTTAATGTAACTTTTTGTTTGAAATAAATGTTATGCTAACTAGGCGTTCCATTGCCACGCTTTTATTGCGGAATTTATTACTGAAAACCACTTTTAAGCGTAATTACAGCATAAGTTAGCTGTGGTAAAACCACAGTGGAATTTACACAACTTCAGCAATAAACACGCGAATACGTGAGATCTTATCGTCAGTATAAATGCACACATGTTGTACATAAAATGTATTCTCGCCGGATGATTAAGGGGTAACAAGAACCGCAATACATGTATATGATATCAAATTGTTTACAAAATGTTGCAATTTCGCCGGCGGTATTTATTCTATATTTTTCAAATATTTTATAGTATATATTTACATTTCAATGCAATATAATGGTGTATTTTTAAATAATAAAATATGAGGTTGTGATAATTATTGAAACTTAATAATTATTAATAATAATAAAAATTGTCAAGTAAATGAAAAAATAAATAGAAAAAGTAAATTTAATGTAAAAGTAATTCGACAACAAACTGAAGATATAATATGGAAAAAACATCTTCGGTAAACAAAAACTTTCTTATGCTAAACAACATATTTTACCAAAATAAGTTAGATTAGATATGCTTACAAACCTGAAAGATAATAAGACCATAAAAACCAAACAACTTTGTAAAAAATACTTAAATTACTTCGTAACTACGTGTGTATGTATATACTATACTATCTTCTTCTGTAGACAGAGGTTGGCAACTATTTCAGCATATAAATTAATGTCTTTCGTTGCTATCATCAGATCTTCAAACCCCATCCCTGTCGACTTCCTAATGTTCCGGAGCCACGACATTATTTTCCTCCGAGTGCCTTTTCCTTCTTTTTACCTTTCCCTCAGAGGTAGTAGTTCTTAGAGGCGTTCGTGCCTCATTTTATTGAGCAAGACTTCCCGCTCTAAATCTATTCTTCTGTACTATAGATACAAAAATAAATCAATGAGAAGTATGCCACTATTTAAGAATAATACATTTGCAATACAACGTGTATGAAAAGTAGAAAGAAAACCCATAATGTTGCATGAACTACCGAAACCACCCCGTAGTTCCCCTTGCTAGAACCACCGTCGTACCCAAACGCTAGCACGCTACATCTTCCACCTACATCACCAACTTGTAAGAAGGCACCATCCCTCACGAAAGATAAAAAACCAGCCGTGCCACCCAAAATCAACCCAGCATTGTCACTTCTCAACCAAAACTTTTCCCGCATCCCTGAGCGGTCAAGAAGTTTGCAAAGTTGTTAAGGCCCAGCTAGCTCAGTCTTCATGTCCATTAATTTGTTTTAAACAAGTACGTGTAAGGAATCCCATCGCATCCACCCTTTTGAACATTGCTATAAAATTTTGAATTGATGAGGTAGATATATGATGAAATTTCATAACACATTGAAATAACAACACAGTTGAGAGGGTTTCACATTTATTGTTGAACACTGCAACATATTGTACATATGCTAAATATACTTTTTTTTTAAATCAACCCGTGAGAAACATAAAATTGTATTTGTCTTAATTTCTTGGTATTCCACTCGTTAAGCGTCAATTTGTGGAGCGGTTCAGGTCAGTGGAACCGCTCCACAAATTGACGCTTAACGAGTGGGATACCAAGAAATTAAGACAAATACAAGAAATACAAATGCACAAGTATTTAACAAACCAGAAAAATTCCAATCACAGTCAGGAAGCAACGGAGATGGCGCTCACTTGGGACCACCTAAAACAACTAATTACGGCCAAACAGCTAATGAAATTCTCCTTTCGATTTCATCAAAAAACTTGAATTTTCAAATTAGGAGAAGTAAAACTCTTGTTATGTTCCATTTCTTTATTTTCCGAAACAGGTTTCAGTTATCTAAAAATAAAGAAATGCAACATAACAAGAGTTTTACTTCTCCTAATTTGAAAATTTGGTTCCATCAAGAGAGTTGCAGAACAAGTATCGATTATATTAAGAACTTGAATTTTTCAAGGAAACGAAAGGAATTTCATTTGACTTCGCCATTAATGTATTAAAAATTATCTTAAAAGGAGTCTGAGAAAATGCAACAAGTTGGAAAGAGGCAATAATAATCAAAGAAGAATTGTCACTAGTCCTACCCGTTTACATGATCTTCTTAATCACTTTCGAGACAGCTCAAGTCCCACCGGAAACGACACAACACTTCATAAAGACGAAAACTCTCGGAAATCACATAGATCGAGATGACCTACATCTTGCCAAGGTACTAGATTCGCGACAGGATCCTACAGACATCAGGAACAAGCAAAGCCACTAAAAGCTGACCTACAGAAAAAAAGCTTAGGAACACAGCAGAGATCCAACACAAACCTCAAGAATCTAATGTGGGAATTGCCGTAAGCATGGATATACTGCAGAACAAAGAACTAGCAACAAAAAATTCCAAGAAATTAAATTCTACATATGCCAGAAGCTCAGAGTGATGTGGCGTAACTACCCCAACTTCAATAGACGGCTCCAGGATGAGGTACCTCCTTTCATAGGGTTTCTCTCCATTGTTTTATGACTACATATAAGAGACAGAACTGGTCTAAAACTATAAATTGGATACATGGTAGGGATATCCTAACTAGAGACATGAGCTCGGTCAAATCTTTTTTAGAACTGAGAAAACAAGGCTACACGTTTCAAGAAACACATAAAAAGATCACACTCGCCGGCAGGTCAAATTATAAAATTCACCACAGCACCCATCAAACTCTGTGGATGGTAAATACCCGATACTTTTGTGTACGTCCCCGACTCTCCACTCGTAAAAACATTACTAGACGTCGACTTCATCGAGGACGCAGGACTCGTTCTAAACCTCAAAAACATTTTGGACGAGAGACAGCATTCGTCCAGAAGGATGAGATTAAGCCAGCATCACCCAAGAAGGAAGAAGATAATCGCGAGATATTAATAGCATCAGAGCTAGCCAAAAGATATGGACATTGGATATTGTGACCCTGCTTCTAAAGTCACCACATATATCTTTTATGCCATAATAACTAACCAAAGGTAAGTAGAAGCAGTATTGATAAAATCTATTCATGGGTTTGAGTGGTAGATTCTTTGAAGAAGTAAACTCCACCCATTCTCCTTTCAGTTAAAATTTTACAAATTTAAGTATTTTTTTCAAATTTTGTATATATGTAATAAAATAAAAAATACCGTTTACTAGTCCGGCTTTCCTCTTAAATTGCTTACATGATGTAGGATGTCATCGAGCAGATAACTCTCGTCTATGATCAATCCTTCACCTCCCTCAATATGTAAGAAATCATCCTTAGAAATAAAGATAAACTGATTTCCAGAAAAAGCTTTTAATCAAATTTTACGGGAATATCAGCGCTTGTTTGAAAAGAGAGGACTCGATAGTATGGCCGCAGAATATTACATTAGCACAGGAGATGATCTCCCGATATCCCAGCCCCCTATCGCCTTACTCTACGAAAAACAGACAACTAAAAGCCGAAGTTCCCCAGGTATTAGCAGATGAAATCATCGAAGAGGGCGAAAGAGCATGCCATAACCAGGCAGATACCTATACGAAGTAGCCATCATCTCCATATTGGACCTTTAATCTGATTATCACTATTTAATTAAATAGTTATATTTCTTACTTTACTATTTTATTTAATCACTAAATGTACGTTTTTGCTTTTTCCAGCAATCCTCATATTTTGTAAACATCAGTTAACTATTGATAATGAACACATATTGTTAAAAATGTACATTTAGTGATTACATAAAATAGTGAAGTAAGAAATATAACTGTGTTTATTTAATTAAATAGTAAATTTCACATAAATCACAAATACATATTTATGGTTATCAATAGATAAATGTTAATAAGAAGGAGTGAGATATGATCACTTTCGTTACCCCCTTTTTCAGACCCTAGAATACAACATTCCAGAGAATGCTGAACGGGTGAAGACCGGAACCGAGCCATTAGTTATTTATGATGGTTGATTAGGAGATATTTACTTAAATTTTTATTTTTGGATCTATACTCGTATACTTGAACCACTTGATAGTGATAGGTATGCCTATATCATGGATTACGTGGTAACGGTTGCAACTATCATCATGATAGTGATAATGCTCTCTAGGTCAGTATAAGAACATATCCAAGATCTGGAAATTCCGAAACCTAAAAAGGTTTCAGCTTAGAATTAATCGGAAAAAGTATACCAACGGCAAATTCCTTGGCCACATCATCGATCCAGATAGACTGTAACCTAATCCAGAAAAAGTCACAGCGATTGTTCTACCCTCAGTTCCAAGAACCATCAAACAGCTCCTGGGATTTGTACAAGCCTGTGTATTTAGACTTAGCTTAACATACAAATAATGATAAAGGTATCTGCAACTTTGTAAGTTTGTGGCGAAATAGAAGTTTAATATAATCAACATGAACATGCAAAAACACAGCTGAAAGGCAGATACCTGATGAAGGCACTGTGTGGTGAAACATGTTGCAGTGTTTTTTATTGTTTATGGAGTTTTATAATTTACCCATTTCATCATTTCAATATTTATAATTACATGAGTTAACAGATTCTTAAAAATAAGACAGACTTATACCATATACAAAAAGATAGACTATTTATCAAGTGTATAACGTCGGACAATAGACGAAATAATAACGCAAATTTTAGACTATATAGATTAGAGAAACTTAAGTAATAATAAGAAACAATAGATAATAATAACTTTATTAAAACAATTACAAACCTTTCTTCGCTATTTGATTAGTAACTTTCGTCCGAAATATAAAACTGGTTGAAAAAAGAATAGTGAAGAAACAACAACAATAATTTAAATATTCTAAATTCTTTGTCCATTCGTTTTTACTATCCTTATAATAATTCTAAAAGACCATTCCTATAACATCTACCATTATTTTTTTTGTCTACAAATGCTAGAAAAAAGACAGAAGTGGAAGCATGGAATAATAACCTTCATCCTTAAACAAGATAATTATGCATTGTCAGTATTAAGATTTCTACTTTTACACTACTTCGAGTTGTACATAAATGTTTAAGACAGTTCTTAAAAATAAGATATTGCATTACGCATCTAAGCATATTTTCCCCATCGCTGTGGATTTCTCCAACCTTCATCTTTACATAAATTTTATTGATAAATGGTAAAGCTCGATGAACAAAATCTGTAATTGTATTCTGAGATATACAGGTCACGCCATTTTAAATCTATCACGTCTAGAAACATAAGTATTTCGTTTAAATAGCTGTTGATATCTGTAAGACTATATGTCAGGCCTTAATTAAGTATTTAGCAATCATCTTCCTTAGTATTCGCCCACTAGTGTTAGAAAGCTACAAATTTGTGAACAATCTGTATTTCTAATCATCCTAACCAAAACCCGACTAATATCCTACTATTTGAACAAGAATATTGGATCAACCCATTAAATACTACGGAAAATATTTTGTTTACTGCATTTCTGATGGAATGAAATTATAATAGGTAATTTTGAATTATGTTGTATTCAGTTTCCTGACACGTGTCTTGGTCAATAACGACTATTCTTGAATGGATTAGGAAAATAACTAATTAAAAGGAAGACGTGTTGGAATTTGCTATATATATAATATCGGGAAAGTCCAGAAATTAAGTGGTTCCTTGGCTAATTGATGTCCCATTTTGACGAGATGTCAGGCTAATCCTATTCTTCTGGGTTATATTACTATTGCTTTTTTGTGTTCGTTGAACATGATTTTTTAATTTCTTTCCGTTTGTCTCGTATATTTTCCATCACAGATTTTGCATTTCATTATATAAATGCCAGATTATACTAATGGATCTATTGTCTCCAAGTTTGGTGAAGAAAAGCACTTGTTATGTTCCATATTTTTATTTACAGTTTCCTGACATGTGTTTCGAACTTTGCAGTTCATTATCAAAGGTAATACTAAATTTAAAATGATAAATTGTACAATATATATACTAGTTATCGTGTGAAATTCCCGCAATTATGGTGTTAACATTAATTAGTTCCTGTTGGTTATTTAGTAGTAAATCTCCTCTTTCAATAGCCCGCTTGATCTCTTATCCTTCCAGGTAATTTAGCTTGGTTCCCTTTTTACAAATCTTAATCGGTATGATCTGCCCCATGTGGTGTCCGGTGTTTATGAAATGTTCTGCTAATCCTGTTGATGGCCTCTGTTGACTAATTGTTTTTTGGTGTTCCTTATACCTGGTTTCGAAGTTACGTCCTGTTTGACCTATATACAAACCGCTGCAATTTACACATTGAATTTTATATACTCCTGATTGTTTTAGAAGGTCTTTGGTTTCTATTTTGTTATTGACTATTCTTCTTGATAAATTGTTCCTATCTACAATAATTGTTTTAATGTTATGGGGGGTCAATTGTTTTTTAATTTTAGAGCTGACATTGCCAAGGAAAGGGAATCACTGCATACGTATGTTGATCGTTTTCGGTGGGAACGTTGTATAGTAATTTGGTTTTAGTTTCCTTTTCTTCTTCTTAATTAATCTTGTAATCATCTTCTCCTCGTAACCGTTGTTCTTGGCTATTTCGTATATAGTGTTGCTTTCTTTTTTGTAGTGCTGAGTTGTCATGGGTACTGTTAAGAGTCGGTGTATATATGCATTAAATGTTGACTGTTTTATTTGTATGGATTGGAATTAGTCGTTTGGAATTATGGTATCGGTGGTGGTTGCTTTCCTATATATGGAGTACTGCAGTTTATTCTCTTTCTTCTCTATTGTTAAATCCAGAATATTTATTTTGTTGTCTATTTCTTTTTCCATAGTGAATTGAATTTGGTTATTCTAATTATTGAGGTCTTGAAGGAATGTGTCCAGTTGCCGATTAGAGCCACCCCATATGCAAAAAACATCGTCCACATATCTGCACCAGAATATGATGTTTGTATTCTTCTTCTTATTTCATACCGATTAAGATTTGTAAAAAGGGAACCAAGCTAAATTACCTGGAAGGATTAGAGATCAAGCGGGCTATTGAAAGAGGAGATTTACTACTAAATAACCAACAGGAACTAATTAATGTTAACACCATAATTGCGGGAATTTCACACGATAACAACTAGTATATATATTGTACAATTTGTCATTTTAAATTTAGTATTACCTTTGATAATGAACTGCAAAGTTCGAAACACGTGTCAGGAAACTGTAAATAAAAATATGGAACATAACAAGTGCTTTTCTTCACCAAACTTATATATCCGGTTCCATCAAGAATGTAGCATAACAAGCATTACCTCTATTGTCTCCACTTTGTTGTTAACTAAATGTTTCTTAAAACTATTTAGGTTGACTTCTATTACTTTGATGTTGTGACTGTTTATTTCTCTGGCTTACAGATGGAATGACTGCGAACTTTTAATCTTCTATGGGTTTTTCTTTATTAACCCATTTGCATCGTAAGTTTATTTTGCACTCATTATATTAATGTCTGTAGTGCAAAAACCTACACTTCAAAGTTATTGGAGCATGGACAAGAGTATTGAAACGCCGTAGTTCAAAACAGTGATATCCCGAAATAGGTTTATGGAAATCTCAAGTAAATTACCCTTACGTAAAATTAGACCGATAATGGACATGATCAAGAAAAGATTTAAAAAGTATACACACCAAGCTGAGATGTTTCCTTGGATGAATTTCTGATGAACTGTAGAACCATTATTTCTTACATTCAATATAACAAAACAAAGATACAATTGCATACAAGCTATGCAATTCGAGAACAAAATATATACATAATTTTAGGATTTATGTAGGAAAAGATAAGTGTAAAAAAAGGGCTAGCTAGCACTAAAATTGTTATCGATATGATGAAAGAAAGTAACTTGTTAGAAAAGGCCCATTATTTATATATTGATAATTGGGATAGCGTACCTGATTTACATAATATATTGTATAATTGAAAAACAAATATTTGTATCATGGTAAGAACAAATATAAAATATATTCCTAATGCTTTAGAAAGTATAAAATTGATACAAGGTGAGGGCACTACACTACAAAGTAAAAATATTTCCGGAATAAAGACAAAAGTTTATCAACATGATATCAACAATCCATAACCTATATTTTGCATATACGTGAAAAGAAAACTACAAAACTATAGAAAATGTTGTAAAGCCAATAGTAGTTTCAGACTACAATAAAACATATGTTGAGTTGACGGAGGAGATCAACTTCTCAGCAAATTTCACACTATGCGACGTTATCAGAATATACACCTTTTTTATGGTCTCAGCGTGATTCTTTTGAATAGTTGTTTTCAAAACTATTTATAAGGACATAGCATGAAACATTTTAAAGAAAAAATTAGCGGAAGAAATACATGATACAAACCACCAAAAATAAAGACTCCACAAAAAATGAACACATGTCCATAATTACCAAGATTTGCCGGTGAACATATAATTAAATAAAGAAAAAAACATCGCAAATAAATCAAAGGAGATTATTGGCACTGCTGGACCTCAATCATCTAACATACACGCTGTTCCTAAGAAGACGTGGTTGTTTATTAAGCGCGTGAATGAAGACGTCACCGTTGAAGACATGAAACTGCATATAAAAAACGTCATTAATTCGTCAGATTTTACGTGCGAGAAATTATCTATAAATCCCTCAAGAAGTGCATATAAAGTAGAAGCAGACTTCAAATATCATGAAAAACTTACTGATCCCACAAGTTGGTCAGAAGGAATCTCAGTTAATCGGTATATTTTTAGGCAAATGCGCCCACCCCAAAAAACACCCGAATCTGAATAGCATACAACTAAACATGTATTTTCTGAACATTCAATGTGCGCGCAATTAAATGCTTCAACTAGAATCAGTTTTAATAACCAATAAAGCAGATATCAGTGCTGTATGCCTTAGTGAACATTGGTTAAAAGAACAGGAAACCACATCTTTTAAATTAGGAAATTACAGCATAGCATCATATTTTGCTCGGCGCCAATACTTGCATCGGGGAGTGATGCAACTTGCCAATAGTATAAACATAAAATATCTTGAAAATATTAATCATTTGTCAGTAGAAAAACACTGTGAAATATCTGCATCATTCCTACCTGTATATAATGTAATATGTGTGTATAGATCCCCTATATTAAATAAATTTTTAATAATCATGGGTAATGTTTTAGAAAATATTGACATATCTAAACATCTCATTATAGGTAGTATTGTATGTGATTTATTTGCATCATTTGGTCTTTTTGGCACAGTAAACTTCAATACACGTGGTGGAAATTGCTTGGACAATATTTTCACAAATTTCTATTCAAGCGACATCATCACACGAGCAAGTGATATCACTATGTCCGATCACATTGGTATCCATGTAAACATTAAAATTCATGAAATTAATATTGAACAACATAAAGTACCAGTAAGACCACTAACGCAGCGGGGTGTCAATCAATTTTATGTATTGTGTAATTCCATAGACTGGAGTTTCATTGATGATCATATTTGTCCAGTTGAATATAAATTCGAAATATTATCAAACTTATTACATAATAATTTTATGAGCAGTTTTCCAGAAAGAAATATTTCAAATAATAAAAATAAACAGGTAAAATGGTTTAATAACCATCTCAACTTTAAAATTGATCTGAGAATCATCAATAAAAAACGCGTATTTAAAGGAAGACTACATAAAATACAAAATAAAATACAATACAGCGCTACGTGACGCTAAAATAGCAGCCAACGTGTCCTTTATAAAAAAAAAACTCAACCAACAGCGCTAAAGCAATGTGGACAGTTATAAACAATGCTCATAATAAAACTGAATGTGTAACATCTCTGATATAGATTCTAACAAATTTAATAAATTTTTTGCAAATATAGAAAATGAATTAGCTAAAAAATTGCTTGTAACCAACGAAGACCCATCAAACCTAATGATTAAGGCCAATTTATGTAAGAGTTACTTTACTTTCAGGGAAACCACATATGTGGAAATGAGGGAAATTATAAACAATATAAAAAAACTCAACAAGTAGAGATATATACGGGATGACATCAATATTATTGAAAAAAATAATTGACATTATCCTTATCCCATTAACAAAACTTATAAATGCATGCATCAAGACCTCTACCTTTATCCCTCAAAAGAGCTAGAACTACCCCTATTTTTAAAAAGGGATATAAGATGGATGTAAATAACTACAGGATAATCTTTATACAGCCAATACTATCAAAAGTATTTTAGAAAGTGTTAGTAAACAGATTGTAGCATTCTTGGAAGCTGAAAATTTATTATCAGAACAACAGTATGTTTTTCGGAGAACAAGATCTACATCAGATGCAGTCATTGCTCTTGTTGAGGAAATAACCGATGGTTTTGAGGAGGGTATGCATACTGTCACATCCTTCCTGGACCTCAGCAAAGCTTTCGACTGCGTCTGCCATGATGTTCTTCTACGTAGACTGTACTTTTATAGTTTTCACCCCGATAGTTGTCAGTTAATAAATTCGTATTTATTGGAAAGGAAGCAGATTGTTACAGTATACCAAAAACCATCAGACGAGACCGATTTAAAATTTCGGGTACCGCAAGGATCAAAATTAGGTCCCATATTTTTGCTGCTATATATAAATGACTTACCTGCTTCCAATCCACAATCGAAATATCTGCTGTATGCCGACGATACAACATTATTAAATAAATCATCTTGCATAATAACTGCACTTGATTTAAATAAACAGAGTCAACTGTATACTGAAAAATGGCTGCCAGTAAATAAAACACTTAATACTGAAAAAACTGTAAACCTGTCAGTTAATTTTTTGTAGTTTTTTTTTCTCAAAAAATCTATAAACCCCACGTGTTACTCATTGGTGGGTGTGTTAGAATTGTTGATTGAATTTCCATCTATATATAGGGTGGGTGGATACCCACTATCCCAACCTCCAGTTTTAAAAACTTCTACAATGCTTTTTGCTAAAGAAAATTATAACAGAAACATTATCTTGTATTTAATAATGCGGATACCTTATTATTAAAAAATCAATAAATTATACTAGTGTGCTAGTGGCTGTCTACCCACTCTAGAAATATTCATTTAAATTCCTTATAGACATTTAGTTTAAAAAAAAACTCAGCTGTTTTATTGCAAATGTTTTCAAAAATTAAGAAAGCAGTGTTTAATATTAAATTTCTATATTTTTGTATGATGGGTGGATGGCCACTATCCTCACCTTCGATTTTTACAACACACACATTAAATTTTTTAAAGGAGTGTCAATAAAACATATTTTTTATAATAAATAATATACCTTCTTAAAATTGTTAAATAAAAAATCTATAAATCCTACCCGTATGTTTTACTGATTGGAGGGTATGTTAAGGGCCACCCATTTACCTTACACAAAATTTGCATTTACATTCCTGACACCCTTCTAGTTTACAAAAAACTCCACTGTTTTACTGCCGACGTTTTTAAAAATTAAAATTAAGGTTTTTTTATTGAATTTCCATGTTTATGTAGGGTTTGTGTGATGCCTCCATCCCACTCTCCAATTAATAAATCATAAGCAACGATTATAAAGACAATTTTTATAAAATAGACATGTATTTGACCAATAAAGTTTTCATCGTCTTGTAATTAAGTTCAAATAAAAAACCAACTAGCTAAAGAATTATATGAGAATATCCCACCACAAATATATTTTTAAAAACACCTATCTGAATCACTGTTGTTGTCAAAGTCACTGTCATTGACACCATAGTTTCTAGTGTTATCACTTTCACTATTATTTTCATTAAATAAAATCTATATTTATTTTTTTTTTCGGAAAAAAAACTAAAAGCTAACGAAAATTTAACTATCTTGGTTATTTGAAGACTTTTATAATATTTTTTTACGAATTATCATCGTGTACACTTTAGTATATGTGGTTAATTTAATTCCCCGAGTCACAGAAACATCCTGTAAATTGAATTTTTCTATTGATTGAATTTATCATTATTAAAAATGTATCATATTGTCTATCTGTGCTATTCTATATACAAAAAATATCATCAACATATCTGCACCAGTGTGTTTGTTTTTTATTGATGTGTTGTTCTTTAAAATCACTCATGAATATTTCCCGGAAGGGCGATGATCAATGGGCTTCTGAATATAAGCTGAATTAAGGCGGAAATAATTTTGGTCGAGATAAGTTGGTGATTTCTGCTTTGTTATCATAAGTCGATGATTGTTCTTGGCATTTTTTAGTAAGATCTCTTTTAGTTCAAGTACTGGTGCTGGTGTGAAGAGGATCTTGACATTAAAAGAGACCAGAATGGTTTTATTGCTGCTTGTTAGATACTTAGTTTTCTTCAAGAAGTCGATAAAATTTTGAATTCCGTACATGAATGTGCAGGTAAATATTGCTGGAAGGATTTTGTTAACAAGAGAATACATGTTATGAAATTGTGCGTATAATTCATAATTCTATATTTTATAAATTTCGTTATCTAGTAGTGTAGATTGCGCTTTCATAACTGCTTCACAATTTGCTTCTGGAACTTATCAGTTGGGCCTTTAACGACGTTTATGAAGTTTTTTTCATCGGTAAAGGTTTTCATTTTTTCAATGACTCTTTCCCTTGTCTGCTTTGCAAATAATTAGAGTATTGTCCTTTAATTTCTCTAGGGGCTTTTCCTTTGCAATGTGTTTTGATGGAATGTTTAGTGGATTTTTCAATTCATTTCCTAATAATGTTGATGAAAGGGATTTTGTATAAATCCGATAATACATTTATCCGAGTTAAGGTTAGTTCTGTTTCAACAACTAAGTTTTCTAGTGTTTTTTTTTCGTATTCCTCGAAGCTGAAAAATATTTGAGTACCTTGTTAAGGAGTTCCATTCGATTTAAAGTTGTTACCTCGAGGATAGAAAAGATGTGCCGAATGTATTTTTTGGGTTTTATTGGATATATTGTTTTCTTCTTTAGATTATTTAGTTTTTTGAACTGGTTGATGTAATGCTCATGTGTTTGCTTTTCAACGATCCTGCAAGATAGATATCCAATGAATATTATTCAGACATTTAGTTAGTTCCATATATAACAGTTTTGTTATTTCCTTTTTAAAGTATGTCTTACTTGTAGGGATTTGATACTTCATCCGATTTTCATGCAGGATCGTATGAGTTTGCACTTTATATACTGGGTACTGGACCAGATGTTATGAACATTTTATACATCTACAGCAACTACTGCTATTTTTTAGTTAATAATTATTATATAAACATTGCGGCCGAACTAGTATTAGCGAGAGTGCAGCAACATTAGTTCGGGTCAGCAGTTGGATGGGTGATCGGTACTATTCACCATTGGGATGCAATTAATGGTGCTTTAGAATGACGGAGACGATCGTTAAAAGTAACAAGCTCATGTATACACAGAAGGCAGAAGGACCACGTGGTCAATAGCCAAACACTACTACAACTATTTAATATATTTTATTAGTTCAGTAAAATGAACCAGAAACGCTACTAAAATTACTGTAACAATATGATTACTTATAATTTAATATTTGCACAACCGGAACAGATTCCCTCCTCCTGGCATAACGTATCCGCAATTTCAACAATACTCCACTAAAGATAATGTTATTGTGCTCGCGATGCTGAGTGCTGATATGCTAAACATGCAAATTTCTTGAACGCCCTTGTTCTATGTTAAGTACACCAGATAAAGTACAAAGTGAGTATATGCGTTGCAGATAAATTCAAGTTCATTATCGTTCTCTTTTAATAAATACCGTTTACGTGCTTGAAGATAGTAAATATACAATTAATTATTTTTTATCTCAATTTATCAACGCATAAAACAGAACAGGTAATAAATGTGATATATTTTTTATCAGATAAATAATAATAACTACATTCCCAGGGGTGATCGTTTATCAGATAGTATCATATTGTATTTGTTTATTAAAAAAAATGTAATATTACGCGTGAAATATATTAAAACCTAACTTAACATCACAATAATATAATTATATTTTTTTTCCTACAAATAACTTCGCATTATTGTAAATAGATATGGAATTAAATAATTAATTAATAATTCGTATCTGTTATGTAATGAAATAACTCCAATTCAATTTTTCTTGTTATTCCGGAGAAATAATAAAACCAATATCCACTTTTATGTGATATTGACTCAGTGTTGATTATATTTATTTTGTCTTGAATGATTCAATATTATATCACGTCCAAAATACGCAATTTTCTCCCTTCCATGAAAACAACAGCTATTTCTATAAATACCATTGCGTAGAAAACGTATGCATGTAAAACATTTCGCTTTATAATAGACCAAATAAATTACCCAAGGTGAGGATCGTGTTGTATTACGATATCCCCAATTAAGGTCTAAACCTAAAACGTGTCCTAGAGGAGTGGGAGGAAGTAGTTTGTGCGTGGGCGTGATTACAACACTAACGATCGAGCCCTTACACACCAAAGTATGATGTAGTCGAAGCAAAATACAAGCTCGGGCTGAGAGTGTGAGAGAGGGAATGAGGATAAAAGTGAAAGTCATGCTAATTGAAATATCCCAAAAGCCTATTATAGCACTTTGTAATTAAATACACACCTATATGCAAACAATATATTAGTAATAATTTTATTGTTCGGCTATTTACCAAATCCGTTTAATAATAAAACGGCCTTAATTTAACTTAATACACGAATTTAATGCCCTCTGATATTTTAAATAAACTGAGAGCTGAAAGAACTAGTGAGTTTTTCAATTCATACAATTATAATGAGTCCTCAGGTCGGTGTAGAAAACCTATTTGTGAATTCTACAGAAATAATTACGTTCGGGATTAAGAAAAAATGACTGATACATTTTATTATCAAATTATGCCCTTTTTTGTATCTTAGTATAACTTATTTACTAAATGTTTTCGTAGTTTTAAATTGTATCATACATTTATAGTATACTTCATAGTATCTCATATTCTAAGGGACAATTGAATTTTTAGTAATAATAATTTAATATCCCTTAATATGTTATATTTCCTGAAACAACCGAATTAATAATGATAACTATAATTTAATTCTGAAAATCCCCTTTACAAAAAATTGCTTTTGAGCATTAAATCAATATTAGTACCCGAAACCTCACACTTATATTATGAATGTCAGTTCTAAAAACAATTCTGCGGTACAGGTAGGGAGGCTGACTGATTATCTTATGATATAGTATGTAAGAGTGAAGTTTTCTTCGATTAGCCATATTCAACCAATTAAGTTCGGAACACTTTCCACTGATGTGATCATACTTTCTTATCCCTAAAATTAATCGTATGCACGAATTTTGGACTTTTTGTATACGGTCTTTCGTGACATTGTCCAGGCAAGCGCTGTAGACGACATCAGAAAAATTGAAGTGACTTAATACTAGCGTGTCACAAAGGGTGCGTTTAGTGTTTTTATTTAAAAAATTTCTATTAGAGTATATCATTCTTAAACTGTTATAATCTCGCTTAATACATTGACTAATATGATTCTTAAAACAAATCACAGTTTAGGATTAATCTTAGGTTCCGTACAGATCCTACAATTGTTATAGAGATGTTATCGAGTTGAATATTTAATGACTGACTAGCATCAGACAGAAGTTTCTTAGGAGCGAATGTTTTACTTGGGTTTATTATTATAGAGAAAGATTAGAGAGGTCGTTGTTTATGTTACGATGAGCCAAGTTATTGTAGGAAAATGAATATAAAATATAAAATGAATGCAGGAGCAAAAGTTAAGAGTAGAGGGAATAAAATATGAGTAAAAGTAAAATAAAATAAGACCTAAAATTGAGCCTTGAGGCACATCCGCAATAATATTTAGTTGTCTGGATGTGATTCGATTTATTCTAACCTGCTAGAACTAGGTCTAATGAATTTGGATCAAGGTATATATTTTAACTTTGCTAATAAGAGAGCGTGATTGAGAGTATCAAACGCCTTACTGTAATCAACTGGTATTAGACAAGACAGTAATCCTCTGTCAGTAGCGTTAATTAAATCATCGGTCACTTTCAGTAAAGCAGTTGAGCACCTATGAGCAGATCTGAAGCCAGACTGGTTGGTTGGAAGGAGAATATTATCCTCTATAAAACTAGTCAACTGATCATCCATTACAGTTTCAAGGATTTTAGAAAATACGGGTAAAATACTAATTGGTCTAAATTTTTAAACTAACTAACTTCTACGCACGAGGAAAAACTCCCTTTTCAAGACAACAACTAATTAGGTTTAGTAAATATTGGGTAATATAAGGATTAGATAATTTCACCATTGCTGCGCTAAGACCATCCGTATCTACTCCATTTGTTTTAATTTTTATTAAGCTAGGCCTATCGCCTATCGTCTGACAGCAGCGACACGATTTTTCATCTTCATTAATGGCTCAATAAGCATTATTTACAGAGATTGTAAACAAATTATAAGTTATCACGATGTTAGTAACTTGCTAATTTTAGGGAAAATATAAAGGAAATTCAATCTAAAGCAAACACACTTCTGTCGAATGTTAATAACCATTTCAACAAAAATAAACTGATAAAAAATAATGAAAAAAGCTAACGTTATCATATTTTAAAACCGAAAACAAACCGCAATAAGTTCAATGATTCGCATTCTTCATATATTATTAGCATTACTTTCAGTACTTAGACTAGACGTAAATTTAAAGAAATACATACTAATAGTCTATATGGATAGTATATAATAGTTTTTACATATAATAAATAAATTATATCAAAGGAAGTGATAAGAAACTGCAAAAATATAAAGCAAGAACTACTAATTTAGGGTATGTTAAAAATTCTCTAGTGAAAATAAACACTCAATCCATTACATGGGAATATAATTGTTTAATTATGTAATTAATAATATTTTACAATTACAATTACAATTTACAGTATTACGATTGCAATATAAATACTAAGACTAAATTATACAGTATGATTAGTAATCATACTGTATAATTTTAGTAATCATTGATTACTAAAATTAAATTGAATTTACACTATTACGATTTAATATCACAATTTACAGTATTACAATTGCAATATAATTACTAAGATTAAATTATACAGTATAATTACAAAAATTAAATTGAATTTACACTATTAGCACCTAAGTGAATGAACACTTGTGATGTGCTAGAGTGTACGTTGAGAAATAAAGTGAAAATATCAGGAGAGAATGACTATTATTATTCAATGCAATGACTATGTCACAAACATTACATAACATATATACATATATCAAAAGAGTGCTGAATATTTTGGGAATTATTGAATATCTAATATTTTTGAAAATTCATGATAATGCAAATATATATATATGATTTGGCGAGAATAGCATATTTTTTAGCATTTGTAATTAATTTTATCGAGGGTGGCAAGAGATAACTTAGGGAAGTGTGTAATCTGTAAACCTATGGCTAATGTTTTTATTACATTTTGGGATATGTACTAAATGGTTGTGCTTACTGCGAGTGTGGTGCACGGATGATAATAAATTAAAGATTGCTGATGTTTGAACGCGTACACACAGAGGCTGTGAAAATAAAGACTTCTGATGTTACAAACATCTTCTGAGTATAACAAATGGGATGGATACATTCTTGATATTACATAAATAACTTTTAAAATATAGTTTTGAACAGTATTTAACTTTTGCAATGTATTTTTATATGCACCTCCCCGAACTAATATGCCATAACGAAAGAGTGATTCAGCAAGAGATTTATAAACCATAATAAGTAGTTTTCTAGGCAAGAATTCGCGTAACTTTTTTCATTAAGTAATCTATATGATTTTTCCATTTTAAGTTTTGGTTGATCATTATACCCAAGTACTTGATCTCCTTTACCACATTAATTACAAAAGATGTGTCATCAACTTTTATGGTAGTAAAATCGGGTCTATTTGCATCTGTCACAGAGAAGGCTACATAATTTGTTTAAGTAATGTTTAGAGTTAATTTATAGTTATCCAACCAATTCTTAATTTTCTTCATGTCTCTTTGATTGGGCCCAGGACAGTTCCTTGCGGAACCCCAGTCGTTACAATGCATGGATTACTTATAGTATCATTGACTTTACCTCTTTTTTCACGGTTTGTAAGATAGCTACGAAAGATATTCAAAACGGCCCCCCTAATTCCATTGAGTTCAAGTATGTTGATAAGTTTTATATGACTAACTGTGCCAAAGGCGTTAGCTAAATCTAAAGAAACAGCAATACATTTTCTGTCGGCATCTAAGTTATGCGAGACTTCTTTAATAACATTGCATCAGTTGTAGACTTTCCACTTTGGAATCCAAATTGTTGTCTGTGTAAAATATTATGTTTGTCAAAGAACTTTATCAAACGATCCTTAAGACATTTTTCAAAAAATTTATTATTTATAACGCTAATTGGTCTGTAGTTACAAATCTTGGTTTTATCACCAGCTTTGAAGATTGGGGTGACGATTTGAGTTGAGCGGGAACTCTATTCGTTTAAAAAATTAAGTTAATGATATGTTTCAGGCATTTTAAAATATATATGTGATTGCTTTTTATAATGCTAGTTGTTATGCCATCTATGCCAGGCGAGCTATTATTTGTTAGGGTGGATATATGTCTAATAAGTTCATTACCAGTTACAGGATTAAGAAAAAATGAGTGAGGGTTTACCCTTTCGGTTTCAATAAAATTAACTGGAGCTTGGAAATCTTTGGACAGATTGATACCAATGTTAGTAAAATAATTGTTGCAGTAGTTAAATTGAAGTTGAACTTGTGAGAAGTTTTTTCATTAGTTGAATCTGCAATTATTTGATAAACTTTTTTAATACTATTTTTATTGTCTTGAATTTGTTTAAAGTAGTAGTCAATCTTTGATTTTTTTAACAAGTTATTCAATGAGTTTCTGTAAGTTCTATATTCTCTCTCTGATTTTAGCGAGGAATATTTGTTCAACCGTTTTTTCATTCGGTCTCTGTTTTTTATGGATATAATTAGACCTTCTGTTTCTTCTTATTATTTAAGCTAATATTTTTTTTTTATTTTTCAATATATTTACAAATTTTGCTTACAAATAAGTCAGTAGAATTCTGTGGATCATCAGAAATTAAAATTTCTTCCCAGCATTCGTTTTTCAGAAGGAAATCCAGTTTTTTTGTCAATTTTGGTTATAGTTTTAGCACTATTTATATTATTAGAGTCCAGTTTTGTTTTAAAGTCTACTTTCAAGGTAACGGGATAGTGGTCTGTAATATGGCAGTTCACAATGTATGATTTAAATGTATATTTTCGGCATAACACTGTGGAGGTTTTTACAAAAATATGGTCATGACATGTTTTCGTTTCATGACTAACTCTTGTAGGGTTTTGAATGTATGGTGTAAAGCCATGTTTGGCAAGTATTGATAAGTAAATCAATATTCACATCACCCAAAATAATTGAAGTTTAGAGTCCAGGTTGTTTTGTTCTAAAAATACATCGAGATCTTGGAGGAGACCAAGTTACTTGGGTTAGGTCTATAGAGAGCAATGATTTGAAGGTGCACATCATCAATTTTCAAGTCAATGATACACAATGAAACACCACACAAAATTATTTTTTTGTTGGTAATCTTATAATTAAGTCCAGATTTAATTAAAACCAGAACGCCATCATTTCGGTTAAAATCACCTCCATTGTGTATTGTTACATATCCGGGGATGTTAAAGTTATTTGTAGCAGCTGTTTGAAAACATTCACTTAAAATGAAAATGTCACAATTATAATGATAGTGATACGCTTCAATCAGTATTATGACTTCATTAAAGTTTTTGTTGGCACTTCTTATATTAAAGTGCATAATGTTAAATTAACTGTTAGATGAAATATCATGTTCATATTTATCTGGATTAATATAATGACCTCGGTGATCGCGTTCGAGTTGACTTAGGTTGTCTAGGACAATGTCTTCATCCAGTACTACCATCATAAGGTATAATTTATTTTGTTTTTCAGAGCCTTAATATGGAATTGTAGGGTGGGGCAGTTCTGTTCAGTTGAATGATGATTTGTATCGTAATTTTGATAATATTTTGAGTTAGCATTGATGCAATTGATGCAGACCTTCTTATTATTCCTACATTCATTTTGCCCATGCTTTTCACTGCATAGTGGACAAGTTAGTCTGCTTGTGCAATGTTCCTTTTTATGGTAGAAGCCCTGGCACTTAAAGCAACGGTGAATAGTTAAATCTTCATAAACTGGGTAGCACTCCCATCCAATGCATATTTTTTTTAGGTTCATCAATTCTCTAAATGAAGTAGCTGAGCATTCAGCGTAAATAGTGTGCTGGGCATTTTTGTTTGTTTTAACGAAGGTTACATTAAAGTCACTCAGAGTTTCGTTTTGTTCTATAACGGTTGCTTTGATGTCCTCCTTACATTTCTACATCTTTGACAGTGAAACTTCAAAACTCGTTTTTGTAAAGGTAAACATTTTGTTTCGGTTGCTGATAACTCTGAGCAATCTTGACAAATAGAATTTCTGCATGAGTCACATGCAAAACAAGGCATATTTGTTTCTCTTGTTGGTTGTTATATTAACTTGCATATAGAGCACTCCATATTACAACCTCATTATATCAAAATAAGGATGAACAAACACACATCTTCATGTTACTGGGTCTATAATAACGACTGAGATTAAGACTAACTTAGGGTAGATAGACCACGGATAGGTAAACAAAAGAAAACAGGGGAATGAAAGGATGAAAATAAAATTTACGTTACGGTCCTGAGCTATTTTCGAATATACGATCTAGTACTCGGTGCAGAAAAACTAGTGAGCACAAAAAAGCGGCCCGATAGTAGAACGAGAAATGCGTGCGGAATAACGTTCGCTTCAATCAAACTCACTCTGATGGGTATTGTTATTATGGGAAACCAGTAGCACTGTCCATCCACAGTAACCTACACGTACGTTCAGAACCCACTCCTCGTTATAATGTTAACTGTACACCATGAGAAGGCCAACTTGTGGCGGAGCACACTTTATCACCACAACCATACACTACGTGAAATTTATAGTGTATGCATGTTGTATATATCAATCTACTTAAAACCTATGAAATTGACAAATTTAAATCTATGATAACAATAAAAATTTACAATGTCTTAATGACCAAACACAAAATGTTATAAAACCCCTATTCAAATACCTATCACAACCATTCAAAGATCAAGTAAAAACAAGACAAATTTATCAATTCCAACAATAAACTTCACCATTCAATTGAATACTAAGACAAATTGTAATCTCATCCAATCAACGGCACTTGAACCTAATATAACAGTACACTATATACAATAAAATGTTTATTAGTAAATAAATTAGCACCACACACATAGAAACTGTAAATATATCAATTTATTTCAAATTACGAATTAGGAATCAAAATATTGCCAAGTTTCTAGGAATACATTTAAAGGGTTTTTTCAACAAACACTTAGTTTAATAAAAAAGCGAATTTAGCAAAAAAATTATTCAATTTTTTTAAGGGTAAAGTTTGGCAATTATAAATAAAAAATAATATAGAATAAACGACCCCGCTTAAAGGTGTCCATCTTCTATCAAAATTTTCAATCATACAAAAGGGCTGGTTAAGTTTTGTTAATCACATTACAAATTTTGAGTTTTAGGCTGAAACCGAGCGTGTTGACTCAAATTAATCGACCAAATCGATCATCAATATTTATACTAGAATAGATTGAATATATAAAAATAGTTAACGTTTAAAAGTTTTATTTCTCTATGCTATATTTACTATTGTTTGAGAACATTATATTTTTCTGACCTATGTAAACCTGTATGGTAATGGCACTGATAAATAATTATTATTGTTATTATTTTGCCCAGATTTTATTTCTAATTTAATGAAGTATTAAAAAACACTTGTATTTTTGGATTAAAATTTAAAATAATAATTATGATTAATGTAGCCTTACGAGTTTTACACCTCATTCATCATTTATTTATTATTTAAATAATGTACATATTTGTCAATAAAGATGTATATATACAGGGTGTCCCGTTAATGCGGGGAAATGGCTGGACCATAGATTCCTGAGGTCAAAATATGACGATTTAACGCAACTTATCTATATCCAAAAATTTAAGGTTAAGCCGGAATTTGGCTTCAAAGTTTCAATCTTTTTTATTTCTTTTGTTTATAACAATTGAACGCTTTATTTGATTTTAATGAAATTTATTAGTAATAAGTACCATAATATCATACATCATTTTAGTTATTTTGGCCATTAATGATTGACAGGAAGTATAAAAAACAGTAGTACCACCACTTAAAAACTAAAATATTTTTCTATTGGTGCATCCAATAAAATCCAAAAAAATCTACTTGAAAGGGCATTAGATTTAAAAACTTTTTTGACTCTTACTTGTTTTTGATATCTTGTACGGTTTTTGCACAAAAAATAAAATATGAATATAGCATACACATTATGCACTCATTAATAAGTAAATAAACTTACTCAATTGAATAAAATTAAATAATATCAATTAATAGAATAAATCAAAACAACATCTAACATTTTTCAAATAATTTTCTTTGCAAAATCCTAATACAAACGAGATATCTGTTTGTTCCAAATATGAATATTTATGAACTATAATAAAGTTAAAAATTAATTGTCAAAAGATACTAAATAATAATTATTATACATAATTTACATTTTTTAAACAAAGACGGCCACGAAAAACATTTATTTTCGATTCGATGAAAAACTAGATTTTGTTTTTACCAGATAAAAAATATATATTTTATTTTTTTGTGGGAAAACCGTAAAAGATATCAAATTTTATTAAGAGATAAAAAAGTTTTTAAATTAAATGGTCTTTCAAGTAGTATTTTTTTAGTTTTTATTGGATCCACCAATAAAAAAATATTTTAGTTTTTAAGTGGTGGTACTACTGTTTCTTATACTTTTTGTTAACGAATAATAGTCATAATAACTGAAATGATGTATTATATTATGGTAGTTATTAAAAATAAATTTCATTCAAATCAAATAAAGCGTTCAATTGTTATAAACAAAAGAATTTATAAATTTGAAACTTTGAAGCCAAATTCCGGCTTAACCGTAATTTTTTGGATATAGATAAGTTGCGTTAAATCGTCATATTTTGACCTCAGGAATCTATGGTCCAGATATTTCCCCGCATTAACGGGACACCCTGTATATAAAATTCATTTTATATGATTTTAAAAATATGTAACAATCAAATAAATTGCACAATTTAATTGAATATACTTTGATAGATTTTATTTATTTGTTGGAAAGCTTAAAATTTTAGGATTGTTAATTCGTAAAAAAATATATTTTAGAATGCGCCTGAATAAAAGAGGCAGAAGAAAAGAGTAAAATTGTACACAATAAACACATTATACACAAATCTACGAAAAAATAATATTGAGCGAATTTAAACATTAATTATATTAATTGGAATTTAATGATTGTTTTTTATCTGCAACGCTGTATTATTATTGAATTTTCTCTTAATTTTATGTAAATAATACGACCCAATTATGGAAATTTATGCAATGCTATGGGTAATAAAAAAGCTGTTTGCATTTTTCCAATAAACAAGGTAACCTGTAAAAATAAATAATTATTAGACACTCTGAAAATTGTACAAAGTATGACTTAATTGTTCTGATTTATAATTAGTAGAAAGGTCTCATTCATTTAAAATAATTTTGAAATTATTTACTTTACTTCATAACTTTATATTTTTTATAAACACTAATATTATGTAGTTTATTATTGGTTGTCATTATATTCTAAAATAAATATTTCATATTTTACGGCTGATTAATGTTCGTATATAATAGCTGTTTACTCAAAGGCAGAATTAGTTAATTTGATTTTGAAGTATGGTTGCTAAGGTGTTTATATAGAAACTTAAAACATCATAAAAACATATTAACTAGTTTTAGAAATGATTGTACTTTTAGTGTTGTATATTTATATTAAAAATAATAAATAATCTAATTATCAATTTAATACACTAGACTATAATTTTCATGTAATAACTAATTAATTTTCCACTCAAAATGACACAGTTATACAATCCATCTGTGGTTAATTTCAATTGCAAATTACATCGATACATGTATTAGTTTTAGCCGACAAGTTATGTTAATATGTTCGATTTAATTAAACCTAAACAGTTGATACATTTTAATTAATTACGAGGCGAACAAATAAGTTTATCTATTTAGTTCAATTCAAAACAGTTTTAAAACGTACTGCTTATTGAAATATTCGATATCAATTATTGCATTTGATCGGTTTAAAGGATTTCAACCGATCAAATTAAAATATTGATATCGAATATTACATTAAGTATTATTTTATAAAACTGTTTTGAATTAAACTAAATTTAATTAAGATAAACCTTTTGGTAATTACAGATAAAACAAAAATACATTTTTAAAATTGAATGTGTAAATAAACTTATAATATATTATAATATCTGTTGTATTTGTAATTATATCAGCTATTTTATATTTATTGTTAGTTAATCCTTAATTGCAACAGATTACGGTAACTAATTAATTATCTGGATACTCATAATAAGATTAGCTAATTCCGTTTACTAAATGTTGTCATTTTCCTTTTAATATTAGTTTGTGGATTTAAAGATAATTTATTGATAATAATTACTATGTTTAAATTATTAACAAATATGTCTATATAGTTATACCATATCAATTATACTTAAAGTAATAAATCATATATTAATAATTCATTTTTAGGTTTAAGGGATTGAGTATACAATCTAAATTTAAATAGCAATTTAGATGCAATAATATTTATTTATAGGTACAGTATTAATGAAATAAAAGTAATAATTATAATTGATATTTTGATCTTTTGTGCAGTGCTTTAGTACGAGTAATTATTTTAATTGTTAGTTGATTGTTTTTACATTGAAATAATGTAAAACCTCGGCACAGAAAAGCAGATAAAGTTCTTAGTTAAGTTAAGTTAAACTAAATTAAATTATTTTCATAGAATATTTAGCCGTCCGTAAGATATGTTAGTTCTTAAATAAATTAATATATGATCTCACGTACAAGTATTTTAAATACTTCTGTGAGTTTTTGTATATATATATTTACATATATGTATACTTATATTGTATATTATGTTTTGTAAAATATTTGTTACAATCTGTACTGTAAAATTATTATTATTATTATTATTATTCAATCAAATGTTTGTTTTTATATTAAGTATGTTTTTTTTTTTTGTTTTAGGTATATAGCAGTTACTCAGCCAATAAAATACGCCAAACACAAGAATAACCGAAGGGTTTGGTTGACAATCGTCCTGGTTTGGGTGATATCAGTGGCCATAGGATCACCAATTGTCCTGGGACTCAACAACACTCCAGACCGAGTGGATAATGCATGTCTCTTCTACAACAGCGACTTCATCATCTACTCGAGTTTATCTTCTTTCTACATCCCTTGCATCATCATGATGTTCCTTTATTATAGTATTTTCAAGGTAAGAAATAAAATAGTACGAAGGAACACTGAAACAAACTGTCAGATTAGTTAGAAGTGAATAACAAATATATTTAAAATGTATTCACCACGTTTTATGTCGACTCGTATAAAAAGGTTTTTTAGGATAAAAAAATCTAGAAATGCATACTAAACTGATTAAAAGAAATAACTAACTTCGAAATAAATATAGAATAGAGAGAAAAATATGAATGACAAATTGTAAAATTAGAAACAAAATTAAAGGATTTTGGCTTTCAAAATTAAATATATCGTTCTAGATACGTGTTTTACTTACAAACATATATAATAGAAATCAAATATAGTCACACAGTAGAGTATAAGGTTCAATGTTGGAATCAAATTTGTTTAAAATTCTTCTTGGTTATTCAGGAAATGAATATAGTTTTCACATATACATTTAATAATAATTCAATTGTAACCGTTTTCTGCATAATTGCTAATTTTTCTTCAAGCGCTAATAATGTCATCCAATGTATCTTCATCTCTCAAGGTTAAATTTTGTATCGTCTTTTTATGATTATTAAACCTATTTTTTTAACTTCTTGGATTTTATCCTACATTTGTTTTGACATGAATTTAAATGGCGAACTTTTATAATTGAACTAGTTTTTGATTGTTACTAGAAGTCTTTTTAAATGTCTCTATTATTCTCAATTACCTAGACCTTGTAATTCTTTAAAATTATGATATCTTTGGGGAATGATGAGACAAAAAACAATTTTATTTGTAGAATAACGTTTTCAACAAGGAAGCATAATAATTTTACTTTGTGGAATCTGTTTTCCCAAATGTGGTTGCGGTTTTAAGAAGTGTTTTTATATATTCTGCTCTTCCTTCTAATTACCTTTCACTAGGTTTTATCTTGGATATATAGTTAATAAGTCATCTTTCATTTGAATTTATTTATATGACATATTGTGGCTGTAACATATACATGATCATTAGGTCATGCCAAGACATTTACTGTTGATTTAATTGTTCTTCAGGACCAACCTCTCTTGATTAGAAATTAAAAACACTTGGTTTGTTTCACAGAAAATCTATTTCGTCTCTGACTAGTTTCGACAATATATCATTATCAAGGAGTAATAAATCATTCATTCATAATGATAATGACATATTTTCGAAACTAGTCGGAGAAAAAATAATAAATTTTCTGTGAAACAAACCAAGCTAAAATTAAAAAAAATCGAATCAAGATATTTCAAAAACGTTTAACTACAGGTTAAGTGAGCTATTAATTAAATATACATCGACCTCCCTTATTTTAAATTATCTATACAAGAAGATATATAATTTTGGTCAAATCTTATATTATCCTAGTTTAGACTAATCTAAACCTTCAGCTACGATTAAAAATATAATGCATCACGCATTATATTTTTAATCGTGACTTCCTTTATACTATAACTTTGTACGAGCATGTATTATTATTTAATAATCGTACAACCAGGATAGTTACACTTATTGTGACCTTTTTTAATAACTTCAATGTTTGTATTATTTTTATTAATATAAGTTACATCGTAATTTTAACGTCAAGAACCCCTATTAAATGACGACAGCATAATAATTACATGGATTAGTGTCAGTGTCTCTTATAGTCGAACTCAGTTGCTCTTGTCGGAATATTCTTGTGAACTATCCTAATAACTAACAGTTATGTAATTCAAAGCCTGGCTGTGCTTTAGTACTGGGAGTAGTTGTTTCAACTGTTAGTTGATATTTAGAGTTTTTACATAATAATAATGTAAATCTATGGTTCATAAACGCCTAGAATAACTAATTCCAATTATTACTTTTATGTTCTAATTTTTGCCCTTTAAGAAAGTGTCACTCTCTACTTTTAGCTTAGATGCACTTTCTTGACTAACTATCCGTTATCCTGACTCACTAAATCCACGCATTTATTCCTAAGGCATTATCTATGGTATGTGTATAACCATTCAAGATAGTCAATTAAGATACAAGTGTCATTTATTATCTTGGCATTGCAAAAAAATCCCCTGTCACCAGCGACAATTAAAACAGCAATTGTAAACATCAATTAATTTTACCCATCAGCAACAGCTACGAACCGGAGATAGAGAAAAGGAGTCTTACTCTAAAGTATTCACCTCTTTAGCTCTAAAATAAAACTCAGTTTCCCTGGCCCCAACTGCGCAACTCTAATGAGATTCAAAATAGATCAAAACCGTTCTGTGGCAGTTGTTGATAAGATACAATAATTTAGGTAACCAATTCCTTGTGAAATATATTAATAGCGTATTATTTCCATTAGTTGCCATAAAAATAACTTATAGTAATTAAATATAAAGAATTTTGCCTGTTAACTGCTGCAGACTATATATACTATTTTTTAATTTTGATGGATTACAGTTTATGTTTTTTTTTTTTAATTTTAGCTACCTCAACTTAGTTCATTCTTTGCATTTCTATCTGTCACTAACTCAGACCATTTTTTGTTATAATTCTCGCATTCTTTATTAATTCTTGACAACATGAACTTAATCGCTACTATTGTTAAATTTTTGTCTTGTGTAATTATTTTTAATGAATAATCAAACAGTTAGTGTAGAATTGGGATTATTTAAGGTGGAGATATATATCTTGATATCTAGTTAAACATTTATAATCTATATCGTTAGCGTATTAAAGATTCGCTTCTAAATCTCTTAAATACTTTTTTTATGCAATAAATATTTGTTCTACACTTAGCTGTGGTTTCGAAGTAGTGAATTATTCAGTTTTTTTTTCTGGAAATACCGTTAGTATTAGTTATTTGTTTAAAATTATGGCAAAGGTACGTACACAAGGAGTTAGGGCTGATAAACCTAAAAATTAAAGGATATATACAGTACAAGAAGGAACGTAATGCAATGCGAAAACTATAGAACACATTACTCAAAAACATTTCCAAATGAATATCAAGTCTTAAGCGCAATACAATATTTGCATCAGCTACATAGAACGTAGATTTATTACAAGTATATATTTGGTAACGCCCGATGAAGGGAAAGTATTTATGACTAATGCCAGGATTGTAAATTTAACTCCTTAAAATTTCTCGGATTTTAATAAATCAGTTTGATAAAAGTGTTTAGCTACATATTAATTTGTTTCTATATAATGGTAAAAGTACGTGTATAAGTAGCTTGTAATGTTTGATAGTTGTATATATGTAGTTAATCTAAAAATAATTATTTTCAAATTTTAAAAAAAAACGAACGCCGATAGTAAGGAATACAACCTCTCTGTGAGAAAGAGGATAAAATTATACAGTAGTGGACTAAGTTTCAATGCCTGTCCCTAACCTACAAATAACATCGCCTGATATAAACAATGCTCCTTTCAACCACAAATGTGAGTACTCTGAAAATATATTTAGTGCATACACTGATTTAATAAAAGAACTCAAAATGTCTAATAAGTTATTTCTGAATTAATTTAACTATGTGGAAAATAAAAATACAGAATTAAAAGCCATTATTTAGTTTAGATTAGTTTAGTTGCTCTTATTAAAAAATATACAAAATAAAATACATTTACAATAACTTTACAATTTAAATCACAAGACATGAAGGCGGAGTAAACAGTTTCAAATTCAGGGAGAATAAAACAAGTTAACAGAGTCAAAAGCATCTTGTGAATATTATAATTTCAGTGCAGCTACTTAAAAAGCATGGTATTTGTCGTGTGAAGCCAGATGCAACTATTGAGGGTATTACTATTGTTCTAAAAACAAGATTCCCATCAAGGCAATTTACGGTTGAGACATTGGAATCAAACAAACAAAATGTAACTGATTTCGAATTTTTGAAAAAACTCAATGTGCAAGAATAGTGGCCATCCGGCATATTCGTCAGACGTTTCATTTTTTTTTCGAAACAACAAAAACCAAAAATAGAAACAAAATCTAAAAATTCGTGTGCAAAGTTTTTTCACATAAATACGCAATTGCTAAGGAATAAATCACGCCTCGAGTTACTGCCAGAAATGACCTTATGGAGGATTTATAAATCTTTTACCTCAATATTTATCTTTCAGAGTATTTGACACTGCTCAGAAAATTTCTATTGAAAATTAAGTGCGTGTTGCGTATCTATATATGCTATAATAAGAAATACAGAATTTTATGACTTCATGCTTATCATGTGAAAAATTATTAAAACAAAAACATATATAAATTGGAGATGCTTTTTATACTATGTACAAATAATATTCATAGCAACAATTTTTATGATTTAATTACTTTAATTACTCTTTAGGCTATGAAGTCAATATTATTGATTGTACAAGATTTATAGGTGAAATAGGCTTAATTCTAATTATATCAGATACTGTAAATTTGAGTGCAGCTTTCGAAGGTTATGATATAGATCTATGTTTTGATACATTTATGTCGATACTTCATGATGTAGCATATTTAGTTTTTCCTCAAAAATCTCTTAATTCTTGAAAGCCATCTGGTAATCTAAAATGGTTTAATAATAATCTAAATTAAATGCTCGATAATTTCCTTTTTCTTGAGGATGTGAACAAAAATCACCCATACTTAAAGAATCAATTTAAATTTTCAAAAGATTTATAGGTTAGAAATATTAAAACAAAAAAAACTAAACAATGAGGCTCTTCTTTAAGCACATGCTAGCAGAAATATTTATGGCAAACTTGACAAATATCATTCTAAACTCAAAAATGGGAAAAACACACAAGATTTTGGTACAGATATGTGGACCACATATTAGGCGGCTCCACCGGGACAGACAGACAACTAAATAACTTTTTAAATTTTATAAATACAATTCACCCAAATATTAAATTCACATAAGAAACAGAACATAACAAAAGAACATAAGAAAAATATTAAATATCTTGATCTTTCAATCACAAACAAAAAAACCAATTTAATTTTGAAATATATAGGAAACCAACCTTCACCGATTCCCTCATACCCTACAATTCAAGACACCATCTCAAACATAAATTAGCTTTATTTAATGTGATGATTCATAGAGCAATAACGTTGCCTTTATCAGAAATTTGCTATCAAAAAGCAATTCAAATTATTCATACATTAGCGAAGGCAAATGGGTATTCGAAGAAAACAATAGATAATCTAATTAAAAAACAACAGAATAACAATATTTACAAAATGTTATACGCATGTCCAAAAGAAGATAAAATATAAAATCATTGAAATTCTTTGGTGAAGTCAGTTTAAAAATACGTAACATCCTAAAAAGACAGGGCATTGATGTAGCGTTCAAAACAAATAATATGTGTACCTCTATTTTTAATACAAAAACACCGATCGATAAGTTAAATAGATCAGATATTTATAAGTTAATATGCAAAGATTGTCAAGGAATTTACGTAGGGCAAACTGGTCGCAACTTCAAAATTAGAATAAACGAACAAAAACATCATTTCGATTAAATAAAAGAAATTCGTCATTCGCGAACCATTTAATTGAGAACCGACATACCTTTGATGAAGATGCACTCGAGATAATCCATTTCGCCGAGAAAGGGCTTAGAATGGATTAATTCGAGTCTCTGGAAATTCACAAAGCAAAATCTAATCCGGACTTCTCCATAATTAACCAGTTGGACCTAGTACCCTCCTCATTATTTAACTGTATATAAAAATGTGTTGAAATGTATTTTAAATTACTTTAAGTTTGAAAATGATCAACTGTTGATCGAAACTCGAGTCCCTTTTTAAATAAATAGTGTGATATTAACAAAGTGAGTTTTACTTTATTTAAAAGTTTTTTCAATATTAGTGATTTTTTAGTTTTTATAGCATGTATGTACGTTATTTTTATTTTTTTGTCGAGTGTAAATTTTATATTTTTTAAGACAAATAAATATTATTATTATTTTAAATACATCGATTACTTCTGTTTTGCTAGTATGATATGATTTCTATCTGTTTCCATTGATTGCCTTGTTCTTTGGCGACTCTATCTATTGCGGTGTTTAACGCATCTGTGATAACAAAAATACTTGCAATCTAGGTAGAGAACACTAAAAGTGTAACTTTGACCTTTCTATTTAACTCTAAATTAAAAAATAGTATGAGTTTTAGTTTAGTTTTCCAAGTAATAACGGTACAAGGGTTATCACGATTATTCTGATTACTTTCACGAAGAAATTCTTATATTATACCTATAAATATTTGATATTATATTCGAGAGGTCGAATACTAGTTATAACATATTTCTTCGTCTACCCTATAAATCAAATTCGTAGTACTTTAAAAGTGGACCATATGAAGTTAATTACTTTTCAATTGTTTTTCAGTTTTTTAAATAATTTTTGTAGATGTTTCTATCCATATATAAACATTTCTATATTCCTAACATACCTCCTTAAAGTGTTGCTACTTTTTAAGGCAAAACAAAACAACATTTAACTTATAACATCTTGAACATAATGGTTCTTGTTTTTATAATACTGTACAAAATTAACTTCAAAAACCCATTGTTTCTCTTATCTAAGTAAGGAAACACTTGGACTAGGAAATACTAACAGTTGTAACTGCATAAAAGCGCCGACATCTTCTCTCTAAGAATTATTAATAAAACATTTTAGAAGAACTTAAATCGGTTTATATGCCCTATAAACATCGATCTTACGATTCTTGTCAGAAAAGGATGTGATTCCTATGAAAACAATACGATGTAAATTTGAACCAGAAATTATTTCGCATTTAACCGAATTACGGTGCATCAAGCCATCAGCAGAGGAGCGAGATGCAATTAAACAATTTCATCAAGACCGTTCCCGGCGCATCCACCAGATTAGTTAAAAAATCAGACCCACGCAACTGAATTAACAAAACGAGAGAAATTTTCGTAGGTGAGTTCAAATAATAAATTGTAAAATTAATACTGTTTGCTTTCATTGATTGTTATAAATTAGCTAAATGTTGAATCTATTGTTATTTTTGGTTTATACTTGTATTATATCCAACATCTGTGCAGCTGTTGCATAAAGTCTAATATGTTTAGGGCTACGTATTTACTTAGAACGGTTTTTCAGTAAGGTGTTCTATGCTCTCTGCAAGGTCACCATATTTTCATTCTCGTATTTCTGAAGGATTATATTATAGTATTATATTATTTTTTAAAAATACATTCACAAACACTAAATCAGGAACTATTATTCCATGTGATGATTTAACAATTTTTCACTGCCTTTGTATACCGTGTGTCCCGTTTGAAGACGCATCATAGGGAATTCCTTTTTAAAATTTTCAATTGCAGTTTTTATCTCTATTATTAAATGAAAATGATCAGAATAAAATTAGAATGATTTCTTTACCTACTAAAAATATTTTGGAGGTTTTATTTTTGTTTCATCTTCATTTTTAGTCAAAATATACCTTAAAATGTGTAAGCAAATATTTGATAATAAGATCCTCAAAATAGTAATTGCTGTGAAAAGTCAGTGCTTGTCATCTAAATTGTATAACCCACAAATAAATAATTAAATTCAAAATAAGTGCTTACAACACAGAAGGAAAAGTTCAGTGCGAGTTCAAATGCACAAATTTATTATTCTTGTTGAAACGAGTTAACTCAAAGGTACAATTGCTCGAAACAGAATAAAACTCATTTTAATATTTCTCATTGATTTTCTACAAAATTTCAAAACCGCATCCAGTTAAATTATAATTATTATAGTAATCCAAATTTAAAAAGAATGCATATGTAAAGAATAAACATAAATTGAAACCGATAAATATAAAACTAACAACGCTATTTTTAAAATTCATGCCCATACATTAAGTTTTTGTGGATATTCACTTCTTGATGTTACAATATGAAGAATCTTTTGAGACCATTGACGATTATTTTGATCGTTATTTTCAGACACCAAATAGAAATAGAAATTCATGTGTAAAACACACACTATTTGGAAATCTCTTATTTTCGTTACACTTTTCCACAATAATTTAACAAAATTTAGATCTTGAATCAGGATCCACTGTTTAGTTCTTTATGACTTTGGCTTGTATACGGTCGGTTACACTTGATGTTAGATGTACTGTACTGTTATCCTCAAATTTCTGATCAATTCTAATAATTGTTGATTGACACGGCGCTGGACAGGCTTCAAAATTTATACTAAATAAGTCGCAAATGTCCGCCAAAACTCAATTTGATGATCTGAACTTTCTCTTTTGTGGTGTAAGCACTTATTTTGAATTAAATTATTTGTATTTAAATAAAGTAAAACTCACTTTGTTAATATCACACTATTTATTTAAAAAGTGACTCGAGTTTCGATCAACAGCTGATCATTTTCAAACTTAAAGTGAGTTTTACTTTATTTAAATATTTAAGATGTATCACGAAGTGAACGCCTCAACCATTAATCAATTAAATTATTTGTTTCTAGCTTATTCAATTTAGACGACAAAGACTGGCATTTCATAGAAACTACTATTTTGAGGATTTTATTATCAAATATTTCTTCAAACTTTTTAAGCTATATTTCGATTAAAACTAAAGATGAAACAAAAATAAAACCTCTAAAATAATCTTAGTAGATAAAGGAATCATTCTAATTTTATTTTGATAACTTTTGTTCAATAATAGAGATACAAACTGCAATTGAAAATTTTACATGGGAATTCCCTATGGTGCGTCTTCAAGCGGATCACACGGTATATATGTGTGGTAAACGAAATTGAATTCACCTTCTCATTTTCGAGAAAAATCTGCAATTATGGGGTGTGCTTTCTCAAGATATTAAATGATTTAGTTTTAAATGAGCCGCATTCGCTTCTTTGCATGGCAAAATTTGTTATATTCTTAAGAAATCAGGTCAGATCAATATAAAAAGTCTCTATATTAGTCACTAGAGGAATTAATGGATTTTTTGGAATCCATTAGTTTTAATGATTAAATGTGTTATAGTACAGCAATTGCAAATTTAATGACGTCTTCCAGAATTATATTTGCTTGTCTGACTAGAAATCACCCGTTGCTTTAATAATTTTCTATCCATTTTAGTATCTGAGTGAGGACCTTTATTCCTGTTAAATGCCGTGAGTGCCTTAAAATTTGCAATATATTCCAGTCACGAATTCTATTTTTCTATAAGAATAGTATTTTGTAGGCTCTCAGCTTATATTTCATTTTCCAAATACATATTATAAGTTTCTTCAATGTATTTACATATTTTAAAACTAAATGTACATTTTCTAACACCATGTGTTCATTGTTAATAGCTAGATATAAACATTTAGCTTTTAAAATATATAAATATAGCAAAGAAAGAAGTATCTAACTTATAATATTAAGTTTTGCTTCACGTAACTAAAACAGACTAAAAGAAATTCCTAATAACATAAATTAAACTTTTTTTGTATCACAAAGTGAATCAAGTATTTATTATTTTTTACTCGTGTTAGTTTTGGCTCTCTATTAAAGAAAACTATATTTTTTAAGTATCACATCTAGTGATATGAATACATATTCTATTAGCTTTTTTAATGAAACTAAGTCTGAAAAGCTAATGGTAATCTTCAATTTTATAACTGAGAGGGCATTTATTTATTTCTAAACGTTCTTACCTTTCTTAATTTCTTAATAAAACAAGATTTATCGAATTATTGGGGAGATACTCTGTTCTTAATTAATAAGAGTCTTTCTGATGGATACTAAATGTATTTATATATTTTGGCATACAGGGAATTTATTTTCTAGAGGCAGAATATTACGGTTAAATAATAAAGTGAGTGCGGAAATAGAAAAGCACTTATTATTTGTTTTAATTTACTGATCTATAATAATTATAATAAATTATAAAAATGTTTATTTTTAGGCTCTAAAAAAACGTGCGATGCATTCACGGATGAACCGGAAACCGTTGCCTAGTGAAATAAAGCCAGGATCTGTGATAGAGAACGTCGCGACCACCAGGAGATTGGCGGAGACGGCTTTGGGTCCCACGACCGTCGAAGAACCAGCCACCAATACGGGTTCCGGTTCGGGAGACGAGGACGAAGAGGCCGCCGAAGACTGCCAGGTCATTTCGAACGACAAGAGCACAGAGTTCATCCTCGCTACCGTCGTCGAAGAGGCCGCGTAAGTTTTCCAAATACCACTTATTAAGCCCTTCACACGCAAACAAAATAACCAAATCAAACACACTGACAGTTATTTTTTTTCATTCGAAGGAATCAGCGAAACACTGACACACCAGTCAACTCGACACCTAATGACTATTCGACGCCAAAGAGAAAATCATTTTCACGGCTTAGGTAAATTACTTACCTGGGTGTACACAAAAAAAACATTGCATGATTACTGTTTTATATGTTATTAATAGTAAAATATAACAAATGTCCAACCCATCATGCTATAAGTACCTACATCACTAATCAGCATGTAATAACATGTCCATGATAAAATTCTTAAAATTGGTTATCTAATATCCCACATCGTAATTTCCGTCTTTAGAAGGCGGTAAATAATGTAATTTATTTTGTTAACATCCTTGTGTTTAATTATTAATACGAATGAATGCGAATTTTATGCAAAAAATATATTTATTGATCTCTTACTCTCCTCCAGTAGTATCAATACAATTATGGAGACGTGTTTTCCATGCCTTATATGAACCCCAAAACTCCTAGACAGGAATGTCTAATGATTTTAGATGTCTTCAATGGACACCTAGCACTTTCCTTTTAACAAAAACAAACATTTCCCGACCTACTATACATTGCTATGATTGATAGTCGCGTCACAATAAAATCATATGCATTACTTTCATAATAGACCCTGTATATATATATACAACAATAATACTAGAGGCCAGCACTGCATTCCTATTATATCCGCGTTGTAGAACCCTTCCTTTAAAATATGTAAAATGTTGCTCATCTTGCATGCTAATGAAGAATATTGCAACTATGTAGAGAATACTAATACAATGTCATGACAAATTTTGTATAGTTAATAGCAGTATTAATTATTTATAGTTAAAATATGGACACATTTTCAATTCCATATTTAATATGTATCGTATTTATTTATATATATATTCTTGCTAGTATGATTATTTTATAAAAATCAGTTGTGCGGATAGAACTTTATTCCCAGTGCATATTGAAATAATTTACTAAATATAAATATTTTGCAGACAGTCTTTGTATAACGATAAAGCAGATAATGCAGTGCCTTTAAATGTAATTTATAAATACACTCGAATACAAAATAAAATAAATTAAGTGTTTGGAACACGAAACTCGAAGGCAGCGCACGTTTAAATAAAAGTATTGTCTCAAATTGAAAATGCAGTTTTACTATTCATCTTACGAAATGCAAACGATTGCATCCGAACTAGCGATAGCGAAATGCAGCATCGTTAGTCCGTGTCTGCAATCTGGTGGGTGACTTGTATCCCTTGTTATTGGCATATATTTTAATTGAACTTGTTACAAGTGTATAAAATATAGATTATAATTTACTTTACATAACTTATGTTATAAATCATAAGTTAAGTAATATTCAAAAGTGAAGATTAAAATATGAGAAAAAAGGGCTAAAATTTTTTTGACATGAGTGAATTTTGCTAATCTTTGTGAATGTAAAATAAAAAAAAACATTAAAGACATAAAGAACTTATAAACATAGGTCAATTAAAAAATGCTAATTATAGAAAGAACTCTCAAATGCCTTAATATGTGCGATAATACTGTATGAAAAAAGATGATAGATTCAAACTATTTATAAACTTAACACTTAAACAATAATTATTTAAAAATATAAGTTTCCTCATTCTATTTATATCCATATATACGTATTGTATTAGCTAATTGCTATACATCTATGTGACTATTACCGTGAAAAATACTCGAAAAATTGCAAACCGTGACGTTTCTAATTTGATGTAACATAATTTCGTAAAGTAAGAATAATTTTTTAAGGAGTTGGTCAAATATTGTTGCAATTATATCCCAGACTAAGAATACTTTAGATTCTTGAGATAGTTTAGCTTTCTTGTTTTTAATATAATTTTCCTAATCTAATTTTAGTGATCTAATATATCTACCAAATTTATCTGCAATTCTAGACTTCTATTGCACATATGTATCATACATAAATACTTTACTTGTTTCTTTCTAAATTAATTGTCACCACTATTAACATAATTTCTACTAAGAACACTATTGTTTTAAGATAAAATTATATACTCGTATATATATTTTTTGAATTTATATTTCTAACTGTAATAATTAATTCCCTCAATGTCTCAATAGACCTTCTTCTTAAAATATCTTTCTCTTTCTTTTTGCAATTTTCTTCAATAATATGAGCCAATCTTCTTGCTTAGTCCAAAAAACCTTTCGCCTCTCCTCTATTTTATTTTTCTATTATAGCGCAATTTAAAACCTATGTATTTATTTATTTAGACTAAATACCTTTATACATTTTGTTAACTGTCTTGATGTAATACGCATATAGATTTTGGCTTTGTTTTAATTATTACAATAGAATTCCCATTGGTGTTTCTGATAAAGAAAAGTTGTCGCTACAAATTGGTTATTGAGGGATTATTAACTCTATCATTTCTCCTTCTTTAACTGAATTTAAAAAATCTTTAATAGTTTTGAGAGATACTACTACCTTCGAATTTACGTACTCTTATTATAAATTGTGTATAGTTTTGTTGATATTTGCACTTCTACGAACATTATTCCCGAAGCAATATGTTTATCCATTTCTGCTGTCTTTTATCATAACAATTGTATTAACTTTAATTTATCTGTTGTACCAAATTATAAAACTGAGTGCGAAAAATGAGCAATTGTGAACTTACGGAAAACTTTTTAATTAAAATTTGGTCTAAATCAGTGTTTCCCAACCTTTTTGGTGCCATGTCCCACCAAAACTTTTCTAAAATTCTTATGCCCCCCCTATGTATCATATTCATAATTTTTAGTATTAAAAAGTTGAATTGTTCACTTAAGAAACTTAAATAATAGGTTTTAGGAAGAATAATGATTTTTTTGAAATTATTAACAAAACACAGTAACTAAATTTTCAAAACATATAATGCAAAACTGAAATTAAAATTCGAATTAATTTTAATAAAAAATCTTTGTTTATTAATTTATTATTTTAATTTAGTGAGATCCTTGCGCTTAATGCTTTGCTTTTGTTAGCTTCAGTCTCAAGTCTTCCCGTTCTGTTATATCTCGACGATTTCTGTTTTTACAACACTAAATCCACAATGAATTTCGGTATTTAATTTCTGTTTCTTCACAAAGCATTGCCATCGCTCCTTTTATATTAAATAAAATTTTAACTGAGTCATTTTGCATTTTTATTTTTTTTTAATTTTATTTTATTTAACGGAAATCACCTTTTTGCATAACTTAAATAAAATAATAGCAATACAAACAAAATACAATTCATTAATTTAACTAAATAAAATAAAGTAATCTTAAATTTTAATATATATACTACAAATTAACATAAAAACTATAAACTATAAAACAAAATATTAAACAAAACAAAAATCCTATATTAAGTAAATCACAAAATAACCTAAAATAATATAATAATTAAGTATTACCAAACACAAACTATACGAACTGAGTACAATACATTAATATGAAAAAATATCAAATTATCCTAATATATACAAAGAAACAAAAAAAAAATTAAATTATATATTATACTGCTATAAATTAAAATATTTTCAAAATGTAATATAATAAACTACAGGTAATTTTAAAATTAGGTATTATTAAAACATACAGATAAATCAATTCTATTCAAACTACGTTTAAATCTTATGAAGGAAGAATCGAATATGTTGAAATATGGATTAGAATTTAAAGTGTTACAATATTTCATTATCCTTCTTAATGGGTTATGCGATCCATAATTGGTTGTATGAAATGATAAACGAAACAATGAAACACGACGAGTATATTTAGCACAATTAAAATTAAAAGATGAAAGCAAAATACCGCTATCAACGAAGCCGTTTATTATTTTAAATCCGAAGCATATATCGAACATAACCCTTCTATAACGTAAGGTTTTTAGGCCTAACGTTGTCTGCATATAGGAATGACTGAAGTCTCTAGAAATTATACCAAGTTTTAGAGACATCATTCTTAAAAACTTTTCTTAAACCATCTCAATTATATTAATACTATTGACATAAAAAGGATTCCAAATTACTGAACCATATTCAAGCTGCGATCTTACTAATGATACGTATAACAGTTTGACTGTTTCAATTCTGAAATTAGATGAAAATCTAGAAATTGCTCCAAGTATTTTGAAGGCTCTATTCCTCAGTATATTAATATGAGACGAAAAAGTTAATCGAGTGTCGAATAAAATACCTAAATCTTTAACTTCATCAACAAATCGTAGGACATCATTATATATAACATAGTTAAACCTTATCAATTTACAACGAGTAAACGAAATTACAAGACATTTTTTAATATTCAAGTCAAGTTTATTGGAATTACACCAAGTAACAATATTGTTTAAATCACTTTGGAGTCTGTCACGGTCTTCTGCACTTTGTACTATAGAAAATAATTTTAAATCATCGGCAAACATTAAAAATTTAGAATGCTTGATACATTGCCCAATATCATTAATAAAAAGTAAGAGAAGAATTGGCCCACAATGGAAACCTTGAGGTACACCAGATGTAATATTTATTGCTGTTGATACATAATTATAAATTTTTACAAACTGTCGACGAGAAGACAAAAAACTCTTAAACCATTTGATAACTATGTCGCCAAATCCAAGCAATGATAATTTATTTAATAAGATATTATGGTTGACACGATCAAACGCTTTAGAAAGATCGGTATAAATTGTATCTACCTGATATCCATTCTCTAAGGCGTTTAATAAAAAGCATTGATAATTTAGTAGATTTGTAATTATAGATTTACCCTGCAGGAATCCATGTTGTTCATCACAGATTACACGCTTATATACCCACATCACTTGTTTGGATACCAACTCGTCCAGAATTTTTGGAATAACAGATTGTATAGTAATGCCTCTATAATTTGTTACATTTGATCTATCACCATCCTTAAACAGCGGATTTATGAAAGAATCTTTCCATAAATCGGGAACCACACCACTAATTAGTGACCGACTAAAAAGAATTTGAATTGGCGAGGTTAGTGCGCAAACGCACCTTTTTAGAAGATACGGTGGTATACCATCAGGTCCAGTAGTACAAGTATCCGGTAGGTTATTTAAACAATTAAAAATATCAGTTGTATTAACAACAAGGGAATCAATGCAGATAGAATCATTGCATACATTTGTAGCGGAATGTACATCATCATTGCTGTAGACAGTAGAAAAATATTTAGCAAATAAGTTTACACAATCATTGCCATTATCACAGGTATTATTTTCGTAAAACATATGCTTGGGAAGACCATGCAGGTTAGTGCATTCATTGACATAATTCCAAAAATATTTAGGGTTATAGCCAAGACATTCTTCAGTATGTTTAATATATTGCTCATAAAGTGACTGACTTAAGTTAACACAAAGAGATCTGAGCATTTTAAACTCTTCATAATCACATAATCTGCCATTAGCCTTAAAAGCCGCATGTGTGTGCCGCATTTCTGTGAGTTATTCTCATACTCACGCTTCACTTTGATATATCAGACAAATCCACCAACATAGGCTGCATCATCCATGTTGGAAAATCAATTTGTATTAAATCAAAAAATCTTTCTTTAATTCAGCTGATAGAATTTTCAAATTATCGACAATAACAAGTATAGTGGTATCATTTACTTCATTTTTTTTGGAGCCAATGAAAAGGTATTGGCTAAATAACTTACAAATGCTTTACAATCGACTGTTAAAAATACTTCATTTCAGGTTTGTCGCTTAAAATCACTAAGAGTATCAAATAGTTCCATTAATCTGTTCAAGCAGTTCCCCTTCAGTGTGAAGTTAAAGTCTTACATGGTCTGCATTTTGTTCTTGGCAAAATAGCTTGAAGAAACGCTCGCATTTGGCATTAGATTTAATAGCATTGATACAATTTATTACTAACTACAAAGTTTTCTCTATGAATAACACAATGCACAAGAATCATTTCTGGATTCTCATCTTTCATCAATTTTAAGCGGCCATATTTCTTGTCCATTATATTAGGAGTACCATCTGCAGCACAAGATGTTATATTTTTCATTGGTATATTATTGACATCGAAGTAGTTTTGTAACTTATTATATATACTTTTGGAGGTAGTGGTGCTTTCTAATCCTTTACAGAACAACTGTTCTTCAGCAAAATACCCTTTATCAATATATCTTACGTAGGTTATCAATATTGCTTTACTGTCTTTCAAAGTTAATTCAACCATTTCTTCACTTATTTTGTCTATTCTTCTGCTAAAATCATAGCTTTTACATCTCTGTCATCTTTTTCAAGAACCGTTTTAAGAAATGCTGGTATTGAAGGTTTTATTAAATTCTCTCATATAACATCATTTTTACTAGATTTAGCACTGAGTAGAGAAATTTAATAACTAGCATCAAGAATACGATTATGAGTTTAAGTATAAGCAGTGAATAGAGAAATCTAGCATTGCATTTAAATATCCCGGAGCAAAAAGGTTAAACTCGTGTCGAGTCCATTTTCGAATTGCCCCCCTTAATAATCAAATTGCCTCACTGTGGGGCGTGAATTAAATATCAATAGTTCAAGATGGCTACGACATGATATTGACATTATCTTCCATAAATTGCTCCTTAGAAAGAGAATATGGGGTCCTATCGCATCATCTATATATTTATATTTTGATTTATAATTATGGCTAAACTTGCGCATTTTAGGACACAATTTGGTAGTAGTTTATATGCACGCATATTTTTTAGCGTTTAGTTTACGCGAGAGTTTGAGACAGTAATTAATTGGCAAATAACAAATAACTGATAACATTTTTATACTTACCGTATTTCAGATCTTCTACTCCTATTATAATCAAATCAGGGTTTTTATCTCGCCTCAGTTCTCTGTTAGAATAAATCTCTAAATAAATCGTTACTTATTATACCCCTTACGTGAAACTACTTAGTTTGATCGTTGGTAATACGGTGAAAATGTCTAGTATGCTATACGGGAACGACGAGATAATGGATTTGATCTTCTACCCTCGCTACCACTTGTGAGCTACGTACAGGAAGAAACTTTCAAAGCAGAAATGGCAGCCATCGACGGTGGGGCCTCCTATAACACCATAAACTTTGAGCCAGAATTATATTTACATTCGCTAAGGCTGAATATTGAACTACACAGCTACATTTAGGATGCACTGATAGAAAACTGTGAGTTTTTTCAAAAGATCATCGATTATTCCTACTCTGTATATAGCATCTTGCTCCTTTTTATCATATGCTTTTAAATATACGTACCAGTTACACATTATACACATTTCCTGCACTTTGTATCGCTTTAACTCTTCTACATCGTCTACCTTTCTCTCCTGAAGCAAATTTATCTCTGGCTAAGGTGAATTTTCCTCCAAATTTATTATTATTATATTATTACTGGCGCTTACATTATTAAGCCACTTTCTGGCAAACTTTCTCATTTATATTGTCCACACATCTTTTACTTGTCCTTTCACCTCTAATCTAATCACCTCCATATAACAAATCCCTACTCTCTTCATTGCTCCGCTCTATTCATTTTCTAACCTAAAATTCTACGTTATCCCCCTTCCTAGCATAAACTGCGGGAATCAGGTTTGCTCTCCCTGTAATAAATAATAATAATAATATTTATTCTCTATTTCTCAAAGATGCATTTACATGATATAAACATAACCCTTTTGTTACTAGGAACATATTTATATGTTTTTTTTATAAATGGGTCCTGTGGCCAAAGAACGTATATTTTCGATTGATGTTTTTACAGAGTTATGCAATCGCATAAATATATCGCTATATTTTTTTTAATAAACAAACTTTTACAAATTTGAGAAAGCTGAGTCATCAGTTACAAGACACGTAAATGTATCTTTTTAAGATATTATCAGCTAAAATTTTGATACCCAAAAACGTATACGTCTTTAAATTCCATTTAAATACGAATAACGTATGGATACGAAAATTATTAAAAACGTTGTAATTGGAGCACTAGAATCTTAAAAATAGCCCGCGACGAATGAATGATTAAATACATTGGTGATTTTTTATATATGGTCAGCTTATGAATTGGAAGCTTGTAGGTAGAATTGTACTTCATCCTAGAGTATTCTGTTTGATTTTTGAATTTGACCAACAAATCTTTGGGTTATTGTTGTAGAAATAATAAAAAATAATAAATATCAATATAAAAATATATGCTGGTTAAAAATATTCCTATATGAATCTGCGTATTTCATATTAAACATTAAACGTATGGCCATCTTTTGGCACTTCAAAATTTCTTGGATAGAAGAGGTACCATATCGCGTTACTGAACAGAAATTAGCGAAGTACGTCACTCTTAATGTGTTGCTGTTGACATAAGATTTAATAGTGCGCATCGAGTATATGGTATTATTCAAATTGTGTTTCCAGTGATGTATATGTTGTGTCCAGTCTAGATACTTATCTATGTATAGTCCTAAGTTTTCTCCGCATCACCAAGTTCGATATTTTTAACGCTATTTATTTTCCTTTGTTCCTCAAATTAGAAGCCACTCGGAAATGCTTTGCCAGCAAATTACCAAAATTTTCCCGTATAACACAATACGCATCTAAAAAAAATCCATAATATCTCAACTAATCGTTCCAGCTCTTTCATTTTACTTATTCTTCAATTCTGAATCTCATCCACCTTGTTTCTTATATCCACAAACAATCTTTTCTCGTCCTTCTCAAAGATAACAGCTGCATATCGATGTAGAAAAGTTTCGGCTGCCTTAAACCAGTGAATCTGCAAAATGCCTGAATGTAGGACAGTCAACATTATAATAGATGACACGAGATTTATATGTCGGGTCACATAGGGTTATCCATTGGAATCACAAAATAAGCATGGCTTCTACAAAGTATATTACACTGTCAATATCACGATCCTACTTTTCGTCAACTCGGAGAGTATGTTACCGAAACGTATGTCAGATGCTCTTGATATAGTAAACAAAAGGTGCGTAGATCAAGGACTGTCCATAAATGCAGAATAAATGGAACTGATACTGTTCACACATAAAAGATTTCAAGCCACCAAGTTTTTGAAGGGAAAAACTCACCCCGAAGGAAGAAGTTTAATATTTGGACATTCTTCTTTATAACAAAGTAAACTGGAATTATAATCTGATGGAGAGATTTATTAAATCATACATAGCTCTATGGATCTACATGGCTTATGTGTGTTCAATGTTGGTATATGTATCAGAAAAATGGTGGCCAAGAATGACCATGAAAATAGCCGTATGGCTCCTAGATCACATCCAACGAAGCGCACTCTTGAGTGCATCAGGAGCCATTAGAACAACACCAACAGCGGATGTGGAAGCCCTGCTGCCACCCTTTGACATATATATTATAAAATGAGCAACAAAATGATGTCTTCTAAGCAACGATGTAGGTGCACATCACAAAATCTTTTAGGATTCCAGGAAAAGAAATCCTGAGATTATGATGGTGGACAACATCTCCCGAAAATATATATTCACTAGAAAGCTTCAAATAAACCTGAGTTATGACTAACTCAGGAGTAAGAAGCAAACACAAAAACATTCATATATACACCGATGGGTCGTTAACAAAAAGGGTGCAGATTTTATATAGAATTTGTTGATAAATCCTGTCCCTGAAAAAAGTACTGCTCTAAGTAAGACAATGAGCATACTAACAAAGGTAGAACTCGTAGGTGTACAATATGCAGCAAAGGTAATCTCTGGCAAGAAGATTAAGGGAAAAACATACACATCATAACTGACAGCAGGGCAGTAATTTTATCCACTGCTAACTGTAAAATTACCTCAGAGTTAATGCTGGAATGTTGTCAAGCCTTGGAAGAAGTAACTCTCGTGACAATAAGGTGACCCAATGCCGAGCGAAGAGACACAATAATAGCAGAGGTAACAGTATAGCAGATGGTTTGTCGAGGAAGGCATGCGGGCGAACGATATGCGGGCCAGGCACCTCCCTGCAAGACTTGATTAATCTACTGAAAAATGCAACAATTAAATGCCACAAGGAGCTATGGGATGACTCACCTAGCTGTAGGGCTTAAAAATTCTTCATCGCGATAAACAACAAAACGGTCAGATACAGTATGCAACTGCTTAGAGAAAACCTAAAAGGACACTGCAATTTATGATCGCTCGTTAACAGACTGAGACTACACTCTAGTTCTACCTGAAGAGGGTATGAAGAGTAAGAGAATACTACCAAGCATGTATCTACAATCGGAGAGGGATGTCTAAAGTCATCGGACATCTTAAGAGTCCATCTTGCTGCAATTCTGATATTTGCCAATGCGAATGGTTGGCTTGACCATAACAAGGAATAAGGGCTCAGATGTGAGGACGTACAAAGGGCCCAATAAGTTAGGAGGGCCTCTCTGCTTTTCCATCATACAAATCCAAATCCAATCGACATATTTCTTATCTTCTACAATGTGTTATTTATCTTTTCGTATTATTTCGTCATCAACACCATTTCATCCATATCAGCGCATATGCCTACATTCACACCTTACCTTGTGTAATAATTAGATTTAGCAAAAAGTTAAACTCGATAACTTGGTATTACATTCATATTTGTAAAATTAAAAGAATTATATCGAATTCATCATATTTAAGATGTATCAAAAAGGGTTTAAACGCCTATGACGTCCTAAAATTTTCTTAAACATTCATTCTCAACTTACGATTCTTTATACAACTTGCTATGGTCTACTATTTTGTGTTTTAAATATTAAATATTAAATAAAAATTAAATTTTCTAACTCTTCATCGGTACTGTATCATAAACTGCTTTTTAGTTGAAGAACGCTGCTTTCAACAAACTTGACTGTCTTTATCAGAGTAAATATTGATAATTTTTATCCCTTTAAGAAAAGTCTATAGGTGTCAGACCATCAGGACTGCGTGGAGGACATATTGTGTCTCATACAAATCAATTTGCGAAGAAAAATGTCGCCATTTAAACCTTATTAAAAGTAAATATTTGAACATGAACAGTAAACATTTTTACCTCGTTAAAATCAAAACAATTGAACAGCTATTAAAAAACTTTCTACATTCTTTCTACAAATTTACTTAAAAATATAAAAATTATAGAAAAACAACTGAAATTTTCTTAAAACAGTGAAAAAATTGTTCTAGTAAAAATTATTTAAAATAAGAAACTTTCTAAAAATTGAAAATTATCTAAAAAAATACTTTATCAAAAAACAAAAGGATTACAATCTCACTTATACTTTACAAAACAATATAGAATTTGATAATAAATTTAATATTATACTCTACAAAAAAAAATTGTAGAAATAAACATTTAAGTAAGAACTTCTGTTTTTGTTTTTGTTTTAAATTAGTTAAATTATTGCGAAAGAGTTAAAACTTTATTAAAAATAGAAAATGAAATTAGTTATTTATTTAAATCAGTTGGAAAATTTTACATAGTTGACAAATTATAATTTAAAAGTAATTGAAATTAATTTAAAAACTTTGCATTTGCATTCTGTCAACAAGATTTTTTTTATAATGCACCTAAAAAGGTTCAAATAAAGCCAATTTTAATTTGCTTAGGAGTTTTTTATTTTTGAAAATATAATTAAATTTTGGCAAAATGGTGGAAAACATAAACTTGTTTTAAAGTCGGTCAATCTGTAGCATAGAAAGATGGTTAAAAATAATTTCATGAAACAAGAAGGTTTAAAAAATTGTAAAAAATTAAATGAAGTAAAATTATCAATTTAAAAATTCACTTAAGTCATTTTCATTTTACCAAAAACAATTGAAATTTAAGAAAATCAAACTAGTTAATGTTTAAAATTAAAATAGTTTTTTTTCCAAAAAAGGTCAGTATTTATTAGTTAAAATTCTATTAATAGGAATTTGATTAGCAGCTTTTTTTCTTTAGTTTTATCAAAAAACAAGTAAATTTAATCTAAAAATAGCTAAATATTAAGAAATTTTATTTTTTGTTTAAAATTACGTAGAATTATACAAAAAATTAAAATCTATTAAAAAATACATAAAAGTTTAAAAAAAAGTTTAAAACTACTATTTGGGAGTATGCGCTCTAAAGAACTTCTTTGATATTTTTATCGACGGCGTCGAATTGATGTCCTGTGATTTTCACCAACACCATCATGCAATGCTTCAATATTGACATTTGAACATCTTGATTTTGAACTACCAATGTGTTTTATTCTTGTTTTAGTTTAAACACTATTACCACCATATTTAGTATGAAATTTTCTAACTGTGGCCACCAAACTTTCATTATTTATTTCATAATGAAAAAACTTTTACTAACCCTAAACTCCCAGCGCAAGGTTGCCAACAATATTCTGCTCAAATAGTGGCAAATTAAAATCTTGCATTAATTTTGGGACACCCTTTATTATTATAGTGTATAATACAAGATAACTGTGAAAATCAATTTTAATATTCATTCCTAGAGATACGATATATTAAGGGTGTATTATTGAAGTTGTATAGAAACACTTAATTTATTGGAACGGAACGATTAGGTTTCGGAAATTCATTATCTTTAAGACTCGTTTTGTGTTTCCCTCTTTAAGCTGATATGGGGCAAAAGACTCACTCATTCATTTATCGGACGGATGTATTGATAAGTGCTGACAACGGTTATTAATTATCCCGGCACTGTCTGTGAAGGGATCCGATAGATAATTAATAATTTCCGCACGATGTTTACACTATCTTCGACATATCGTATGTATGTACAGACATCATCCCCTATTTAAACTCGCACAGTGATGGCTTCATTAAAACTTTTACTTTCGTCCATTGTTCCCACGGACGGAGATATTAATATTAATTTTTCTGCAAGAAACTTTCGCAGCTCACTTTATTGCCAATTAAGAGGAGCCGTTCGCTCGTAAGGAAATTCATTTATTAATAAAGAACAATCAGCATTCGATCCGAAATTGATTTGGTCAGTGCAATTATAAAGGGAAAAGGAAGACAAAGTTATATTATTTGATTCGGCCCGGACTAATTACGTTTCGGACCCCAAAAGTTTACTAATTGCTTTCTCGATTCAGTGTTATTAACTAATTGCCAATTTGCCGTTTTATCGCATACATATATTTCTATATACTTAATTTTCTAAACGATTATTTATTTATAAATGATTAATTGAAAAGGAAACATATATACTAGGGGTGAATTTGTGAATTAAACACCACCACCCCTGTAATATATATGTTCAATCAAGAATGTAGCAGCAGTAGTATTAGGTTTATTCATATATACTAGGTTTAATAAAAGAATTATGTTGGATTTTAAATAATACTGTAAAGATAATTTAAAAACTCGATTACTTAAATTAAAATTTAAATAATAAAAAGTAATTTATAATATTTCGTATGTAGTTTAGTACATTTCAGTTTGCACGAATTATACCAGACACATTGCATATCTATTTTAGGAATATCCTTCTCCATTTGAAATAAAATAATTACAGGACCGTGGTGATAACTTGGATAGGATGGGGTTCCTGCTTGGCAAATAATAGAATGTAACACGGAATTAATTTTGTCAGTTTGTTATATCCGGGGATAATAATTATAGTGTGCGCAGCAATGTACAATAATTGGTGGCAGCACTGTTCGCCTCCCATTATATGCATAATTAAGTTGCCGGCACTGAATGGGGATGATGGAGGGCTGTTGCACACTAACACGAGCACACATATCTCGAACAACTACTACCAAGAACTAAGGAGATGTACAATTCGCCAAACTTCGTTATACAGATATTAAGACCGGATTATTTCACAATATTGCGCGCTGCAAAATTATTAATATGGAGAGTTTGCTGCTGTAATTTTTTCCACAAAAAAATTAAATTTAAATTTTTATTACCACTGGATTATTTTGACCATGGGGAAATTATTATATATCCATTGCGTACTAATTGCTGGAAATTCACGGTAATATCATGGGACCGGGATGGAGAATATAACTAAATAAAAATACAATTACTTTAGTTATTGTATAGAATAATTTGTGTATAAATAAAGTAAAGAATTGTAAAAACTTAGTAATTTATACATGCGAGATTTAACGAAATTGTGATTCGGCAAATTTATTGCTTAAAATATTCTGCAATAATAAAGATTTTAACTACTTAAGTGAGGCGCTCAGCAAATCTTGAAAATGAGTAAAGAAATTTTAAGTTTGAAAGAACCGGTACAACATTAGAACGACTAAAAACGGATTGCACAATGTCGTAAAGAACGGCAGAGAATGTTAAAAAGTCTGCTGCTCCTAATCTCTCAACGAACGCCAGCCCTTTTAATATGCTCAGTTTCAATTCAATTGATAAAAGAATTAAAGCCCCAGGATGGTTATCAAAATTACATTTTTCTTCGCAAATTGATTTCTATGAGACCTCCACGCAGTCCTGATGGTCTGACATCTATAGACTTTTCTTAAAGGGATAAAAATTATCAATATTTACTCTGATAAAGACAGTCAAGTTTGTTGAAAGCAGCGTTCTTCAACTAAAAAGCAGTTTATGATACAGTACCGATGAAGAGTTAGAAAATTTAATTTTTATTTAATATTTAATATTTAAAAAACAAAACAGTAGACCATAGCAAGTTGTATAAAGAAGCGTAAGTTGAGAATGAATGTTTAAGAAAATTTTAGGACATCATAGGCGTTGAAACCCTATTTGATACATCTTAAATATGATGAATTCGATATAATTCTTTTAATTTTACGAATATGAAGGTAATACCAAATTATCGAGTTTAACTTTTTGCTAAATCTAATTATTACACAAGGTAAGGTGTGAATGTAGGCATATGTGCTGATATGGATGAAATGGTGTTGATGACGAAATAATACGAAAAGATTAACAACACATTGTAGAAGATAAGAAATATGTCGATTGGATTTGGATTTGTATGATGGAAAAGCAGAGAGACCCTCCGAACTTAGGCCTCAATGGGCCCTTTGTACGTCCTCACATCTGAGCCCTTATTCCTCGCTATGGTCAAGCCAACCATTCGCATTGGCAAATATCAGAATTGCAGCAAGATGGACTCTTAAGATGTTCGATGACTCTAGACATCCCTCTCCGATTGTAGATACATGCTTGGTAGTATTCTCTTACTCTTCATACCCTCTTCAGGTAAAACTAGAGTGTAGTCTCAGTCTGTTAACGAGTGATCATAAATTGCAGTGTCCTTTTAGGTTTTCTCTAAGCAGTTGCATACAGTATCTGACCGTTTTGTTGTTTATCGCGATGAAGATTTTTTAAGCCCTACAGCTAGGTGAGTCATCCCATATCTCCTTGTGGCATTTAATTGTTGCATTTTTCAGTAGATTAATCAAGTCTTGCAGGGAGGTGCCTGGCCCGCATATCGTTCGCCCGCATGCCTTCCTCGACAAACCATCTGCTATACTGTTACCTCTGCTGTTTAGCCCTGAAGGTCGTAAATCTAGACCTAGACCTTCAAAAAGCAGTTAATTGCGTTTGGCACCGGATTTGCTGTCCATGTGCAACTCCCTTAATATACCTCCACATCTAATCAGCCTCGTAAACAGTTCCCTTCACTACAGATCCCTAGAAGTTAAAATACGCCAGACCCGTTCAGAAGTGAAAAAGCTGGATAATTCGCTTCTGAACGAAACCTCTCACTATCTCTTTACAGTCTGCTCATCCATTATATTTACAACCCCGATCCTAACTATTTAGATAGATCTGCCTACCCTCACTTGTACGATGACGATACTGCACTAATCACACATGCTTTAACATTATCAAAAGCCCTCAGCACCATCTAGGGTTTTATTGGCCCCGTTCAAACAACCCTGATCCAATTTCTACCTACCTAACAAATACTTATTCTCAATAATTATAAATAAACAAATTACCCGTCCTTCAATAACTTACAAATACTTAAATATTCATTTCGAATCAAAACTCTACTTTAAAGCTTACTCCACATTCCACAATGCAAAAAATCAAGAATTGGACAGATCATTCTAGAAGCCTGACCTTCAAATAACTAGTCATTAATAGGGAAATAACCATAGATTAATACAAAATTTCGTCCCTAATTTAACTATGTCTCTAATCTCCGACCCAAAACCCACCTCACCACCCTCAAAAATGTACGATCATGATGATTAAATTCATAGAATAAAACACTGGACGACATAAGCAAACTACAGAGGTAATGACAGAACACTATGAAATCAGGCGAAAAGATCAAGGGTCGATAACAAATTAATTTTAATTTTATGTTTGTATTATATTTGTAAAATGGTGGTGTTGCTATGTAGTACTTCAGTATAAAAATACTTTCAATATTTGTATACCATTATGGTGGTGGTGCTCTTCATTTTATTTTGAATAAATGTTATGTAATAATTTGACTCCAACTCATTTCTAAAATCAAACAGAAATATCAAACCACCAAAGCGCGTTAGTCATCTCAATTATCTCAACCGCATGTGTGTTCGTGTGATTGCACAGAACAATTTTCGGAAATCGCTTTACAGCCAATACAATTTAAACGTTTGCCCTCGAAATCACACAACAAAAAATATTCAGTTTCACTTTACGCCCCGACGGCGCCCAATTATAGTCAAGGATTAATAATCAACTCTCTCCCGGTAATTCCGTCAAATTAAAAACAAATGACGGATGATTTTATAAATTTAGATGGGAAATCTCGGTGGGCTGGATTTCGGAAATAATGGGATATCGATTAATCTATAAATTAGCAGTGGAAGTCTCGCATTCAATTAGCCTATACTCTTCCATTATGCTTTAATGAATTAATACTCCGCGTGGGCTTATATTCCCTCCCACTAGCACCCCTCAAACCCTGATTAATTATTATTATCGGCTCTATCCTTCCTGTGTAACAATATCTTGTTATAAATCTACTAGGAAATTCGATACAGTAATTACCATACTGCCTCATTTAAAGTAGAATGGAAAAATTATAATAGAATATATTTACATGATTTTATAAATTAAATATTAACGATAATTACTTTCGCATACACAATATTCATCTCGGTACTAACCAGAGTCGTAGTTGTTTCAATAAGTGATTTGTTTTCAAACATTAATACGACTCATTGCTGTAGATTTATAAAATGTTTTTTTTTTAATTATAAAATAAAATATATATAATCCGCTGTGTTTAAAAAGTTATATTTTTTGATTAATTGTGAAGGTTTTTACTTTGTGGTTTAAAGTCATCCACTCTAATGTATAATGAATAAGTATATTTTCTTATTAGATATGATTTGCAAAATATTCATCCTTTGCAATAATGTAGGTCAATTCTCACACGAAGCAAGACGTATTTTTGATAGATTACTATACTTTAAATTTTTGTAAATCATATCTAATAAGAAAAAGTAAAATAAAGACGAAGACAGGATGAATGTTTTGTAGATCTTTTTTAATAAGAAAAATATAATGAAGAAGATTATATTTTTCTTACTAAAAAAGATCTACAAAAAATTCATCCTGTCTTCGTCTTTATTTTACTTTTTCTTATTAGATATGATTTACAAAAATTTAAAGTATAGTAATCTATTAAAATTACTTCTTGCTTCGTCTGAGAGTTGACCTAAATTATCGCAAATCCATTCAATTGTTTAATTATCACGATTTCTGACCATCAATAAACAATAGGTTATTATTGTTGGCGACTAATAACTGTTTGAGTTTCCGGTTAATGGCCAATATTGACAACATTTGTATACGGAAGTCCCAGCGGGATTTATTTATAATTCCCAGTGACGGCCAACAGAAATTCGATTATACAATTTTAGGGTCGACGTTAATACGGTTCCGCGTCCTGCTTCTAGTTAACCGAATTATTAATGCGTTAACTTATAATAGTGTCAATAGTTGTTATTTAGTTTCTATTATTTATACCTATTCAAATTAACCTTGATGGGAAATAAGATTCAATTCAATAAATTAAAGAAACAATTAAATTTTAGAGGGAATCTTAATATAGATTAACAATAAAATTTGAAAATTCACTACGTTTTAACTACAAATTATTTTTATTTGTTATAAAAACACAGTGAATTTTTTATTTTAATTGTTTATTTATATTATTATGACGTGTAAACTTATATACAATGTGTCTGCTTAAATTCGTAACATATGGAAAACTTTTTTATTATTAATTTTACGAAAAAAAGTTATTCTTCATAAAAAATTCTGCAAGGTACAAAACCTAAAATGCAATCATCAGATATTATTTTTTTAAGCCATATAGGAGTATCATAAAATAGGAATTCTGCTTATGATATAGTACTTTTATTTGAGACAATATCGAAAATTTTCATTATGAAAAGTTGTTCGGAATGAAAAATTATGTTTTAATATGCAATTTTATCCAATTACATGAAAAAAAAATTGTTTTCTTTTTTTATCTACAATAACAATGCAAATATAACTGTAGTTACGTAAAACCTAAGATGCACTATTAAAGAAATGATTTCTTGATAGCAAGACTTGTTTGACAGTGAACGTCAAATACAATTTGTTAAACATATAATTAATTTTATTTTGAATCCAGTGTAATTATGGATTACCATGTAGTAACGGTCATAACCATTCTTATTCTCTACAATAAAACTAGTCACTACGTATACAATAAGTGAATTTATTTAATTTAATATTTCTTCGTTATTGAAAGTTAGTATTCAATTTTATCTTAAATGTTTACGTATTCATAATAATAATAAGGGTGAGATAAAGGTCGATTGTAACTTAATGTATTTAAGTTCCAATAAATTGTATTATAATGATATGACTATTAATATAAACTAAAATTATTTATTTCGCTGCTGGTTATATGTTATGGTTTATTTTATTTACTGAATGTGATATTAAATTATCTTATCTTTTGCAATATATTTGTTATAATTAGGTATAATACTTACTAAAGAAATGATTTAATTTTTCTTGACATTACTGCACTCTTGTAATATTTATAATAATTTCCTGCTTTTGTCCGGATTGCCGTTTATAAATAAAAGATCAAATTGCACTATTCTAGTTAGGTTTCTCACAAATTTAATTATTCTATGTATGTTACAGAGACTGTATGTAAAAGTAAATTAATATAGGTGTAATTTGTTATAGTGTTATATAAGCGAGCTCAATAAATAGTTTAAGGTCTAGATAATAAATTTATGAAAATTTGGGTCAGAAAGTGCATACATGTGTATCGATAACACTCATCCACTAATGCCTTTCCTGTAAACTGTATTCATACATAAATAAAATGTGATATATAGTCGTGAGAAAATTTACGCCAGGCGCCTCCACCATGTATTCTCTTTTAGAGATAGAGTAATAAATATTAATAATATTGTCATCTATACTCAGACTAATTTAATGTTTACATAAAACATTGTTATATCACAATAGGCCATTAAAAATTAAGATTATGATTAATTTAAAAAAAATGTTTTTATCACGTACTTTATTAAAATTGGTGACTATAATTTCGACCAAATTTAGCTGATTAATTTAAAACTTATAAAACACTTATTTATTGCAACAAAGATTTTGAAATAATTAGAAATTGAAACTTGTGATTCTTTTAAAAATACCTTGTTTATATCAACTACTTTATTCAAATTTTGTTACTACAGTTTTGACACCCTCAAACTAAAAATAGTTTTTTAATATTTATCTGAAGACACAGTGTGGACTTATTGTAATGAAAATGTGAAAATATTTGAAAAATACATCAAATATGAAAACTGTTATCAAGATGGGTGTACCCTTAAAGTTTCTGATTTATTTGTGGACAAAAAGCAGAAAATACTATACTGTTCTTAAGTATAGTATTGAAATTAATAACGTGTTCTTTAATAATCAGTATGATTTTCTTAGGGGAAGATCAATCGAGAACGCAGTAGCTGATGTGGTGGAGAAATTATTAGAAAAACAGACTTCTACATGGGTACTTTCCTTGACTTAGGCAAAACTCTTGTCTCTGTCTCCCCACGATCTTCTGCAAAAATTACACTACTATACCTTTACCCAACGACTAACCAAATAGAATGTAGATAAAACCAACATCGCTTTTGAAATTGAACAAATGAAGAAGGTTTTATCTGATGTGAAACAAGAAATTGATTCATGCTCTCAATAAATCTTTGAAGAAAATTCATATAAATTAGGTGCAAAATTTGAAATCAACGATTGTGTTACGGATCCCGTAAATTGGCCTGAAGGAGTATAAATTAGTCGCTATATTTTCAAAGGTTCAACTACAACGGCTCTCATAGTAGAATCAGTTATGAAGCAAATTCTAACAACACCCAACTGAACTTATATTTTTATTAACATACAAAGTATTAAACATTTCTCGAATTTGAAGTTCTCCTAATTGAAAACAAAATGTATTCAATACAATATCTCTTCATAAACATTAGCTAAGTAATCATCAAGTAGAATCATTTATTATTGGAAATTATTTGACATCAGGCTATCCTACACACAAACAATATATTCATGGAAGTGTAATGCGTTGGTCAGGCCACTGCCATCAACAGCGAGCGCTCCTGTTTATGATTACCAACTTCTTTTGGCCTGAACTGGATGATACCAATGACATGTGATTTTAACAGGACTGCGCAACGTGCCATACAGTTCATGCCACATTGGATATTCAGCATGAGCGATTAAAGGGCACGGTCTTCTCATGTGGAGGCCACCGAAATGTGAGATTTAACCCCGGTAGGCGTTTTGGCGTTTTCTTAAGTCGCAGGTCTAAGCCACAAACTACAGCGGACCTTAAAGCCAACATTATCTAGGCCAAAGTCATGTATTGAGATTATTTCCAGTTCTACCAATTTATTCGCAACGGATATAAAGCATTCTATAAATATGCAGTAAAAACAAGTTCCGGAGAACGAATTTAAAATAAGAGTAGTAAATAGCAGAGGCTTAGACCTCTTTGGTAGTTGGGGCAACGGACATAATAAAATAATTTTGCTGCGACATTACTACTGTAAATGAATCGGTATTTGTATTACTTCCAATAAATAAAGAGACCGCTACAACTTGGTATTGACCCCTAAAGATACGAACACGATGGTCGAACCAAGTGAAAATACGATGGATCTACAAATGGAGCCACAACAAATAACTCAAGTGGAGCTCCATAGCTGCACCTCCATGGGCCAGAACTCCGGAAGCTTTATATTAGCGGTTACTTGAGTTATTTGTTGTGGAGCCACTCATAAACCGGATGTCAGTGTCAGAATCAAAACGTATACAAACATTTTTTGCGATTGACATCAGTCACTTGCGCCCAGTACAGATTTTGAGTAACATGCAGCAGCTATTAGGACCAAAGAATATGGATCCTTCCATAATCAGACAATTGTTTTTCCAAAAGATGCCTCGACAAATTCAAAGGTATTATCCTAAATGCCAGAAGGATTTAAGGTTGTTTTTAGGAATGATTAATTTTTATCATCGCTTCGTACCGGATTGTGAAAAAATTTTACGACCTCTCAACGCTTTAATTGATAACTCAATCCCAAAGAAACAACAGCTATCACTCAATTCGGAACAGCTAAACGCGTTCAACAATATTAAAACAGCTTTGGCTCATGCTACACTATTAATGCATCCAAGAATTGGAGCACCACTCTGTTTATCCGTGTATGTATCTGACATTGCTATGGGGGCGTGTCTACCACAAGAATTGGATGGATCTAACGAAATCATCGCCTTTTTTTCTAGAAAATTAACTATTAGAGAATCAAAGTATAGCGTTTTTGGACGTGAATTATTGACAATGTTAACGTCACTGAAGCACTTCCGATACTAGCTCGAAGGGCGATCTTTTTACATTTTGACCGACCATAAACCTCTCGTCTTTCCTTTAAAAAAATGAACAAGTGTATTAAATCAGCGAGAAGTCCGTCAAATGGACTATATTTTTCAGTTTACCTCGTACATACGACATGTAACAGGAAGGAATAATGTAGTACCGGAAACGCTCTCCAGAATTTCTCATATCAGTCGAATGAACCCAATTATTACCAGTGTAGACCCTATAGATATAACCAAAGCACAAAAGAACGACCAGGAATTACAGCGTTTTTTTAAGTAACCCAAACACTTCGTCTTTATTTTTACAAGTTTCCAAATTACCTAACTCTGCATTAGTTTTACACTACGATTTCTCATCGAAAATTCACAGACGGTTTGTGCCTCAACGTTTAAGTCAACGAGTTTTCAAAATATTGCATAACATAGCCCACCCAGGGATCCGAGCATCCAAACATATGATAAAAAGATATTTCGTTTGGCCTGTAATGCATAAAGATGTGAAGCAATTCACGATCCACTGCCTAGACTGCCAAAAAGCAAAAATTCAACGACATACTAAAAGCCCTTTTGGGAACTTCCCAAAGCCCGATCACCGGTTCGAGAATATTCACATGGACTTAGTTATGCCCACAGTCGATGGATTTTCTTACCTACTAACAGTGGTAAGCAGATTTACAAGGTGGCCGCAGGCATCCCATTGCTAGATGCAAACACAAAGACAATATTTTTATTTGTTGAGTTCATGTTTGTAACGAGTGGAAATTTGAATAAATAGACTGGGTTATGTCTTGTACTTCTCGTTATTATTTATTATATTCTTTTAAACTAGTTTCGGTAGTGTGCCATATTCAGTAAAAAAACGTCTAAAACCACATATATAAATTAGACGTTTTTTACTCATGTACATAATTACATTTCATTTAAACAACTTGAATTTGTAAAACAACGATCAACTGTAACAAACTTATTGAATTCAATACTTGTTTTGCTACATTCTTGATGGAACCCTAATCCTATACCTATATATAACGCCACACCTTCATTTTAAATTTAGTTTTAACTTTGAGAATGATCCGTAAGGACCGAAACACGTGTCAGTTACCTGATAATAAACAAGTGGAACATAACAAGTGTATAACTTATTGAACTTTACCGAATATATTTCTAAAGAATAAACTTGACAAAAAGCTGCAAGTTAATATCATTTCTACTGACTTTCGTAACGCTTTTGATATCATCGATCACAACTTAATAATTGCAAAATTTTGAAATTTTGATATTCTTGACTAAACTGTGCATTTGATTGAATCGTACCTCAAGCCCTCAAGCTTGATTATAAAATAAAGCACTAAAAACCTTTCTTTTTTAGTATTTCAAAGTAACTGTATGATGAAAAGTTTTTACTGCTTTAATTTATAATAATGGTTGCAGCTCGAAGAGATATATATTGTCAAGTGGGATACCGCAAAGTTCAAGCCTGGGTCCTCTGCTATATATAATTATCATTAATGATGTAGTGGATAATATATCATAAGGGCTTATTTTGTATGCAAATAATATATATAATATATAAAACTATAAATTCTTCTCTTGACGGTATACAAAATGATATTTTGATCATTGAATATTTGTGTCATTAATAAACTGAAATTAAATGTAGCAAAATATAAATGCATAAACTTTATACACACCAATTATAATATTAATGGTGTAACTTTAGAGCTTTGCAAGTTTTATAGAGATTTCGGTATAGTTTTTGATACCCAATCATCATTCAGTCCACACGTTAAACAAATTACTTCGGAAAGTCTAAAAGTGGTTTTTATAGCGGTCATGTAAAGATTACAATAATGCAAATGTTATTAAAACAGTATTTTTTTCTGATTTTCGCTTTAAGTATGGAAGTAATATTTGATCACCAACATAGCAAATCAACATTCAAATGATTGGAAAAAATCAGAATAATTTGTCCTATATCACAAGGTAATGTATGTTTATTCGGACTATATTGTTATGTAAGACGATTTATTCGCAATTTTTAATTTGCAATCTTTGAAGGTAAGGCAAAATATTGCTCAATAACATTGAGCTGCATGTTCCAAGAATAATATCCCGACATGTATTTATATTGAGGCGAAATAAATTTAACACAGTCACACATTCAAATTCACCACTCAAAAGGTTTATATTATTGTAGAATCCATTACATTATACAATTGATATTTTTGTTAACAGTGTAGCAGTGTTTTTAAAATCACTTCGAATTTTATTGTAAAATATTATTTATTTTTATGTCATATGTTATACTGTAATTACCTCGTCTATAATTAATTCTTTTATAAGTTTGGTGCAGAAAAACATTTGTTATGTCCCATATTTTTATTTAGAGTTTCCGCCTTTGAAAATGAACTTCAAAGTTCGAAATACGTGTCAGAAAACTGTACTGATTTCTTGATTTAAGAGCACTTAAATGCAGTAATAATATCATGTAACAAATTTAATAAGAGCGAAGTGTAGGAACTGAATTGTGATGCAATATATATATATATACAGGGTTATTCACGCTATACGGCACGGAATATTGTGGCCAAAATACGTGACTTTCAAAAAGTTTCACTTTCGGGATATATGGGGGTCTATTAGGGCTACTTTTTAAAATTATTTTCATAATATACAGGGTGTCCCAAAAACCCTAAAAGTATCAAAGTTGTGTTTTTTTTTAATGAAACACCCTGTATTTTATTGCATTTTTGGATCCGTCTATAAAAATAAGTATGCGTTTTAATAAGGTTTTTATTACATAAACCTTAAGGTTTTTGAATTAATTTGAATTTTGTAAAAATGTAACCTTATTTTCATGTTTTAAATACTTAAAAAATAAGTAAGTTATGAATACCAAATTTACACTAAAGTGTAACAATAGATCATATTTTATTTTCCAAGTATAATAAACTTGACATCTTATGCCGGGTGTAAAAAAATTGGAATTAAACAAATGAGAACTTTAAATGACTCTAACTTCATTTATTTAAATGGAACGCTATATTTATTAATTTATTAGCAAATGCAAGTTTTAATTACCTATCGAATGGTATTTAAATCTTAAGTGTTAAGTCTTCTCGTTTTTACAGAAAACGTCAAAATATTGTTTATTTCTCCGTTTTAGTACTTTTAAAATAAAAATTTTAATGTATCTAGTTTTCTATCGTATTTAAAAACGTCAGATAATTAATTTAGTCTGTTACTTTAGTTTAAAAAGGATGTCTTTTGTTATAGTTGTGTTATTTTGCGTTTTTGTGTTAGATCGTTTGTAATCGTTATTGTTTGAACATGGTTGTTGTATGTCACTGTAAAAAATGAAAATTTACACAGATTTTCTTATACTGAGGTTTTTATAAC
>OZ018395.1:52286039-52359423 GCA_963969525.1 Ontholestes murinus
CTCAAAAATAGCTGGCTTAGGGCGATTTCTTTCGGGAAACCTTTAAGTATAAACTCGACAAGCCAATAAACAATTTTGATGACATTCTCCAAGCATAAAAATAATGCCAATAACCCCTTCTTTTGAGTAAATCTTCATTTTTTACCAAAAAATACAACAGCGTTGTTCAAACAATAACGATTACTAACGATCTAACACAAAAATACAAAATAAGACAACTATAACAAAAGACAGGCTTTTTAAACTAAAATGACAGACTAAATTAATTATCTAACGTTTTCAAATACCATAGAAAACTGGATACATACAAATTTTTACTTAAAAAGTACTAAAACGGTGCAATAAACAATATTTTGGCGTTTTCTGCAAAAACGAGTAGATTTAACACTTGAGATTTAAATACCATTCGAAAGGTAATTAAAATGTGCATTTGCTGATAAATTAATAAATATAGCGTTCCATTTAAATAAATAAAGTTATAGCCATTTAAAGTTCTCATTTGTTTAATTCCAATTTTTTTACACCCGGCATAAGATGTCAAGTTTATTATACTTGGAAAATAAAATATGATCTATTGTTACATTTCAGTGTAAATTTGGTATGCATAACTTAATTATTTTTTAAGTATTTGAAACATGAAAATTAGGTTACATTTTTACAAAATTCAAATTATTTCAAAAACCTTAAGGTTTATGTAATAAAAACCTTATTAAAACACACACTTATTTTTATCGCAGGATCCAAAAATGCAATAAAATACAGGGTGTTTCATTAAAAAAAACACAACTTTGATACTTTTAGGGTTTTTGGGACACCCTGTATATTATGAAAGTAATTTTAAAAAGTAGCCCTAATAGACCCCCCATTATATTCCCCAAAAGTGAAACTTTTTGAAAGTCACGTATTTTGGCCACAATATTCCGTGCCGTATAGCGTGAATAACCCTGTATATATATATATATATATATATATATATAATATATATATATATATATATATATATATATATATATACTACAAACTGGCAGGTCATTTGAAACTAGAATAAAAGAACACCGCAATGACATATTAAATAATAAACAAACGACGCACAGTGTGGGATTTTACAAATCTAGCTGGAAAAAATTATAAATTATAATAAAACATCTTTTTGAATTGTATTGGTTTATTTAGAACGTAAAATAAGTTTGAAAAATATAAACCACGCATATGTCTACAGTAAAGTATATACATTTATGCACAGTTTTTTTTATTTTGTCTTAGAATTGATATAATTTTAGTCCCTTAACTAATGCCGATTTTCTTATAATTTCATATTTTCTGTACATTAATTTTGTTTTACTTATCAATGCCAATGCTTCTTCTGCAGAATACTGAGTCGTTTGTTGGCCTGTGCTGTGAAAAGCTTTCTTTACTTTAGTTGCTCTTTTGGGACTTGAAACCAATTGCTGCAACATAGAAGCAGCATTGCTAGATTGCCTCAATTGACTTAAAGCCACTTAAACCAAAGTCTTTTTCAGCAGCCCATTTTTTTGCATTCAGTTGTACTGGATGCATCCAAATTAATTATTGTAACGGTTGTATTTAACCAATCATTGAACTTTATAAAAACACATTTTTATTGCGATGATACGTCTTCCATCTTTGGTTGATTCGAACGAATGAACTGTCCGGATTAGTTTGTCTAACGATATTTGAGAACAATGATGTATCTTAAATTTACTTTTAAGGTAATCCACAAGTCTATTTTCAGGTGAAGAAGAAGTTGATCTTGGGTTATTATCGTAACTTATTAATACTTGGATATTTTTGAAATACGCAATTTATTGCACTCAAAATTTTATTGTATTTATTCTAGATGGATCCAAAATTATAAAAAATATAAAATCATGGCGTACAATGTTGTACAAAAATTTTGGCAGTCTAATGAAATTACCACTTCTAAGTAATTTCTGATTATTTATCGAATATTCTTTGCTAAAATTTTATTAAAAATACATAATTGAGGAATCTTTCTTAGGCTACAATATAAACTCCATACCTTGATGTAAATAATCCATAGAAAAAAAAATGTCTCAAATAAATACTTTATTTAATACGACCTTCACAATTTACGCGTGAGAAATGACTGCGAAGCGGTTTTTAAGTGACAAATATTTAAGCTCTTTTGTGGAACGATTGACAATAAGGCTGGGCATCTACAGATAATATATTTTGCTAATGGCTTATTTAGTACCTCAGCTAAGCATTTAGTCGGTTATATGTAAATATTTTGTATGTTGTTTTTATGACTTTTTTCCTCCTAGATTCGCAAAATCCCACACTGTGCGACGGGTCTTGCTAGATATTGCATCACATCTAATTATATCTTAAACTCCAACGATTTTAAAATATTGTATTCAGGTAAAAAGGGATTAGTACTTAATTACCGAGAAGGATTAGAAATAAGGAAAGCAGTAAATGTAGGCAAACAATTTGTCAACGACATGGACGAAATATGAAATCCCTTGATATTAAATGCTCTTATTACATAAAAGTATTTTATATTCTCAGAAAATCCATTTTGTACATCATTCTTGATAATGACTTTGAGTCGAAACTAGTCGGATCAATTATTAATTTGTGAAACAATCCAAGTAAATTTAATTTGATTTAATCTAAAACTTGAATTAATATAATGTTCCACCAAGTGATTAATTAGATAAAAGTATATGATATAAAACCAATAAAGCAAATATAAATTCGACATATTGTATATAATATACAAAATTGTTTTCTAAAACAGAACCTAATTACAATAACTAGTTAGTTATTAGTTTAAGTATTGAATTTTCTTCATCAGCGAAATTAATAATTAATAAAGGATAGTCTGTCTAAAGATTCTAACTTGAAACCATAGTTCAAAGGTGGTAGATCTTTGCCTAGTATTTCTATCAGATAATGGAACTGCTAAAAGTATCTACACGAAAAGTTGTGAACAAAATAATATTTCCTCCTTCAAGCTTATGCAAGAAGCGCAAATTAAAACTGATTCTCCTGGTTTTAAAGGTGTCAAATTATATTTAAATAAATGAGTTCATGATTTCCAAATTTTCCCTATGAATTCATTTAGTGTATGCCCAAGCACGCGCACATTTATTTTGAACTTTTACCAACATATAAATTTATTACCTGCTGGTTACTGAATGAAATTACATGACACTTTTATTTTTTTTATCATTAAATGCAAAAATAAATAAGTCACAAACCATTGACTCCACTATTATTAATTTAACCATAGTCTGCTATATGATATAAATAAATAAAATTTGATGTTTGTGAGATATCATATTTTTACATCACATTAATTGATATTTGAAAACTAGAATGATGCTGATGTTAAATATGTCTAGTGAGTCACTTATAGGTGCTATATTAACATCCTCATCTGAACAAACCACTTGGTGGCAAAAACATTCCTCCTTATATAAGGAGTTTCATTGATTTGGAAAAGATTTAAAAAAAAACAAAACTTTCCATGATTAACTCCACAATTTCACTATTCACATTTTGGAAAGATTCTCTTATACGACCATTAAAAAATCCACACACTAAAAATTTATCCGAATAAAGATCATCAATTCATTCTAGACATGAGCTGTGTTGTTCATATTTTGGCAAATTTGACTTGGACGGCTGGTACACTCCACACTAAATTTGGTGATTCAAGTGATATAAAACATAATATATATTAATAAAAAATCATCAATCAACTCATTTTAAGTCACCACCACTTTATTTTTCACATGTATGTAAATTCATTCCGATCAGGTGGAAAAATATTATAAGCAGCTAAATTCGTTAATATCTTCTATTAATGACATTTTAAAAACAACTGTATCATAATTTAGGTTTTTAACTCCCCTGCACTGTGAAAATAAATACTGAATGGCATTACTTTTTTGTCCTAGAAGTACTATTTAGTATGGAAAATAACTGACTGATTCAATTATCCATTCCTCCTTCGTTTATTGAACTCATCAAAGATTTTAAAAAACAGTTAACTGTGTAACTCTTTTAATTTCAATGTCAGATATTTTCCCTCAGTTTGTTGTTTTTGTATCAATAAATTGACTTTAATAATTGTGTCAAAACACAATTTAAGGAGGCGAAGATTATTTAAAAACTTTCTAATTATAATGCTATTCCACTTTTTAAATGAAGAAAGGAATACAACTGTGTTTTTAATTAAGTAATATAATGCCGCTTTTATATTCACATTCATCAATTGGAAGGTTATTTCATTAATTTAGATTCCGGAAAACTAAATCTTATCGTAAATATCGTCTGATACACATTTAATTTCTTCTTTTAATATACCATTAGTAGTTCCTTTCTTGACGTCATAACGTCCTTTTAAATATGCACCCGGCGCATCCACCATTTATTAAATACGCCGCTTTTAAGATTATAAAATATATATGTTACAAATAAATTGACCTTCATTTATTCAGATTAATCATCACATATAATCTCATTCGCATATCCCAGATTAATAACAATAATATTGTGTAATATATAACAGTTAGATAATAAATGGGTGGTGCGTGCGTTGTTCCCTTCTAATTTATTGCAGTCTTGTATTTACTTGCACAGTTCGGAACTAGAATAGAGAAGTGAGATAGATAGAGGAAGAGGGAGAAGCACGCAGAGAGAGATTTGGATGAAAGCGTTTATTGTGTTATATTAGGATCGATCTGTTTGCCTTCTGGACACAAAAGGCTTTATGCTCGGTGCACCTGTTCCACACTCCGAAATCTTTATTTAACTTTCAGGCTAATCTATATCGACAATTGAAATAGTCAATTTTAAATGAAAATATTTTTTTATTAAACCAGAAAGTTATGATATTATTTAAAGGCAAGTAAACTAAAAAAAATCAGTTGTCAAAGTGAAACACGAATTCAATAAAGTTCGAAATTTATAATAAATAAAATGGGTGGTGTATATAAAGGCAAATCCTTTAATATTATTGAACGTATCCTACTTTCATACCTTATCTATATTTTATAGTAGTTATTTATTTTAAGCGGAACGACGCTTCGCATCAGAGATAAAAATAAAGACATTTGACACACCAACGGCATTTCAAATAGAACGTAAACGGTTCGAATTGTCCGCATAAAAAATGCATGAAAAATCGGGCGATTTAACCGACATTCTGGGACGGATAAAACGACGGCAAACATTTTACAGAATTTTCGTGCTTCCGGTTCGCCATGATTACATTTTTTTTCTGCTTGCTTCCGATTTTCAGGTCCTTATTACTCGAGCGGTCCTTCAAGAGTGATTTCGGTTTTTTTTTTGGGATATTGTAGCAGAAATTGGATTACACACTTATCTGCGTTTATGAGAGTTTGGAATTTAAATGTAGACATTTCGGTTTTTTGCTCCGGTGGAAAGTGTAGTGTATGAAAAGCAAATAGTGCTGATGTAAACTATAAGAAAAAATACTCTAATTTAATTGATTGTTAGTAGTAATCAGTTTTAGCTATATATTGATTTATGTTTCAATGAAAAGATGAACATACTGTTCCCAATTATTTGTTCACCTCTATCACAATAGAAACCTGGTTTTCAGAGTTACTTGATGATAGATATGATAATTACACAGAAAACAATGGTAACACTTTCTTTCGCAAAATATTTTTATATTGTGTTACCATTGTCTTCTGTGTAATCACCTATCATAATTCGATTGATCGAAAATTTCATTATTAACATTATCACCAAGTAATAATAAATTAATATCATAGGTCTAGATTATTAAAAATAGATAAAATTATAGAATACTCTTCTTGAAACGAATCAGCATAACAAATTGTTTACTATAAACAATTTTACCTAAATATTGTCACTTAATATTTTGAATAGTAAGTCGAAAATTTTAATGCAAAATTTACAGCAAGCTCTTATATTAATCTGCCCACACGGAATTTTAGAGTTTTGATAAATTTTCATAACCCGGATAAAATATTCACCAATCAATACGAGTGTAAAAACGATTTTTTTAAAAATTTATAATGATATACAATAACCCCAATTAATCTATTCTTAAAGCAGAGTTTACATCCTTAATTAACCATTTGTCAAAAAAAGGATATATACGATCTGCTAAAATTTATGGAGATGATCTTAACAGCATTGATGTTATGTCACATATTGGATTACTGAGAACGTAAACATAAACATTCTTTTAATAAAAAGTGTTGTCTCCTCTATAAAGAAGAGTATTATCATCAGTACATTCAGCAATCATTACTAGAGGTAAATACAAATGGCCGCTGGTGTCGGTAATAATAACCTGCAAAATTCTTATGCTTGTTGAAAGGCGAATTGTTTATTTTGCTACTAAACTTTCTATTATAAAGGAACTGGTGCCAGGCTTTAAAAAGATATTTCGTTAATTTTATAATGTTCATATTGTAACTGAAAGCATTGTCGAATTTAATCGAAAATTCACCTCTGACTTTTCGATTCTTAATATGGAAGGTCAATTACAACACAGCATTCTCCCAATGGCGATCAAGCTGATAGGATGATTTGATGAACTGACTAAAGGTTTACATGTTTTGGTGATGTTGCCTAAAGCGCTTAACGTTTAATCTCTTAGACAGCATTTCAAATACATTATATTATTATTAGCCAAGATTTTAAAAATATTACATATGTTCTTGCAAGCGAAGTTTTTCATTATTGTGGTAAAAAACTATATATATTGTGAAAATGTCTTTGTCACGACTTTCGTTTTCATCAAAATCCGCTATAAACCCTTGGAGATCAATATATGTGATCTAAATAATCCTAACGCTTTCACCCAATTATCTGTCTACACTCCAAGCCCGAATACCGGTTTCGGTCATAAAAGATCTCTCTCTATTAAACTATGTCGATCCCGACCAAGATTTTCAAGAGTAGCATTCAAATCACAGCGATGTGCACCTCTTAAAGCCTGTCGATAATATCATCGATTACGAGGCCATCCCACTCAACATGTCTTCTATAAATTTTTTGTTGAACAGATTTACGATTCTGGCATTATCTTTGCTTCTAAAATTTTAGACATCAAACCGAAGGATTTAGCGGCAGTCAGCAACTTGCCGTCATTTGATTTGAGTACTGGTTACGGCATCGGCTCCACACAGTACCGACAATGGATTCTAAAATCTTTCGTCTATCGCTGTTGTTACTGGTGTTGAGTTTGAGGCAACTGTCAAAATTAATTTTATATCCTGGTCCAAAAATGAAATCCATCTCTTATTATTATAACTGTACGTCTCGCTATGGACGACCTTCTGCTGCTACTCGAAAGCCAGGGCATATATGCACTGGGGTATGCAGATGATCTGACCATTCTAGTAAGCGGGAAGTTTGGGACCACTGTATCAAACTTGATGCAGAAGGCACTAAATACCGTAGAAAGATGGTGCAGGAATGAAGGGTTAACTGTAAACCCGGTCAAAACGGCGATCGTCCCTTTTACTAGGCGACGAAAAACCAATGACATAAAATCACTATGTATGTATGAAATGAAAGTTCCAATCAAAAATGAAGTAAAATATTTAGGGGTCATACTTGATACCAGATTGAACTTCAACTTCCACCTAGAGAGCATCAGCAAAAAGGCCATGAGAGGACTTTTTGCGACCCGAAAAATGGTAGGACGCACATGGGGACTGAGACCCAGTATGACCAAATGGCTATACACTGTGGTCATAAGACCTATAGTGACATACGCGGCGCTCGTTTGGGGAGAAACGACCCAAACCAAAAGTGCAGCAGTAAAACTCGAAAGAGTGCAAAGACAGGTGTGTCTGCTAATCACTGGGTCAATGAGGACAACGCCCACGGCAGCCATGGAACACATATTATCGCTACCACCATTACATTTATTTGTAATGATGGAAGCTAGACAGGCAGCCTATAGGATGCACATAAATGAACATACTTTAAATATGAGGCCTTCAAGACCGGCAGCATTTAAAGTACTACAAGAAGAAGAGACACTAACAATGAGGTCCGATTTCACCAAAATCGTACACCCATCCCGCAGATTCAAAACGATCATACCACAGCGGAGTGAATGGACAAATGGAACATACCCGGGAACGAGTAAAGGAACCATCTGGTACACAAACGGGGCCAAAAATACTAAAGGAACCGGGGCTGGTATCTATGGAGGCTGCAACCGGAACAAACAATTCGCGATTGCTCTGGGGAAGCATGCCTCTATCTTCCAGGCCAAAATAGCCGCCATTGACTGGTGTGCTCATCACTTAATGGAATCGGGACTTAAAAAAGGACCAATTACCATTATGACAGATAGCCAGGCAGCCATAAAAGCGCTAGCCTTACCGATAGTGCAGTCCAGGCTGGTCGTGACTTGCATAAATAGACTGGACGCACTGGCGACAAGAGAAACACAGCTAGTATGGGTACCCAAGGACCAAAAAATTATTGCACACTTGGGGGCTGACTTGCTGGCTAAACAAGGAGCAACAGGTGAATTCATAGGACCTGAACCCGCTTTCGGTATACCCCATGAAACCGGAAAGGAAATAATCCGACGCAAGTTAGCAGAGGAGCACAAAAAGGCATGGCAAAACCAAAATGGAATGAGGCATACAAGACTCTTCCTAGATGGTCCGGTACCTGACAGCATGTTGAAGCTGTCTAGACTGAGCAGACTGAAACTAAGAAAAATCACAGGACTAGTCACTGGACACTGTGACCTGAACAAGCACAAACATAGGATGGGCATTGAGAAAAGCCCCCTAAGCAGTGGGTGTCTGGAAGAAATGGAAACTTCCGAACACTTACTGTGCACTTGCGAAGCATACAAACAAGAACGCAAGGCGAAACTCGGGAAGCCCATGCTTCCTGTAGAACAGCTAAAGAATATCCTCTGGCAGAAACTCCTGGACTTCTTAGAAGATACAGGAGTTCAAAAGGAGTAAAACAGCCAGAGGCGCACAAAAGGACCACGGAGACCGCAGTGCAGGGACGCTAAGCGACACCACCTCGTGAGGATAAAAAAAAAAAAAAAATATCCTTCTCCACATTATTTCGCAATTGGTAATACGTACAGTCTATAGAACCCTAAGCAGTCTATGTAAAACTCGCATTTCAATGCAAGTCAAAATATTGACTTTCAGCTTCCAATGCTCACAATCATACAACAATACAGAGTATATGTAATATTTTACTAATAGATATCTGAGTTTGAAACAAAAATTGCTGTCGTATAGAAGTTGTCTCATTATGTTAAAAGTCGCTGTAAACTATCTGTTTTGGCTTGTACTTCAGCAAGGTAGAGGTATTAGAAGAGGTAGAGCAACGGTTAAATGGGGAATGTTTTGCAGAAAACATGCCCATAACAAATCCTATTTCAAATTTATCTTAACTTTTTTCAATTTTAAGATATTTAAAAAAAACAAAATTAGCTAATTTTAATTTTCCTCAATAACTCGATAATGCCTAACGCGACCGCTATTAAACCTTTACATTATGCAGACACTTTTTTAAGACAATTTTTCTGGTGTAAAGAAAAACCCCCCATTAGCATTTGTTTCCAGATTATTAGCGCTATCTTTTGTTTTTCTTATGGTGGCCATATTGGATTTTTAGTTTATTAGATAGTTTGGTTGATTGAGTTACTTGAAGATAATAATAACTTTGATTAAAACACTTAGAACCTTTCTTCTATATTTTATTTTTATCCAGATGTACATTTCGGTATCAAACCATTGATAATGGACACTTTGTGTCCGAAATGTACATCTGGATAAAAATAAAATATTGAAGAAAGGTTCTAAGTGTTTTAATCAATGTTATTAGATAGTGCTTAAAAAGTGCTTTTCAACGATGTATAACATGCCTGAAAAATTTTTAGTTACAAGCAAAATATTAATAAAAACGTAAATTAATCTTTAATTTGAAATTAGTAGCCTATGCAAATAAACACCAATGACAAATGAAAGTGAAATTACATTTTAGGTAACAATGTAAAATAAAGAAACGATGTAGGCTTTTTAAGCACTATCTAATAAACCTAAAATCCAATATGGCCACCACAAGAAAAACAATAGATAGCGCTAATAACCTAGAAACAAATGCGAATCGGGGGTTTCTGTTTACACCAAAAAATTTGTCTTAAAAAAGTGACTGATTAATGTAAAGGTTTAATAGAGGTCGCGTTAGGCGTTATTGAGGAAAATTAAAATTGGCAAATTATGTTTTTTTCAAAATGTCTTACAAGTGAAAAGAGTTAAGGTAATTTTGAAATAGGATTTGTTATGAGCACTGTTTTCTGCATTCCTGATTTAACCGTTGCTCTATCTCTTCTAATAACAGAGATACCAATGGTGAGCATCGAAATTGGGACACGGTGTATAGTTTTTTGTATTTTCGACCGAAAGCCTTTTTATAATCTATGAAAGCGGCATATATGTTTTTTGGTGGTTTCTGCACTTCTTGGGGTGAACAGATTGGCTCTTCAAACTAATTAGCCTAAATTCCTTCCATTTTTTGCATTTGATTTCTTTCGAATCGGCATAAGAAATGGATGTTAGACAATCTTGCGGAATCGCACAAGACTTGTAAATGTTATTTAAAAAAAACTTACCAGAACATCTAAATTCTCTTCCTCTAATAATTTTATGACCTCGATATGTATCTCATCTCGTATTTCTGTACTTTTTAAAATAATTCTTGAATGTAGTTTTGCCAATGCGTCTTCAGCTCTTCAGAAACCAAGATGATTCGGTTGCAACTATCTATTATTGTTGCAGGAGTCTTATTTTCTATTTTCCCAGTAACTTCTCTAATATTTTATGTATTGCGGCATGGTCATTATTTCTTTGTAGTTGTTAATTTCTTCACAATTATTCCTCTGGTCACTCCTTTAAAATTATTATGACGTTTGAAAGGAAAAATATACACCGAAATTTTATATTGTCAACTATGTATAAAATGAGTTTTTATCACAAACGTAATATATAATTCTAATTCACATATTTTAAGAGCCTATTAACTTTCAAAAAGGAGATGTGAGCAAAGTCTGTGAGACTTTCAAAGCAATACATAATCAGTGTATTGTCGAATTCGAGAAATTAGCACTAATACAGCTAATTTACTTTCCAGAAGCGATTGGTTGTCTATAGTTATCAATATGATTTTAGATATTGTTGAATAAAAGAAACATTTTTTTGTTTAGGAAAAAGGAACAGCGGAGAAATGCGTAGGTATCTAAGACTCAACATGTGATTAAAAGTAAAAAAGGCCTTTAGTTCTTGGAAAAGAAGAAAATGTACTCAATACAAACATTTTTACTGATTTGGTAACTAGCAGGATTTCTCTCCCAATAATTTGATTATTGACGAATGTGTCTTTTGATATGAAACACTTCGCGATGATATATATCTGTGCACCCTACGATAAGTAGACTAACAATAAAAAATCACTTAATTTTGATTACCCGAACCCGAGAAATGTTTCTAACATAGAGGAGTTGCTTTCCTACCTTGAACCTATTTAGTTTTACCTAGATATTCTTATAAATACGGCCATTATGGACAGGTACGCATTCACCAAAAATCACCGGCTAGTTAGCAACTTAAGAAGCTACCTTTATATCCTATTGTCTTTAAAAATAACTTCAATGATTGTTTTGTTCTTTCACATGTACTAAAGATCTTTTATCTAGAAAAATAGTGATACTAATAACTTGTACAATATATCTTTGTTAGAGAATATTAAGTCTAATTTCGGAGAAATCGTTGGATATTACGTCAAATTGTTGCGAGTTAATGGAATTAATTGAAATGGAGAAATTTTGATTATTGATGGGTGACTGGTTCTACTAACGCCGTTAAAAGCTTTCCACATTTCTTTCACTATTTGCTCTTAATTTTTTGCACTGGAGAAGATCGTTAATTATTTGAAGCCTGTTTTTTTCTAGCAATGCCAACAGATTTAGATTTAAGAGCCATTTATTTATGCATGCCTTGGGGTTTTCTTGGTACAGATTTCCTTAGAGTAAAGGCCACTTCATCATTAACAGCAAACAACTGTGTTGAAGGAAGGAGAAGGAGCACTGACCTCCATTTAATATTTAACTTCTGCTTTTAAACTATAAAAAAAGATTCGTCGTGCTCAGCGCTTCTTTCTATAAATGAATCGGTAAATGATTTAATAAGTTCTACATAAATATGGTTCTCGTTTAACCCCAAGAGGAAAAAGCATACAAAATTATAATATTTAAGCTATATATCAATAATGCTTTATTTGATGAAAATTGGCTTCGGGATAATTTTTTAAACTATAATCCAATAAAAGTCGCAACTTAATTAAATCTAGAAGTTTCGGGTATATACCCAGATTGTATTTCTAAAAGTAAACCAGATAGATTACACAATAACATACACATATTGAATAATACAGAAAATATAGTAAATGGGTAAATTTTCTCACATTTGTCTTTGTATCATAGATTTCCTGTTTAATTTCACTTTAAATACAAAAGTTCCAAAAATATATTGTTTAATTATTATTAATATCAGTGAATATTTGTTGTAGGATATCATCGGTGGTAGCAAGTTTAGCGGCTCCTCAGCGATCCGATCCAAATGGAAACAACGATTCGGGTTATGCGCCAAGTCAATCAGACAACATCACCATAGACAGTCCCAGGAAGGCCAGAAGCGTTTCGAAAAAGAACGGAGCTGCTCTTGACACTGAACTTAGGTACGTGTTTAGAAATTATTTTATTGATTGTTCTAAAAATTATATGTTTTATTCAAATCGTAACAGCTATTGATGCAGATTTCTGCCACAACTGCAAAATGCAAAATAATCTGAAAGAAACAGCCAAGCTATTATGCACAAATAAATCTTATCCCACAATTACAAAAACCTGAAGGAGCCAGATTTTTCTATTTGTCGAGAAATACAGCGAATGGTGATTTAAAATTTGGGTTATAGAATTCTAAAATGGATTTTGCTAGAATGGAATTTTCTTTTATTTGATATAAATAAACAGATAAAACGAATATAAATAACACTGTTGTTTCATTTACTTTATACTCTCCACGAAACCCATAAAACAAACATCGAAGATAAATCTAATTCTGGAAGTTTAGAAGATGTTACAAATATTTGAAAGAAAAATTAGATTGATTTTAACTCATCGCTCTTAATTGACAAATGTTTTAAATCTGAAAAATTAGTAAAAAAAACATTATAAAAACACAAAGAATATTAAATATGTTTGTGTATCTATCATACAGTTTCTGCACTTTTGCATAGAAATATTACTTCTTATACTTTTAATTTTCTTTTTTTTTTTAAATATATACAAATAAACAGACAATGTTTCCATTTAATTAAAATTCTACAAATATAGCAATCGAAATAAATAAAGTAAACAGGTGCGTAGGCGTTTAAATCTAACTGGAAAAGGGCTATTAGGCAATCAGAAATTATAATTATACTGTATTGTAGATACTGTGATTATGAAATGAAGGCGTGTAAATAAAGGGACAAAATCCTCTTTAATTCCATTTTCAAATCGATACCACCAACAAAAATAATGTCTCTGAAATCTTTCTTACTACACGTTTTTTAAAGTACAAGTATAGTGATTTACTTATTTTTTATTCTCGAAATCAAAGAAGTAAATTGAAATTTTGATTTTTTTAAAGTTGTTTTCTATCATATTTATGTTTATTTTTGCTTAAAATTTGCAAAAGAATATTTTTATTTAAAAACTTAAAAACTTATATTACTCTAAAAATACAATTTTACATGCAATAATAAAATTTTATAAATGTAATTATTGTCATGTTTTTTCTTTGTAAATCAATCAAATGATAATAACAACTCGACGTAAACACTCGAGGAGCTCTGCTTGATAGGTCAAGCAGTGTAATATTCATAATATTCATAGGCACTGCAAAACTAATCGCCGCAAATCCAATTAGGACTATGATGGGATGGTAGAGGCAATGTTTATAGATGAGGAAGTGCCCAGGATTATTCATCTTGTTGCCCTCTTTCGGACTCATCTCGTTATACATAAACACACACACATATCCCTTAAGGAGAAATCGCATTTTCTACGTAGTGCTTTATCAGATTTTCCAATTCTGAGATCATACTGCTTAAGAAAATCTAGTTTAATCTAACGAAAATAAAAATACCGTACTAAGTTTAGAAACGCGGGGGAATGTACATAATTAATTCCTAAAAAGGAGATGACGTGGAGCGTGTATCAGTTATAAATATAAATTTAAAATTTAAAACATTATTTTATTTACAAGATATTCAAGATGTACCAGAAAGTTAACACAATTAAACATATAAATTAACTTGTTATCACTTTCTCCACAGTTTAATAAAAATAATAAATAAATTGTGGATAAAGTGCTTGTATGTTATTTTTTATTGCATCATCTTCACGTAACTCTCGATCAATATTACATTAAACAGTTTAATTTCTAAAATTCATGAAAAAAACTTTATCAGATGATAAATTAAACTGTAAAGACTACTACTACTACTACTACTATTAAAAATTGGAAGAAACGGTGGAGAAAAAGTTTAGTCCTTTGGATTACTATAAAATATGAAAAAAAAATTATAGAATTTGAGTAAATTTTACTAAAAAACTCTAGAAACTCAAAAGATAAAATAAAACCAAATTTAAATAAGTTTAAGCAAGACATAATGAACAATTAACGAAATATAAAATGTTTCTAAAATAAAAAACTAAAAATTAGAAGAGTAATTATTACTGGATAATTCTAGAAATCTAGTAAGATCAAATGGAGGAAAATTCCAATAAAATATAGAAAAAGTTACTAAAAAAACTTAATATATTTTCTCGAAAATTGTAGATAAATTCTAGATGACATAATTTGAAAAAAAAATATAGAATTCCCGGAAAATTCTTGAAACATTCTAGACATAAAAAATGCAATCAAATTAAGCAAGTAATAGAAGTAAATAAGAGAGAACGCAACAAAGAGAAAGTTCAATTAGAAGTTTCAGAATATATTACCGCTAACCCTTCTATTAGACCCAATTCTATCAACCACTTCTTAAATATCTATCCCCTCTCAAAATACATCCTACGGCTTATCAAATTTAAAAGGCAATTGTACAGAGACATACAACTGGAGGAAACAACTGAACTTAGACAAAAATTTAATAAGCATTAAAACACTTATAAATTATTTCAAGACGGACGTTTGGATAAAAACATTAAACTAACAATTCAAAAGGGAACAAATTTTGGTCGGAGATCAAAAACTTAGTAGCTACAAAAAAAGATATTTTACAGAAAATCTTCGACCCGTTAATTAACGAGACTTTTACAGACCCTGACGTAATTGCCCAAAAATTTGTTAACAATTTTAACATGAACTATTCAATGACACAAACCAGACAAACTCTTTTACAGATTAAAAAGAGAGAAAAGTATAGCAACTGGACATGACCATATACACAGATTCATTCTAAAATTATTTCCAATCCACATACACAACCACATCTTTAATAACATCAACTTTCTATATAAAAAACAATAATTCCCGGGTGTTTGCAAAATAGGAATTGAAATATGTATCCTTAAACGCGACCAACCCTCTAATTTATTATCCAACTACCGTCTCATCACACTCTTACCTGTTATTGGAAAGATTTATGAATCCCTCCTCAAGAACAAAACCCTCTCTCTAATATCCAATCACCAATTTTCTTCCCCGTCTATCAACTTCTCTTCCACTCACTATCCTTGCCTCAAACATGCAAACATCTCACCTTCAAGGCAGAGCTTCTGCAGCTCTACTTTTGTATGTCCAGAATGTATTTGACTCTTCATTATTAAACAATTCTTCTCAAACAGATTCCTAAAAGCAAAAATCCATAATTTTCCCAAGGCTCTCCTCTCTCGCCACTGTTATACACAAATGTTTGCGTTGTTGCCTATAACCCTGATCCTCTCTACTTTAATCCATCCAAATATCTTTTGCAATTTGCTGATGATATCTCCCTTATCACACATGCTTCCACACTACCAAAAGCCCTTCAATTCCTTCAAGAGATTTTTGACTCCCTCCAAAAATGGTTTGCATTAGCAAATCACAGCTCCTAATTCCTTATTATCGTACCAATAATTCACCTCACAAAGTCTTTATTTCCCAAACTATGATCCCTCCGTCACTTTCCGTTAAGTACTTGGTTATAACCATAGATCTAAAAATCAATTTCAAAAAACACACTGGCATAATAGAAAATAAAATAACTTTTAGTACAAAATGCTTCAAAAGCTTAACTTACCAGAATAATGGGATTCATACCATTAAAACCGGCTCCTCTGCGATACCACTTTAGTTATTCTCATTCAAGAACGCCATGGAAATCGGTTCTATGAAAAATATCTCCAAAATCCCTTTTAACTTCCACATATTATCCTAATATTGTCTTCCTAAAAACCCCAGTATAAACCCTAAATTTAAAAACCCTAATTCAACCATATTTGATTTCATTTCATAGTTTCATTCATCCACCCATTAATGAATGACGCCATATGACTGGACAAAACAAGGCAGAAAGACATCTCGTCAATAGTCTTTTGACAAACTAACACACTAAAACATCATTATTCATTATATACTATTTAAATGTTAATGTAAAAAATTTGTCAATAAAAATGTGTATTATTATTAGGTGAGTATTAAAGAGATGTTACTTAAATATTCTAAAATAAATAGAAACTAAATTGCTAGAAAATTCTAAAAACCTTAAATATTTATTGTAAATAAGTCATAGATTACAAAAAAGTAAGTTAAATAATTATAGAGAATGTGACAAATTCTTGAAAATATATAAGATAAATTAAAGAGAATTTGCTAGAATAGAAAAACTTTGATTTTGGAATTTTCCAAGAATAATGCAAAAATAGTAAAAATTTCTTAATAAATTAAAGATAAGTTACTCCAAAATTTTAGAATAATAGAAAAAATTGTTTTTTGTTTGATGATGTAATTTGAAAGAAAAATTTATAGAATTAATAGAAAATTTGCTAAAGTATCTAGAAATTTGGAAGATAAAATTTACGAAAACATTGCTAAAAATAAAATGAATAATTAGAATTGCTAAGTTATAGTAATTTGAAAATAAATTCAATAAAATATAATAATTTTAATTATATTTCTTAAAAAAAAATGAAAGAACAGTTGCTGATAAATTCTAGAAAAATTAAAAATAAATTGTTGGCAATTTTTATAACCCGCAGAAATTTCGAAAACAAATTAATGAAATTTTAGAAAAAAAACAACTGAAAAGTTCTTGAAATTTAGAGGATAAAATATTTAAAAATCCAATACAATAAAGCAAAAAATAGTGGAAAATAAGGGGACACGAAGGAAAACTTGCTAGAAATACCACAAGGATTTATTGGCAAAAGTGCAATTCAAGAAAATTTTAATAAAATAACGAAAAAGTAATTAAAAACTCTCAAATATGGAGAAAATTTAATATTATTTTAATAATTTTCGAGAAAAATTTGCTGAAGAAATTCTAAAAATCTATAAAAAAATGCAATTAAATTTTCAATTCGTTCAAGAAACAATTAGTTTAACGTCCTCGAAAATGAAAGGTAAAAATTTTGGGCCTCACGAAGATGATATAATGTCACGAAAACATTACTAACAAATGGTAGAAATTTGGAAGATATAATACAACAAAGTTCCAATGAGATTAAGCAAGAAATAATTAAAAATTAATGAAGAATAGATGCGTTGTTTCTTAAAAATTCTAGAAAAATACAAGTGTAATTTTTGCATAATTTTAGAAACCTGAAAAGACAAAACTCAAGAAAGAAAGAAGTCTATTTTATTAATGTTTCCTCCTAAAAATCCCTAAACACATTTTCATTTCAATCTATAAATCCCTTAATATATATCTGTCATGCTGACAAAAACAGCCAAAACGTCTCCCATAAAAAGGGATCAAAATATAAATACAAGTATTTAAAAAAAGAATAAAGGTGTCCAAGAGGATATTTACACCCTCATCATCATGGACCAATAGAAGGGTTAGAGTGGAAGAACGTCGCAGCTGCACGAACTCCGCCCAGCTTCATCCAGTCAAAATTTTTGTACGTTTTGTTTTATATTTGTGTATATTCATATGTATTTATTTTTTTGGGATGAAAGCTAAAGATTAATAAACATAAACATTAACATAAACATAAACATCCTATAAAACAAAAATCCTACAATCATTCTCTAGATTATTGCCCCGAAAGCAAGGAGCAAACCCAAGAATTCCCACTATACTTATAATCTTTATTGAAACGATATATTTCATCCCGATCCAACACACTTCGATCCCATCACATATCCTCTTCTATGTACGGATGACAACGTGCTAACAACACATGCATATATGCCCTTCACTACCATAAACTCGCCTCAAATAACATTAACCTCTTTACAAAACTAGTTCCGCAAATGGCGAATGATATAAACCCTACAAAATCCAAACGTTTATTCTATTTTACCAAATTATCTCTTCTTCTCCCAAAATAACCAAAATCTCAGCCTCTCACAGCTGCAAATACTTGGGAATCCTATATTATCATAAACATTCTTCAAACTATATGCCCTATCTATTAAAGTCAACGTCAAAAAAAAAACAGCGGCCAATATTAGAATACCTATTATTAGAAAAAGGTCATCAAATGCCGTCCTTTTACTCTGTATCGTTGCCTAGTGACAGAAAGATCCGCACTTCGAATCCTTGCCAAAATTAGACATCTAAGTAATCCTCTCCTCGACTTATCTAAACTACTGTAGGAATCCACCCAAATAATTCCCATTACCTAATGTGCATTAGTCGTAAGTACAAAGTTTATTACCAAACCTTTCAACCTAATCCTCGTGGATAAATACTGTATTCACTGTATTCCCAATATCCCCTCATAATTCAAGCACCCCACAAACACTCTTCGACAATTTATTAGATCGCATCATTCGGAAGAATTCATGAAATACAAGAAAATTTTAGTAAAATAAAGAAAATGAAATAGTGAAAGAAAAATTTAACCTTCTGGAAAATTTGAGAGTACTCGAAGATTATGTAATTTGGAAGAAAAGCTCATGGAATTCATAGAAAAAGGCTTAAAAAAAGTTCATAGAAAAATTAAAAAAGATAGAAAAAAATTGCACTAAAATAAAAAATAACAGATGAAAACCTATTGGATAATTTTAGAAAAATAAAGACAAATTTCGGAAAAATCTAGAACACTTCCGAAAGACATAATTTGGAAACAAATCATGGAATTTGGTATTACTGAAAAACTGTAAAATTTTGGAAAATAACATACAGGATAATTTTAATAAAATAAGGCAACAATATTGGAAAATTAACGAAAATATGGAAAACGAAGTTACTAGAATGTAAATTAAAGGCAAATTGCTGAGATAAATCCGAAAAATTACATTATATGGAAGAGGACTTTATGAGATCCATTTTTTTCTTATAAAAATAAAGAAATTGTAAAAAATTTTCAAAAAGTAGAGGAAAAGTTACCACAAAATTTTATAAAAATAAAAAAAAGAACTTGCAAGAAAAATTTAGACACCTAGCCTATGATGTAATTTGAAAGAAACGTTAATCGAAATTATGAAAACACTGCCAAAACCTTCTGGAAATTTAGAATATAACATATAAGAAAATTCCAATAATATAATCAAGAAAAATGGAAAAAAAATTGTAGACAAATTCTAGATGACCAAATTTGAAACAAAAATTATAGAATTCCCAGAAAATTGTTGAAATATTCTAAAAATTTTTGAGATAAAATACAAAAAAATGAAATTAAATAAAACAAGAAATAGTAGAAAATAAAGAAGAATTAAAGAGATAGAAAATTCTAAAATAAATGAAAACGAAATTGCTAGAAAATTTTAAGAAGGTTTATTAAAAAATAATTCATGGAATACAAGATAATTTAAATAAAATAATGATAGAAATAGTGAAAAATTCTCAGATATGCAGAAAACGTTACTGGAAGTTGTAAAAAATTTCAATAACTAGAAAAAAAATTAGAATAATTAAAGAGATTTAAAAACATTGGACTCTTGGAAGAAGATTTTCAAGGATAATTTGCTAAAGGAATTCTAGAAATCTAAATTATGAAATTCAATTATATTTTCAATTAATTTAAGAAACGAATAATTATAAGTTCATGAAAATTAGAGATAAACATTCTGTGCCCCTCGAAGATGATTGCTAACAAATTCTAGAAATTTGGAAGATAAAATACAACAAAATTCCAACAAGAATAAGCAAAACGTAGTGGAAAATTAACAAGGAATGAATGCGATGTGTCTTACAATTCTAGAATAAGAAGAGTATTGTTGGATAATTTTAGAAATCTGGAAAGACAAAATTCAAAAAAATTTCACTAGAATAAAATAAGAAGTATGCTTAATTAATGTTCCTTCTGGAAAAAGCACTTTCCCATTTTAATCAAAGAATTTCTTAGTAATCGATCCTGTAAATAAAAATCTGACAGTTATTCTCTAAATCAATAATCTTGCAGCAAAGTGTACCAAAAGGACCACGAATCTCAACCATACTTTATAATATTTAATGACACAATATATTCCAGCCTAATCAATCACACTTTGATCCCATATTATATCCTCTTCTATTTGCGAATCATGGAAATCATGGAATTTACCATTTGCTAAAAAACTGTAAAATATACAAGACAAACGAACGAGTATTTATTTATTTATTTATTTAACTAAATAACGGGTATCCCCAATTTACAATAATAATAACATAAAATAAAACTTAAATAAACTTAACCTAAGGTAACGTATTTTAATCCTAATTAAACCAAATCTAACTAACAGATGTACGTTAAATCAAATAAACAAATTACAATAAAAGTAACGTATCTAATACATATATACACATATCTTTACGCATATACATTAATATACATACATACATACACTTAATCCTAAATGATCAGAGTTTATTCCTAAGCATCCGTTTAAAATTATTAAAATTTGAATCAAAAATATTTAACCAATAATATGCACTTAAATCATTGGCTAATCTAAGCATACGACTAATAGAGTTATTGTAGGCGAAATTTGAATTAAATTGATTTATAAAAAATATATTATTGCTTCTTAAAACATTCGAGTAACTTGAAGCAATTAATTTAATGTGTGACAACAAAAGTGAAGAATTTATAGAAGAATTTAGTATTTTATGTAATGTGCTTAGGTCAAAAATTGATCTACGAACTTCCAGGGTATGCATCTTCAAAAGAGTCATTACCAAATCATAGGAACCTTGAACATGTTTAATTTTGTATTTAAATTCAATAGATCGCAAAAACTTCTTCTGTACATTCTCAATTCTTTCAATATCCACTAGTAGATAAGGTGACCATACAGGAGACGCATACTCAAGGTGACATCTTACAAGTGAGCAGTATAACACCTTAAGACATTCAGGATTTAACTCCCTAGACAGATGCCATATAAAACCCCACATTTTTCTAGCTTTATCGCAAATTGAAATTATATGATTTCTGAATGTAAGACGACAATCAAATAAAACACCCAAATCTTTAATAGTATCTATTCTTGCCAAAGGAACCGAGTCCAATAAATACTCAAAATTTATCTTGGTTTTAGTTCTAAAAAATGATATAACATTACATTTCGAAACATTTAAATTTAGGTGGTTAACCATACACCATGCATTAATATTATCTAGGTCATTTTGTAATCTTCTACAGTCCTCAACAGTGTTAATCACCTGATACAATTTTAGATCATCTGCGTACAACAGGCATTTCCCAAAAACTACATTGTCCACGAGATCATTAATAAATAATAAAAATAAAATCGGTCCAATATGAGTGCCTTGAGGAACCCCTGACGTAACTGGGATTTGATATGATACATAGTTTTTGATTTTAACTTGTTGAGTCCGGTTATTTAGAAATGAATTTAACCACGTCAGAATTGTGGTATCTATGCCTAGCAATTTTAGTTTGCGAAGCAATATCGTATGGTCCACCCTGTCGAATGCCTTGGAAAAGTCAGTATAAATAGCATCGACTTGTTTGCGCTTGTCCAAGGCATCCGACAAGAACTGTTTAAACTCCAAAAGATTAGTAGCAGTAGACTTGCCACACTGAAATCCATGTTGGGTACTCGAAATAACTGGGCGGGATATCCATGCCAAATAATCACTCACCAATTTATCAAATAATTTGGGAATCGCCGATTGTAAAGAAACGCCACGGTAATTCGTAGCCATTCCTCTGTTCCCACTTTTAAAAATAGGATGCAAGAAACATATTTTCCACATATCAGGAAAAATTCCTGAACCAAGAGACTTGGTAAATAACAAATGAATGGGCAAACATAAAGAATATACGCAGTTGAGTAACAGATATGTTGGTACCCCATCAGGGCCAAGAGAGTATGAATTTTTTAAAGATATAATATTATTAAAAACATCGGCGACGGAAATAGACAATTTTAAATCCAAGACTTGTTGAGTATTTGCAATAGAGATTTGAGAAACATCAATTTTTGTGTCATTTTTATATACTGTCGAAAAGAAATCTGCGAATAAATTTACGATATCCTGTCCCTCTTCTCCAACTTTATCGTCATATTCGATATTTTTAGGAAAGCCATATTCCTTTCGAGATTCATTGGCAAATTTCCAAAAAGAACGTGGATTAGTGAAAAGATTTGATTCAACCCGTTTTAAATATTCCATGTACAGCTCGTTAGATAGTACTTTACATTCATAACGTACATTACTAAAAAATAAGTAATCTTCTTGACGGCCTGTAGATTTATATCTTCTGTGTGCTAATTTCTTCCTGCGGAGTAAATTAATTAGATTTCGATTAAACCAAACTGGATAAGTAGATTGTTTCCTTTTTAAAACTGTTGTTGGAATAAACAAATCCATGCCTGTGTATAGCACGTCGTAAAAGTTTTTTGTCGCGATATTTATATCAGAATTGGACAGAATATTATTCCAGTCAACTTGTAATAAATAATCGTTAAGACCGGAATAATTTCCATATTTAAATAGATATACAGTCTCGTACGTATCTAGTGTTTCATTAAATGAATTAATAGGAAATGATAAAGCGTATGCAAAATGGTGACGACAAGAGTTGAGTAAAACATCTTCGGCTAAGGAGGCAGATATATGAGCACAATCCGTAAAAAATAAGTCAAGAAAAACTCCTCGTGAATTCGGTATAAAATTAATTTGATCTAAATTTAAGAAATTATATGAATCAATAATTATCTGAGATTGTGGACTGGGTGATTGTAGTGCATAACCATTAGCATTCCAAGAGACCGAATTTAAATTAAAGTCACCACAAATTAAAAATTTATGATTATTATATTGACTACGTAAGGATTCGACAACATTACAATGATTTTCATATCTTAAAACGGAAGATCCTGGAGTAATATAAACACCGCCGATCATGTATTTTGTGTTATCAATAGTGATGGAAATAAATAGATGTTCAATATTCGGATCGGCTGATATCAGGGTAGATTTAAAGCAACATTTTATCGCAATTAGGATGCCTCCCCCTCTTACATTGCTACTAATAGATCTGTCGACCCTAAAAATGTTGTAATTCGGCATCTGTAATTGACTATTGAGAAATTCACCATAAAGCCATGTCTCCGTTAAAATAATAACATCATAAATACTGTTATTAACGTTTAACATAAATTCTTTTAATTTAGTTCTCATACCTCCTACATTATGATAATATATTACAAGTTTTTTGGAACCTCTGAATTGCTCACATGAGTTATGGAAGATATGTAGGGAACGTCATTACGATATTTAATCGTAGGATCTTTCTCCCCATTTTGAATTCTGGATGAAAGTTGAGATTTAATCATATTAAAATATTCTCTTTGTTTGAGAGTCCGATCATTTTTAAAGTGTAAGCGAGTATTGTTGTTTTTAGAGTTAGATTTTAGAACTACTTTAGCAGATTGTTCGTCATGGAAAATAATTTTTACAGGTCTACAGGGTTTTTCGGCTGATTTCTTTCCAATCCGAAACACTTTGGCAGGCTTCACGTTGACTTCCACTGATTTAAGAATATTATCAATTGCTTGAAAATCGTCTTTGATTCTGTCTTTCACTTCTACTGATTTAGATTCCTCTAAGTTATAAAGTAAAACATTACACTTTCGTGACCGTCTATCTTCTATTTCCTCAATTATCCCCGTCATATTAGAATTCTGAATTAAAAATTGATCATTTTGTTCTAATTTCGATATTCTGTTTTCAAGATCATTCATTCGTGAAGAAATAGAGTTAATAATTTCTATTTTGAATGCGTTAAATTGTTCTGAAATCATTTTATGTAATGTTTCTAGTGATATAGTAATCATATCACTTGGGACTGCTTTATCAACGGGATCAGTGCATTTACAACAAACCCATTTAATTTTTGAGTTAATTATGTATGAAATTTCAACTTCTTTCAAACCTGAACAACGAATATGTATAGATTTACTGCATTTACCGTTACATTTTATATACGGTGTATTGGGAGTAACTCCTTGTTCACATATACCACATTTATTAACCATTATAATTTAATTTCCTTAATTAATAAGTAAAATATGAATTTATTTCTTCAAACAAAAAGTAAAATGGGAATGTATGACAGGGACACACTTTTCACGCCCACGCGGTCTTTCGTGGCGACTTCAAATTAGACATACAAGGTGTAAATAGACCACGGAAGGAATACAAACGAAAACAAAAGTATAAGATATTCGCAAATACAATTAAGAATTCTTTTATGTTTTTACTAGGGAGATTAATTCCGTGACTCGGCAGGAGAACAAAAAACGAGGAAACAATCGAGCGAACGGGCTAGAGGTAGTGCGGCACTTACTGTTTAACCGTTCCTACGTTTGAACCTCTGGATAGATTTCATTCAAATTTACACAAGACACTGTTAGCACTATGATATATGTAACTTGTAAAATTCACTAATAACTGTTTACTACACACAGAAAAAAAGCGCTACAAACTCAGAGCCCACATTAGAAGCGTGTATACGGTTTACGGCCACGACAACAATGGAAGCAAAGATATTACAACAAAAATTCTAACCGAATTGCTGAAAAAATCCGCTAAAATTACGATATACCAAAGAGAAGTTCCTGAAATCGAAAATAATGACAATTTCTCAAAACAGGAAATTCTAAAAAAAAGAATCTGCTAGAAAATTTTAGATACCTCGCCTATGATATAATTTGGAAGAAACATCCATGAAAATCACAAAAACATTGCCAAAACCATAGAAATTTAGAAGATAACATTACAATAAAATAAAACTTAAAATGTTAAGTTTTTTCTCAAAAACTGGTAAAAAAAAAATACTTGAAAACAACTAGTGAAATAATAGACAAATTGCTCTAAAATTCTAAAACACTTGAGAAAGTCCTAGTTTGGAAAAAGAATCATGAAGATCATGAAAAATTTTAAGAACTTAAAAGTCAAAATACAAAAAATTCAATTTAACAAAACAGAAAAATTCTAGAGATAGAAAAGAGAAATTCCTGAAAGATCAAAGAAGACGAAATTTGAAAGAAATTTCCCCTAAAAATTGAAGAACAATTACTGCAGAGTTCTAGAAAAAATGGAAGAGAAATTCCTAGAAATTTTCAAAACATATTCATGGAATTTATAAAGCAATATAAAAAATTCCATGAAAATTTGAAAATGTTCCCCGATATTAGTTTAATTTTTTTCTCAAAAAATGGAAGTAACATCAGTGAAAAGTTATAGTTCAATGAAAGAGAAATTGCTGGAAATTTGGAAAAAATATTTATGGAATTTCTAAAACAATATAAAATGTTGGAAAAAATAACATAATCTAGACAGAAATGGTGGAAATTCCTTAAAAATTTAAAAATGTTTCTCGATATTAATTCAATTTATGGCAAAATGGGATAAGAAATGCGAAAGAAATCTAAAACTGCTTGACAAAGCTCTCACTGCTTAGAAGGGTAGTTGCTGGAAACTTTCTATAAAATTTGTCATATAAATTTCTTTATAAACATTTTGTTTATATAATAGAGGGTGTATTTTGCATATTTTCCAGAAGGTTTTATTAACGTATTATTGAAATTATTATTATATTATTATATTTATTGAAATTAAGAAAGAATCTAAAGATCTATTTATCTCCATCAAATACGCATCAGTTAACAAACCACACTATTTTGTTTTTGCGTCTTTGGTGGAGATCTATTTAGATCTAATGATCTTTATCAGGATGCTAACATAAAACTGTGAGTTATAAGGGAAGGGGGTAATCAATTAAACAATATTTTTAATATTTTTGCATAAAGACCGTTAAGAGATAATTTACCCACAGTTTTAAACAAGTGTCGTGATAAAGATCATCGGATTTCAAAAGTTATTCTCTTTTTAATAATAATAAAAATTTAATAGTTTTATGTAACAGAGTTTTCTAAATAAAAGAGCTAATTTACGCTCATTAACATTTTTGATATTTAGAGAGCTTCAAGACATATTGACATAGACTCATTGTTTTAAACAAGCTTCTAATTTTTCCCAATATAATTAACAATGTACATTCAGAAAAAGCTCAAGCGTCATACTTTTACAGACATTAGAATTATATCATCTATTATTAATACGTTTTCAATTAAAAATATGTATGTCAATAAAAACAAATTAAGTACGTGATTGAAATGAAATATATGCATGTTATATAAATGTATACTGTGACGTATATTGGCATCTGCGTCAAATTAACTCGTATATGAAACCACAAATATTATGCATATTTGCACATATGAAACATGCGGTATACATTTCATATATGTTGATGATTTGCATTAAAATCATCATCGCATTAAAATAAATTGTCCGCAACACATCAACAAAAAAATTCAGTGTCTGCGAGTACTGCTACATTTTAATTAGCAGTTGTGAAATTAATTAATTTTCAGTCAAAACAATCGAACATTACATAGCCATTATCTTCGAAATAGTAATTCGTGGTGTAATTAAATCGAGACTCCAGAATTAATTGGATACGTTCGAGGAAAATGATAAAAATCTGCTATATTTGCTGCAGGAAGTTGCTATTCATCTGATCAATATTTAATTCGCCATCGACTAAATGAAATTGCGCCGTAAAACTACAGCAAAGCTGTATTTTAAAAACTAAACGATGAAATAAAATGGAATTGGAAGTTTAACGAGTTTGACTGTTCGGGTAAACTTCTCCACGGTGACGGAACTGTCGTCACAAACGTTCGCCAGTGTTTCGCCACGATAAGGTTACAAAAGTTGATAATAAAAATAATGTGTGTTTCCAGTTGATAAGCATTCCATTACCATTTTAGTAGTGATTCTAGTAAATTGCATCAACGTATGATAATTTGAAGTAAACATTTAATATTTCATAGTTAATAGAATAAAGAAATAATACAATCTCCCTTAATGTTGATTGATGAGTTACGTGGAGATATAATAATATTAAATAAAATAACTTGTAATAACTGTAAACTGTGGTGAAAGTTATTAGAAGTTACTTTATTTAATACCATCTACCTTGTTTATAATGAAATATTCATTTTGAAAACCAGTTAAGCAGTGGAATCTTATTATTTACGTTACATAGTCTACTTTGGAGCTATTTTATTTTGTGAATCATGTTTGCATGATACATTATTTCAGTCAACATTTTTTTACAAATATTTTACACTTTCCCTTAAAATTTGATACAATTTATCAATTCATCTAGGGCATTATGTAATTTGGATTTAGAAAGAGACAACAATTCTTCCCTTTAGAGTGCTCGAAAGTATTCTACGAGAGCAGGACTAGTTAATTCAAAGCGATCAAGTTTTACCTGTTAAAAATATATAATTTTACATTTACTTCTATTGGTAAACATAAATGTAAGTTTAAAACATAATTATTGAGCATTTTTTGAACGAACAGTTTGTTTTTTTAGTTACAAACATAAATTGTAACTAAAAAAACAAACTGTTCGTCGCTGAATTATTCAGTTAAAGTGCAAACAATCGAATTCGAAAGGGCCATTTCATACCTCCTGTGTGTGTATGAATATACGAAGCCTTGAGGGAATTTGAAACTTGTCCCTTTTGCGTCCGGGCAACATGCAATAAAATTGGAACTCTCGTGTACGCTGAAATTTTTAAACGTTGTTCAATCCAGTTGTATCGCCCAGAATTCGGAATATGCTACATACAGTTTCCATTATTGTTTAACACTTAATGCACACATTCAAAATCGAACATGTTCTATTAATTGAGATATCATATTGATCAAGTTTAATTTTATACACTTCTGTGATATTTAACGATTATATAAAATCATCAAAGTAGCTATTAAATTAATTTTATATTAGTAAAATTTATTCTGTTTCTTTTATATCTAGACATGTATTTGAATACATTGATAAAATATTAATCTTGCTTTTTAATTGATTCAAAATTGTACAGTGAAAAGGGGCTTTTATTCTTTTATTTAGAATTCAATAATTTTATTAGTAGTAGCAAATTATTAAAAACAAACTCATAATTATATATTCGTAAATAGCCTAATAGATACGAATTATTTATTTATTCTCTTTCTTATTTTTTTATAATGAAGTATTATTTTTACTAATCAATAATAGCCTTACAAACTTAGAATGTTTATATGTTAATGGAAATAATATTTCTTAATATAATTAACTCTGTATTACAATTTTTATAAAGCCTAACAGACATAAATTATTTCTCTTAACATTATTCTAATGAAGGAGTATCTTCATAAATAATAAATTGCTTTATAAATATTGTGATCCAAACAAAGCTGTAAATAAAATTAATACTATAGTTGCCGCATTCTTGACGGAAGATAATTCCATAATTATTTCTATTGATTAAAGTCTTGTTTCGTTCCATAATTGCTTTATCAGTTTCCTGACATATATTTCGACAATTACTTGTCAGTTTCAAAGGTGTACTATGATTACTGAAGAGGGGAATTTTTATCTGTCAGTTTATATAAACTAGGGTAATAATATAATTTTGTTAAATAAGACAATACGCTAAAATGATGTATTGGCTTAAAATGACCTCCTCTTGGTTGGGAAGGGGACATCCGTCCCACAATCGTTAGTTAAGGTTGACAGGGTGCCTACTGAGAAACAAGTGTTAACACCCATTAAAATGAAGTGTCGAAAAATTTATGAGATCCACACAACTCCAATCACGACACTCTTGCAGGTAGCGGAACGTTGCCCTTCACGACCCTTTACGTTGTAATGGTGCATATAATATAACACCAGTGATTATTTTAAGAATTATTTAATTTGTGCTTGGTATAATGCATTTTCTTTTAATATTGTTAGTAAGACATCGTAGTAGTTATATTGTAAAAAGTAATTTAAATTAAATTTTTATTTAATTTTCTAGAACGAACTGAAGGATTAAATACATTTTATTGTAAAAAGACTGGATTTTTGTTTTATGCCGAGTACATTATAAACACATTATTCATATTTAAATAATGTTTTGTGTTAATAAGTAGTTGATTACAAATTGACTTTGTTCATTTCACTTCATTTTTTATTTTAATCCCGGTCTAATTTCGGCAGTGGGCCATTATCAATAATAATGTACAAAAGTAATTTTAACAGGTTTATAAAGAGAAAAGGGTTTATATCATTGCAGCTCCCTATATAAGTACTCGTTTAAAAAAGAATTCATTTATTTACGGATGTGAAGTTAGCAATATATTCCAGCAATAATTTCGTTTGTCGAAAAACTATAATTACACATATCTCCAATCACCATTCTCTTGCAGGTAGTGGAACGTTGCTCTTCATGGCCCTTTACCTTGCAATGGCGCATGTAATATACACCAGTTTTAGGATATTTAATAGCATGCTAAATGTACCTAGTTTTATATGTATGAACTACTACACATGCTTTTATTAAAGTTAATTTTAAAAATTAATTTGCCATAATGACCTTATCTCGTCTTTAGAATATATATGAAATGAAAATATTATTGCGTACTCATTCACAATTATTTAAATGATTTATTTTGACTGTATTCTTTTCATTTATTATTGATTTCAAATGACTTTTTATTAATGAACTACATATTTGTAAAGGTATAAGTCCAATAATTTTATCACATATATGTTTTTCATTTAAAGTTAAAATATGTAAGTAGGTGTAGAGATCAAAAAAGAAATAAATCTTTAAAAACTTTAATTTATGCAATAAATTAATAATAATAATTATTATTATTATTATTTACATATTTTTAGTTTTGGTTATAATGGTCCGGGTAATATTACACGAGTTAATATTTTAATAATTATTTAATTTGTGCTTAGTGTAATGTATTTTCTTTTAATATTGTTAGTTAGACACTAATTATATTGTAAAAATACTGGATATTATATAATTTTCATAAAATTCCTAACTTGCGAGAAAAAAATTAAAAATGAATAATTTTTACATTTTTTGCCTATAGGAGTTATATGAAATGTACATAACAAGTAATTGTAGATAATCCAAAATTGAGCAAATTATTAAGAATAGCATTTTTGCCTAAACCTCATAGTTTTCGAGAAAAATATAGGGAAATTGCTATGATGGCCACATAACCATTTTGTATTGTTTGTATTTTGTACATTATTAACAAGTTTATAAATAGGGAGGGGTTTGTATCATTGTAGCTCCCTACATAACTACTCGTTTAAAAAGAAAGTAATTTTTTGGTGCAAATGTAGAAAATTTAATAAGTTTGGCCACATCACCATTTTATTATAATGTATTGCTAATTAAAAATTATAACTGATTAATGAAACAATATCTGTAATTTTGTTTTGATATTAGAAATAAAATGTAACTATTATTTCTTCCTTTATAACGTAATCTTACATGTTTTTAATTTAAATGAAAAAACACAAAACCATACTTTTGACGGTTTAATGTCATTATTAAGTGACACTAAACCGTCGAAACTAAGCCGTGTGTTATTATTATTTCACTTACACCTTTATATATAGTTCGTTAATAAAATGTCAAATCGATAATAAATGAAAAGAATACAATCAAATTAAATCATTTAAATAATTCTTAAAATAAACTTTTCTAAAAGTATGTGTAGTAGTTCATACATGTAAATATGTAATTACAGTTAAGAAATACGAAAAATAGTTATATTTAGCATACTATTAAATATCCTAAAACTGGTGTTATATTACATGCCCTAAAGAGCAACGTTCAACTACCTGCAAGAGGGTCGTGATGATTGGAGATGTGATGTCTCATAAATTTTTCGCACTTCACTTTTAATGTACGTTAACACTTGTAACACAGTAGGCACCCTGTCTAAGTTAAATAACGGCTGTGGGACAAAAGGGACGTTTCGACCAATGAATATTATCTTATGCGCATCACAAAAATTACTTTCCAAAGCATTTCCGATTGTTTGTTTTGTCTTCGGGTGCTTCGTACAGCTTTCACCAGGCAATAACTATTTCTCTGTGACATATCAAAACAATAGCACTTTATTATATGGTTAAATAGAACCAGAGAGTTTTTAATGTTTAAATATTAATGAATGATATCACCAAAGCATTTCTTTGAGGTACCTATGATGTTAGCTAACTCACCCAATTTCATTTTGCGGCTATTAAACACGATTTTACTGATTTTCTGGATATTTTTAGATTAATTACCTTATTTGACCTTTCTGAACGTGCTGCATCATTTGCGACTAAACTCAAAAAATTAATATTTAATGGTTGAATTCGGTGTAGCAGATGTAGAGTATTATCTATCAAACCCAGCTTCTGCAATGATTTTCTCATCAGGAAGCAATGTTTATTCAACACAATATTAATTTTAGCGTAAAATCATTTCGACAACTCTAACATGTATAAGAGGCAGTGAATGTCATGAAATTTTGAAAATATATTATGTATGCCGAAATAAAATCAGTAGAAATGAAGCAACAAATTATAAAAATTCTGGTATATTAATTTTCATAATTTGTAAAATTTGTAAAATAATTTCTAAATAAATATTTGGGTTTTAACGCTTGGTAATATTTATTACATAAGACTTAAAATCATTATTAATACATGAAGTGAAAGAGCAACACATACAGTAATACCTACGAGCTTACAAATTTTCAATATGAGCACCTTTCATCACACGGCATGTGTCACGTCGATAGGCCAGTTCCTCCCAAACTTTGTTTAGCATTTGTGGCAAAATGATACTAGCTTATGTAGTAGTTTATTTTCGTTAACTAGATTGTGGTTTTCCTTAATTCAATCATTAGTGATTGTCGATTTACTGCTTGTAGATAGTTCGACCACCGTCTCGGTCAATGTGTTTGCCATGTCGTCCATGTAGGAATTTTTTTCGATTGATCCACAGCACAATATTTTAATGTCAGGCCTTCTTCTTTTGGGGACACCATAATCTATCTATTTGGCCTTGAACTGCAAAACCTCTACCTCATCGCCACCTCGTTCGCATTCCAAACAACCTCGCCACTCATTGTCGACCATATGCTCATTACAGATCATCGCCAATCACTTGGCCCGTGTTCCATAGGCTTCCCAATCAACAGCGATCATCTACCCTTCTTCACTCTCGGTTCTCTCTTCAATTCTCCCCCCATTCCCTTCACCATTCTCCAGTGCGAACTGGAACGCCTTCCAAACCTCACTTGAAACCACTACCTCCCCTGACACTATCTTCGACAAACGGCATTGACTCCGCTGTTCAAGACATTACACTCATAATACAACAAGCCATCGACAAATACAACAAGCCATCCCTCCCCTCCAGCTACACCTTCCATCTTCTTCTCCCGATATTATACCTCATCTGCCAGAAAAGACAACTCTAATGACGAATTAAACTTCAGAAGCACCAACATGACAGAACTGAATAGAACTAACTAAATTCCGTAATTAAACTGCTTATCAAAGAATACAAAAAACAAATATGGCTACACACCATCGAGAATCTTGACCCTCAGTCCCCTGCACTTTTCTGAAAAACCTTCTGTAACCTTTCTTTTCGCCCCATCTCTCTCCATTACCCTTCCCTAATATCCTCCACTGGCTCCCCCAAGACCGATCCCACTAACATTGCTGAATGCTTCGCATCTCATCTTGCTAAAATTCAGCCCTCTATCAATCGTAAAATTAAGTTATATTTCAACCATCCTCATTTTCTACCTCTGATTGAATTCAGCCCTCTTAACCAACGATACTGATATCACACCTGAAAGCATCACTTCCCTACTTAAACTCTCCAAAAAATCCTCCCCAGGTCCCAATTGCATTCCTTACTGCTTACTTAAATACCCTTCACCTAATCTAGTCTCCTTTATTTGCACAATTTTCGCGCCTGTATTGCGACCGGATACTTTCCTATCCCCTGGAACTACTCAATACCATGAGCAAACTCCTTGAACGCATTATTCTCTTTCAACTCCTTGAATGGCTTCCGTCATGGGCACTCTGTCCATGACGCTGCAAATAGCGGCCGCATCACTACTTTTTTTTCGACATTCAAAAAGCCTTCGGGACCGTCTGGCACCAAGCTCTCGTCCTTAAACTACCTGAACACCCCTCTCCATCTTATCCGCATAATCAATTCCTTCCTATAAAAACGTCCCAACTCAGTTTCCTACTGTTCTGCAATATCTTCTCCTTTCACTCTGTGATGTGACGTTCCACAAGGTTCTGTCCTCTCACACTGCCTCTACACTCTATTTACTTACGACATCCCACCTCCCAAATCCTCTATAATATAAACCTACGCGGACGACACAGTATCCCCCGCAGAACCGTCTCTAAGTCTCTAATCATGAAAATGACATCATCTTCTTTACCAACTGGGCCAACACTTGGCATCTAACCATTAACTTCTTCAAAATCAATACACTATTTTCAGTCCTTTCAGTCAGCAATCACCCTATCCTTGCACAAAACAAATTGACTGCCTTGTCATCTTATACAAACATAATCTTAGACCTTCTGCTACCATTTAACAAATACGAAAAATAAAATCATTATTGGCAATACTTTCTCACTTCCTTAAAATCCAGCCACCTAAACCACACTTTCAATATTCACCTCCTCAACTACAAAGATTTCGTCAGACCTGTTTTTAAATTCACGCATAACTTTGTTACCTCCTCAATCTCCTCTCAGCTCGCCATCCTCTTCGCTACTGAATATCATCTTCACCGGAAATACTGCCTACCTTGACCCTTTGACACACTTCAATCAAACACATCTCCTCTGGAAAAGAAATCTCAAGACTGATCAGCAACTTAGCAACCTGTTCATCCTCCTCTAATACAATAAATACTCGCCGCTCAACCACGGAAAAAGCTCTCTTACCCCGCCGTCACAACTTACGCCTGCAAGGGCTGCTCTGGAGATGACCTTACCCCCAACGTAAACTTACGCCCCCAAGCTCGGTAACGAGTCTTTACGACCAAATACCTCGCCACCCTAATCCCTAAAAAATATCTATTATATTTAAATAACACAAGAAATGACAATACATAAAAGACATATAAAAAAATAAAAACTCCCTCTCGAAAAAAACCGATACTCTCCCTAATACTCTCGACTGCCATCTCCTGATATCTTGATATCATCAGGATCTACTACCGGTACCACAACAGTCATCACAAAAAGCTCACCCCACGTCCGCAAAGGCAAAAGCCTACAACGAAATTTAATCTACGGTGCCAAGACACGAAAGGAACATCTTGCTTCAAAATTAATTTGTTTGGTTCATCTTTTAATAATTGTATAAATAGCCATAGTTGTAGAGTATCCAGTTAGAAAGTGCCACTTACAATTGGTTCTCCGAACAAAAAACTTTCCGCCGAGATATGGTACAATTGAATGCTTTAATTTAGATGAGATATTATTAGTAGGATTATCTGAGCCCCACATGCGCACATTATGAGTGTCCGCATGTCTACTGATGTAGTTGGTTCCTACAGTCACTTAATAAGTATTCTGCAACAGAAATGGCAAAGTTAATAGATGCTTAAGAAATAAATGAGGCAATTTATAATCAAAGTTAGAATGCATTATTGAATGCTTATAATTTGTATTTGTATTTATTTATTTATCCAATATGCTTACACAATTCTTCCTAAATAAAAGATAATTCTACGAGTATTTACGAGAAAATTACTTGTAGAAACTCATCAAAATTGTTTGATCGTAAAAAATGGATATTTTGATTATTTTAGATTGAAGAGGCTGTTACTTGGTGAAACTCCAATATGACTTCAATTAATAAAACAGGAGTGTTTAAAGAGTTTTGATTTATTATATAGAGGCACTGTTACAACTATTTCAACACACCGTGGCTTTTTAGGCATAATTTTGTACTTAATGTGATTTAAGACATATGACAGCAACTATTAGTTATGTAATCCAATGCCAGGCAATGCTTTAGTAATAAAAGTAGTGGTTTTAACTATTAGCTCTTCTTGTATAATTGTTTTTTTTTATAATTGTGTGTAGTAATGCTCCTAGAAATTAATTTTTCTGCTGATTAAGGCGCATGCATTACTTTAAATATTATTATTTTTAATATATTCATGATGGTATCTTCTCTTGTTTGCACGTGCATGCATAAAAATTCAATTCACTTCATTCTCGGCGGGGAGCGGGCGATGAACGTTTTCAATTTTTCACTCAGCCACAAGCGAATATTAATGGCGCCAAAATGTGAAATATAGGCAGGAACGGGGGTAAAAGAAAGCGCCAGTTTGGCATGGAATTTCATTTTTAATATCAATATTGCACGGGCGCACGCCTCCATTTTTTTATGTTTTTGTATGTTTAGTGGATTCCGTAAATAATCGTTATGCGGATAAATATTCGCTTTTGTGTTTATACGTATCGCATTGTTGCGCTATATTTTTAAAATGTCTGGATGAAATTGTAAGATAATATTTGTTTATAAAATTAATATTCTGAATACTGAAGATATTTTTCAAAAAATAGTAGATTCGTACCTAAAAAATTAAAGGAGTATATTTTTTTGATAATTTCTATTATAGTTATTAACAAAATAAGTTCTACTCATTGAATATTTGTTATACTTAATATGTGAACAGAAGGAAAATAAAGTTTACTTTTATTAAACTTATAAACTCAAAGTTACCTATTTAAGGCATTATTATTTATATTTGACAAATTAATGTAAGTACAGTAATTATTAATTAATCCACAATGGTCTTTCAGCCTTGAAATGCCAATCTCAGTGTATCTCGTTAGCCAGTCTCTCATGATAATGAATGTTGTGATGAAATGTATTTAAAAGTTTTGTGTGAAGGGATTTTGGGTTAGTACAGAAACATGATGTAAATGGCAGAGGTATAATCATATAGAAGTTTATTAAAAGGGTTATATATAGGATTTAGGGGATCGCGGGATTTAGTTAATGTTTTTAGGGAAGATCCTTCGCTAGCTTGGATATTATGGATAGTAGGATTGTAGGAGTTGGAGAAAAGGATATTACAATAATCAAGAAGACGGTGAAAATTAATTTAATATTTCTTATGGCTATTTTAATTAATATTCTCTCTCTTCTGTAGGTTACGTGCCTGAATAGTTTAGCCCTAGTTCTAATTTTGGATTTGTACAAAGTTATGTGGTTTTTAAAATTCAGTTTTAATCTATGGCTACGCTAAGGTATTTTTATAGTAGAAAAATACATAGTTTTTTTGTAAATGAAAACATCGTGTACATTATTATTATTACAGTAATAGGGCATTAGGAATTGGCAATTATGAGTATTGATTTTATTTCGCCATTTTGCAAACCAGTGTTATAGGGAGTCAATAAGCTGCTGAAGGGATTGTAGAGCTTTAGGGGCTATGGGTACATGGAAAATTAGGGCTAAATCATCTGTAAAGGGGATATTTGGAAGGATTAAAGTAAAGAGGATCCTGATTGTAAATGTCGATGCAGAAAATGTTGTAAAGCAGTGGAGGTAGAGAAGATCCTTGAGGTAGACCTTGTTGAGGGATGAAAGGAGGGGAGAAAGAGTTTTTAATTTTGACTTTTAAGTATCTGTTTGTAAGGATTTGTTTAATGATAAAAAGTATATAGGTAAGAATTTTAAGCACGTAGCATTTGTACAACAAACCTTAATGCCAGATGGAATCAAAGGCTTTTTGAATATCAAGCTGATGACTTTCAAAATTTGTTGTTTGGGTGTTTGTGGTGAGCATAGTAAGTGTGTAGTTGATGGTTTTGCAAAGAAGCCGAATTGGAAATTGGGATGTGGTTAGAGATATAGAACAGTGTCGTTTTTGAGGAGTGGTTCGTATAATTTTCCTAGAATGGGAAATAGTTTGATAGGACTATAGGGGTTAAAGGGAGATCACGTTTTAGGAAACAATATCCTAATTTTCATTTGGAAAGAAAATACTGATTATGATAAATAAAATTAAGGATATTAATAATGTGCTCCTGTAAATGGGTTGGTAAGTATTTTAATATATGTCTATGGTACTAGGCCATGTCCAATCTCTGTATTTTGGCTTTTTTAAATGTATTGAAATAGTCTTTTTAAATGGAAAATATTCGTTGTACCAGTCATTAACAAATTAAAAGGTTTATTGGTCAAAATTAGAAGAACATAGGACCTTGAATAAATAAAGTTGAAATGGTCAACAAATTTACGTAATAATGTTTAGGTCAGTTATAGTATCGTTAGTTATAGTAATTTGTCCGTCTTTTCATATGTGCTGGGTTTTCGGTCCATAATTTTTTACCTCTCGAATCATTATATTTTTTTAAATCCAAGTCTCAGTCTTAGATTCTGTAAATACATTTTTTAATATCATAATTTACTTGATTAAATTTTTGTCGAAGTTCAGAAGTATCCTTCAATGACTCTGAAAATTTGTCTGAGGCGAAGGATATATTTTGAAGAGGAATGCCTTGTTTAATTGATTTATGAAGACCGAAGATAGTTGAATAAAACACGATAACTTTGTTTGTATAACTTGAAAATTTTTTATTGTGACTAGTTTCGACAAATTTAGCTTGTCATGTATAACGAAGTAGAAGCCTCCAACATATATAACTGAAGATAGTATTTGACAGTAGTGAAATACCTGTTCAAATATTTAAACAGAAAAATATTATACAGGGTAGGGATCCTAATATTAGAATAAAGGCAGACTTAACCAAAATGCAGAGGGCTCATCTTCGTGAATTAGGAGAAGAAGTGAAAAATCGCCGAGAACAAGGCGAGAACAATGTTTACATCAAATACGTCAGCGGACTTCCCGTCATATCGTCTGGAAAACCTTCCACTTCACGGAATAATAGTGATAATAAAAAAAACTAAAATGTTTTTATCAAAATATGGGTGGATTGAAAAGTAAAATCGCTGATCTTTCAATTAAAATTAATACTTGTATATATGATATCATCATTATTACCGAGAATTTAATCTATCCAATTTTGATATTTACAGAAAAGATAGATCTGCATTGACCTGTGATAAAGTAAATGGTGGCGGTGTTTTAATAGCAGTAAGAAAACAGATACACTCGGTTCTATTACCATCATCTGAAAATGTGGAAGAATTATTTATTCTAGTTAATAATAATTTAATAGTTGGTGCTTTATATATTCCACCATCATCACAAATTAATAAATATCAAGAACATTGTAATACGGTTGAGTGTTTATATGATCGATATCCTGAAGCAATTTTTTTAATTTGTGGTGATTACAATTTGCCTATGGCGTCTTGGTCCAGCAATCACATTAATATATTGAATAATAATAATGATAGTACTGCACAGTTGTTAGCTGAATATTTTGAGTTCTATCAAATATTTCAAAATAATAATATTCCTAATTCTCGAGGAATATTCTTAGATTTATTTTTTCCAATGTAAATGATTGCTTCATAGCATTAGCGTCTGAACAATTAGATGATGATACTGTACATCATTCTGCATATGAATTAAATATTGGATTAACTGGCTGCCGTAACATTGTTCAGAAAGAAGACTTAACATATGATTACAAAAATGGCGATTATTTGGGTTTGAATAACTTTTTAGCTTCAATTGATTGGAAAAGTATGTTCAAAGATAAAAATGTAAATGTCTATGTACAATTATTTTATGATATTCTGAATTATGGCATTAGTTTGTTTATCCCACAGCGAATTTGTTTTCAGAGCACCTTTCCTAAATGGTTCAATTGTCAATTAATTAATTTAATTAAACGTAAACGTCGTATGCATTCGGAATGAAAGCTTTCAGGAAATTATGAGACCTATGTACAATTTAGTCAGTTAAAATCACAATGTAAGAACCTTAGTGAACAATTATATCGCAGATTTATATTACGAGTCGAATCTAGTATAAATGATAATTCCAACTATTTTTGGTCCTTTGTTCGTGATCAAACTAGAACCAATGGTTATCCTGAGAGTATGCATTTTGAAGAAGAGGTGTCAAATAATGGTAAAAGTTGTGCCAATTTATTTGCGAAATATTTTGCATCTGTTTATGATAATCAAAATTTAAATAATACGCCCACGTATAAAACATGCGATATATTAAATTTTGAAAAATTTAGGATTGACATTAAAGACGTCTATAACTCTATAGAAAAGCTTGTTGATACCTGTGCCTCTGGACCGGATGGCATTCCACCTTTTCTATTGAAAAGATGCATTTTTACGATTACTATACCGTTATTTCATTTATTTAAATTATCTCTTGAGAATGGATGCTTTCCTGATTTATGGAAAGTTAGTTATGTGACTCCTTTATATAAATCTGGGCCTAGAAATAATATTAAAAGTTATAGGGGTATATCTCTTCAATCCACAATACCTAAAATGCTAGACGCTATAATTGCAGAGCAATTAAGCTGGAACTGTCGTAGTATTATGATTGATGAGCAGCATGGTTTTGTTAATAACAGATCCACCGTTTCCAATCTGTTATGTTTCAAATCCTATGTGATTGAGGCTTTAGAGAATGGTAACCAAGTAGACACAATTTATACAGACTTCTCTAAGGCCTTTGACAAAATTAATCATAATATTTTGTTAATCAAATTGGAAGCGATGGGACTCGGACCTTTAATTATTAAATGGCTACAAAGTTATTTGGTAAAGCGTCAACAAATTGTTCGTATTCAAAATTACTCCTCAGATATTATCAGTGTTCTCTCAGGTGTACCTCAGGGATCTCACTGCGGTCCCATTCTGTTTTGTTTATTTATAAATGATATTGCTAAAAAATTTTATTCTTCTCAATGCCTTTTATATGCTGATGATTTAAAGCTCTTCTTTAAGAAGATTATAATGATTGTGTAGCCTTTCAGATGTTTTCGTTATATACAGTGCCTGGAATTTAAAGAAATTACCAATTTTTGAAGGATACTGTGATTTTTGATTAGGTGCGACGAGCGTACAGGTTGTGCCTCACATATTTGTAGAGGAATTAATGTTGCAATATAACACAGAATACACAGAAAGATCAAAAATTTGATTAACAGAAAATGATGCATAACTGTCTATATTACAGGAGTTTATGAAGCGATCGCGTACTTTTTTATTAAAGCATGTTGACCGGTGTTAGTACGTTTATTAATTTCTGTAGTACATGTGTCTAGAATATTATCATGCAGTGTGATTGATTGATATATGCGTGATTCTTTAATGCGAAAATCATAAATATTGGATGATTTTCTATTTGTGAAGTGAATTTTTATATTAGAAATTTCCGTAATTGCTTGACCTGGACGATTTGGGATTTGGTGAACCGGACGCTATGATTCCAATAGATGTGATTTGAAGGCAGCCAGAAGTAAACTGTTCACCAGCGCACTTCGCAATCAGCTGTGATGTGATCAAATTAAGAGAATTTATTGCAAATCACTGGAGAGAGTTCAACGGGAGTAAATTTTGCAAAGAAAATTGAATTTCTATTGAATGAGTTTTATGTATGAGCTGGCTGAGGCTATGATGATTCGAAACATTCTCATTTTAACCCGCTAGCTCTTGAAATGATTCGACTATAATATCTATGCTCGATTCCGAGCGAATTTATGTAAGCGCTGATCTTCTGATTTTTCTAATTTAACTTCTGGCGAATGTATTAAGCATGAGTAAGATGGCTCGCAAGAAGTTGATGTCGACACAGCGAATGCACGGATGACGTGCTTAGCTTTTAATATTTTCCGGTTATTTTCGCAAGTTGATTTGTGTAAGATTCGATACTCTCTTAACCTTGTTCTCTCAATTAAGCTCCTTTCATCCCTTCCCTCACGGGCCTAAAGTTAATACAATGGAACGTAAGGAGTTTTCAGTCAAACAAATAAAATTTTGTTGATGTTGAAGGCTTTTAATTCGTTATACTCAAGACTCAAGTTCCGTTAACTGCACATACCATTTTCAAACATAAAGTAATTTAAAAAACCGATTATACAGGTATAAATAGTTGCCTTAATAAGCTGCTAGTTAAGAATTGGACTTTCCGGATTAGCGCGTATATTCTAGATTTCCAGGGATTCCAACAAATCCATCTTGGGATCTTTCTTGGTAATATGTAGAATTGAGAGTACATCCTCGCCAAAAAGGTGTTTTTCTTGTAGAACATGTGCGGCGAAAGTAGATTTATCCTCTTGCATATGTCGGAAAGATCGATGATGTTCTTTTAACCTCGTTGAATTTACAACCAGTTTGGCCAATGAACATATTTTTTTCACTCAGGACAAGTTAATTTATATACTCCCGATTTTTCAAGTGCAGGCGATTTTTCTTTTTGGTTAAAAATACAATATTTTAGTTTAGAACACGGTTTATATGCAATATTAATATTATGTTTATTTAGTATGTTACCAATTTGCGAACTAACCGCACGAAAAAATGTAATTGACTTTTACAAGGTGGCGCAAAAGTAATGTCATAGTTTGAATTGACTCTGTTTTCGTCAAAAGTGTATTTGAAAGTGTATTATTGGTTACATTACTTGGAAAAAATTATATCGCTCAAATGGCCACCTCCCAAGTTGATGCATAATTGCGCTCATTTTACGTCATTTGGAATTGTTGCTAGCTAAATATCTGGTTCCAAATTGATGATTTCTTCTTCAATGTTAGCTTTCAAGTCTTGCAAGGTTCGTAGTTTGTTGTGGTAAATGCGAGATTTTAAAAAGTTCCAAAGGAAGAGGTCTGATGCCGTTAGATCTGGCGATCTGGACGGCCAGTTCATATCTCCAAAACGGGAGATCACTAACTATCTCCATAGTTAGCCGAGCTGTATGAGCGGTTGCTCCATCCTGTTGAAACCAACAATGATCGAGACCCAATGCAGCAACTTACGGCAAAAAAAAACTTGTTTAGCATCTGCCTGTAACGCTCGCCATTTACGGTTAAGGCGTCATCGACGTCTTCAAAAAAATTAGGACCAATCATTCTTTTACTGCAAATACCGCACCAAACAGTCACTTTTAGAGGATGCAATGGATCTTCTTGCATTACATGTGGATTCTCTGTGCCCCAGGAACAGGAAAAACGACGATGAAATTCACGTTGCGTTAAAACAACAGACCTAAAATTTGTCAACTAAGCAGTAACAATAAATTCACGTTCTTGAGGAGTGTATCGCTCCATGGCTTGTTGACAACTAATTTCCTATATATTTATATCTATCATATTCGAACTATGACATTACTTTTGCGCCACCTTTTTCAGCGTGTAAGTACTTTGAATATTTTTTCATTTGATGTTTTTTAATAAATTTGTCGTTGGTATGTATAGAATAACCATTGGATGATGCAATGTGTCCGACGGTGTTTAATTCTTTGTTTAGATGAAGTTCTGATAGTGGTAGATTAAGAGCTCTGTGTATCATGGAGTTAAACACGGCCAATTTATGTTTAATGGGATGCCCTGATGTACCGGGAATAACTGAATCTGTATATGATGGTTTACGAAAGATTTTGAAAGTTAATGTATTATTGGTTTTAGTAATAGAAAGTTCTAAAAAGTTAATGTTTTCGTTAGTTTCGCTCGCCTTCTATCTTTCTACATCCATCAAGACTCCTTTAGAAGTGATCACTTTCGAGTGATAACTGAAATCACTTATCCCTGACCTCCCTATCCTTAACGTTACCAACCTTCCATTCACCGTCGCATTTTTTGTTTAGCATACTGGACGGAATATTAACAAGACCTTGAATTCTCCTTTTCAGATGAGGCCTCCTAGCCTCCTTTATTTCTATACTACAACGTGTTGTTGATCAGTGGATTCCGTATCTCCATCCATATTCTCCTCCCTCTTGCTGCGTTTGGTGGGATTCCTCCTGTACTGAAGCAATAGCCTCCCGAAAAAAAGCAATTAAGCAATATTTTTAGCTAGGGACCTTGGGAAAGTTTTATTGAAACCAAGCGAGCAATTTCCCAATCAAAAAAGGTGCTTTGTTGAAGCTCACAGCTTTTTAATTTTCTTTTATTTTGTGATATATTATTCATTGTAAATTTTCTTTTTATGTCTAGTTTATTGCCATTAGGATTATTTGCATTTAGTAGTAAAAACAAACTCTATTTCAAACATTTCCATTTTATTATCACAGTTAGTTTATTAATTTTGACGCAAATTTGGTAATCCAAGTATTTGGTAATCCAATCATTAGCATATTTTGGTGACCTGCATCCGATGCGCTGTCTCTTAATCGTTACTCAACGCACCCCCACTATCTTTAAGAATTTGTGAGTTTTATAAATAGTTAGTTTTAGAAAGACACTTGTAATTTTGCTTTCATTCAGTAAACATTTTACACATGTTGTCAACCAACGTAAACACATAATTTTTAAACATTTTGTATTTGTATATTTTATACAGTGTAAATATAAGATTGTGTGCAAGCAATTCTTTTAATCAAAATCATCAACCACAATTCAAAACTACCAATTGTGCGAGAACCAGACGTATGCAATTGGAATTTACATGCTTAATCAGAAAAAAATCTCTTTACAAGCCTTCTATGAATTGCTCTCAAGCACCACCCCCATATCTTCAGTTTGGAATACCACTAAAATGTACAGGAAGTTCTTTCTTCCTCCAGACTTGAAGCAACCCAATTTGGAAGCAACCTTTATCCCCCTTGTGTTGAACCTAGCCCTTTCCTTGAATATACACAATCACCCCTTCCGATCTCTCTTCTAAGTTAAATTAGCGGAACATAATGCATATTAACTCCATTTTAAGGATTCCTCTCCTGAGAAAGATGGAATTTAATATTCTATAACAGCATCTTCCTATTTTAGGTAAACTGAACTTATTACAATTGTTTAACGAGTGTCTTAGAAAAGGTACTACTCCAGAATCCTGGAAGGAGCAAATAATTTGCCAAATCTGAAACCTGGAATATTCTGCTATTCATTTTAGACAAAAGTAAAAGTTTAATGGATAATATTGTAAAGCTCACTTATGACATTCAGATAGTTTAGTTTTTCTGAATAACCAGTCCACCTTTGTTCTGTTCCTCGACAACTCTGCTGCCGTTTATTCGACTATATTCTCAATTCTAATACAGAAACTCATTTAAATTGGTCTTCCAAGCAATAAAATTAAAATAATCTGTTTACTTATTAATCATAAAGTTCGCTTTCTTAAACTGCTTTGCCAATCCCTAAACTTCGTTTATTGGTCTTCCACGAGGCTCCATCCTTAATCCTTTATTGTATATTTTCTGCACCCTTCCTTTAGAAAGCATTTTATCCCCTTACTGCTGTATACTTTAGTATGGAGATGATGTGGTCCTGCACTGATCTGAAAACAATTTCCAATCATTATTCAACAGGATCAATAATGCATTCTTTGAACTCTTTGATCTAATAAAACGGATTATCCCTCTCCATTCGAAAATCCCAAAATATCATATTCACCTGTTATATTTCTAAAATGCCCGTATTTATAAACTCTTTGTTATTTAATACTCAGGCTTTCATTTTTACTCTATCCTTTTTTGGAAACCCAAATTAAGTACCTTGATGTTAATGTGTACAAAACTTTGAATATTCTCCGAACATACTTCCCTCCATCTGGCGAGGATCCGATGCTGTGACTCTTCTTATATTTTATAAATCTTTCATGACATCACAAATTGAATATGGTCTAATGGTTATTTCTCCAATTTCCAAGCAACTATTACAAAAACTTGATCGACGTCAAACCTCAAGCCTCCATGTAATACTTGAAGCTATGAGTTCCTCCCCCTCTAAAGCATAAGAAGTTGAATGCTGCAAACCCCAATCCCCTTACGTTACTCTATCACATGCAGTAAATATTTCCTAAAATGTATTAACAACATTTAACAACTCTCCAAACGTTGAATCTTTCGATATAATATTGTTAATGTAAGAAGCTTCTACTTCGTTATACATGTTTGAATAATTAATAAAACACTTCAACTTTGTTTGTATAACACTATATTTTTTATTTTGTTGACTAGTTTCGTCAACTCCACTAATGTTTCGATAATGGCAACTGGAGTTGCCAAAACTAGTCAACAAAATAAAAAATATAGTGTTATACAAACAAAGTTGAAGTGTTTTATTAATTATTCTTTCGATATAACGCAATCCGTACTCACTTTAAAAAACAAACCACTTTTCCCATATGTTGAATGCTTATATACTTTTTTAAAATAATATAAACTATATTAGTTATCTTAAATGCTATTTAATTCTAATTTATGTATTTAGTATGAAGTATTTTCTTTCCAGTTAAAGAACACATTGTACTATTCAAGTTAATTTTTTATATTATTTTAGATGATTTAATGCATCGCCAGAGAATTTCATTAATATTTAACAGTAATAAAGCTAGCGTAGAGAAGAATCGTGAATAACTGAAATATAAATTCTAGACTCGAAAACGCAGAGCAAAGAATTCACCCAGATTTATGTAAGATGCAAATAATTTATTACATCAATACGTTGCTGTCTGCACGTACGTACATACTTCCACACAAAATATACATTTGTTGACGTTAAATAATAAATAGGGCACTTAAATGAGACTACACACATAGGTCGTGATTCTGTTTGCAACACACCAGTGAGACATCTAGTGTCTCGAGCGTGCAGAAGTTTTAGGGGGCGCCGTTAAATCATTGAATACATTTCCACATTATGTCGCTTGTAATGTGTATCCTAAGAGACGTGGATTAAAATTGTGTGTTTGTTAGCTGCCTAATATATTAAGAGCGTTCGAGAGGGTGAGACGAGATTGTGTCCTTAAGACGTTAATAATTCAAATTAATCTTTCCAGCAAGTTGTTTCACATGCCTATTATTTAGACGCGTCGAACTTGTGCCCTTACATTGTTTTAAACGCTTACGTTGCTTTTTCGTCGCGAAAGTTTAATGAAAACCTTTAATTCGTATACAAAATTAGCAGACTTTGCACTAAACAGTAAATAGCTTTTTTGTATTACTTAATTATTATTTATTTATTTACAAAAAGGCTCTGACAGGATATTAGTATATAATACCTTTAATTAAATATTTAAAAATAATTAAAATGAAATAAGTGTAAACTTATGAATTAATTAAAGTTAGTAGTCAGAATTTCAGAAGATGATTATTGAATTATTATTAAATTTGGTTGAAAAAATCACTTGTTACTATAAATATGAAACATAACAAGTATTTGTCTGTGCCAAATTTATATATTGAGTTTAATCAAGACTCTAGCGTAACAAGCATCAACTGAATTATTATTAAAAAAGGAGACCGATGGTCAAACAAAGTAATCGTGTCTTATTCTTTATAATATTGTCATATCTCGGCTTAAAAAGCACTTGTATGAGGGTCTTGGGATCTTACCTCACTTATACAATTTTGTTTATAATTTAATCGCTACTATTATTTATACAATATGTAATACACTACCGATATCTAACTTACTGACTTACTTTAACTGCAATTACCTTTTCTTAATCCACTTAATCCAGTTACACTATTTTAAAACTAAAACGTATCTATATTTTATTGAAAACTACATCACTACTTCAAAATCTAAACTTTATCTGTCCCTTGGCTAATAGCCCGATCGGGTCATCCCCGTTGCTTCTTTTCCGATCCACCATTAAACGGCTTCCATGTCAACAAATGCTCAGTTAGTACTAATTGTCGGCCGCTTATTGGTGTACCTGCAAACAAAGCTGATGTCGCTAACGCCGATTTCCGTGGAAATGCATATCAGCGTCTAGACTCCGCACCACTCTCCGTTTTTTTTTTTGAAAGGGTGAAAAACCTTCAGCGGGATATATTCAGATGCCATCTAAGGCTTTGTGTGGGATTGGGGTTGTGCGGAGGTAGGGTTCGTCCGACCGCACTAAAAAACCCCTTTATATTGCTCCATAACGTCTGCTCATTCTGGTACTACGGTTGGTTTCTTCTTCAGGAGAGCCGGATATTTAGATTTTGTCTATAGTTTAATCTTATATTTTCCTCTCATCTGTTTCCTTTCTTTGGATTGTATTTCTGATTTATGTACTAATTACGTCCCAGTTTTCCTTGATTCTCTTTCCTCCTGGAATTCCTCGCAGTAAAAGAAGGTACGTTCAGTGACCTGGGCTCTGCAATACTGGCATTTATTATTTTCTTTAAGCTTGAACCTTTCTATATATTGTCTAAAGCTTCCATGCCCGGTGAGTAGTTGACATATGTAGTAGTCGATCTCCCCATGTTTTCGGTCTATCCAATCCGTGATATTAGGTATTAGCCTCTTTGTCCATTGTGCTACTTCTTCTTCTTTCTCCCATTCTTCTTCCCATTTTTTTCTTGTGTCCTTGTCAATTATTATTGTCTCGGATTTCCTTCAGTTCGCTGCCCTCTGTTCTACTAGGAAGTGTATCGGCGTACAGCCTGCCACCACTTGAATGGCTTTGGCTTAGGTCGTGCAGTATGCCGAGCAAACTCTCAGTAGGACTTGCCTCTGTGTTCTCGTGATTAAGTCTCTGTATTTCTTGTATCTTACCCAGTACGCCTGTACCGGGGCTGCATATAGGATGATGGAATTTATTACATTTGCGACCAGTCTTCTCTTGCTTGCCCTTGGGTCTCTTATGTTGGGAAGAATTTTGTTAAGTTTAGTTATTGTCTTTTCTGCTATTTTGACTGTGTTTATAATATGATGTCCCATGTTTTCATTTGTTCCAATATGCGCTCCTAGATATTTTATTGTATTTTTACTCTCTATGCTTTGTCCGGTTATGTACACTTGGATGGCTTTTATCTTTCGTCCTCCTTTTAATAACACTATCTCGGTTTTGTGTGGTGCAGGCTGGAGCCCCTTCTCTCTCATCCAATAGTCAATATCTATCACTGTCTCTTCTATTGGTTCTATTAGCTCGTCTTTGGTATTCGCATGGACCACTATGGCTACGTCATCCGCGAAGCCCACTAATTTTCTTTTTTCTGGAACCTGCAGTTTAAGGAGTCCATCGTATGCGATGTTCCACAGCAAGGGTCCCAGAACCGACCCTTGGGGAACCCCGCACTTCATTTCTATCTCTGACTCATCTACTAGTATTGTTCTTCCTCTTAAATAGTTGTTGACTAGTTTTATGATATATCCACTTATTAACTTCCTAACTTAGCGCGAACCGCCATCTTAAGAGTGCATTCAGGACTGGCTGCTCCTACCGGCGAGTGTACCAGCTCGAATCTCTCGTATGTCTATGCTCTTAGGCTGCGAACCTTATTATAATCTGCAACCAGTCCTGCATCTTCTGTTGATCCTCTCGCACTTGCGTAACCACTTTTAGTCTGTCCCAGGGGGTAGTGCACGTCCACCCCAGCAATCCCCTCGGCATATAACCATGCTTCCACTACATTCCAGTTTGTCCGTTCTGGATAAAGTAATCGGAATTCTCGTATCCTTCCCAACATCAATATAAGTCAAGTGCCTCCAGGAATTAATCAACTAGAGTATATCATAATTGGGCCATGAGTAAAAATGCTTTCCATTTATCGAAACTGATGTTCAGGCTACCATCTTGATCCATCATCCGTAAGAGAATAGACGCCCCCTCCTTTTCCAAAGAAAAGCCTAGTGTGCTGAAAGCGTGAATAAATTCGCTCAACTCACTCTTGCCATTTTGTCGTGTTTGATGAACATCTTCCTAGGCGTTTCTCATCGTCTTAGGGTAGCTCGTACCGGTAGTGGTGTGGATAACATACGAGTGGGTCATCCGGACTGAGTTTACACCTAGTTGGCATTGCTTTCCGCCATTCACCTAGAGATTTTTCCATTTCTTAAATTCATGTACGTGTTAGGTGGTAACATTTCTTTCTAGGCATCGTTTTGGAAGTCCCATTGCCCGTGATATGGTCGGTTTATATGAAAAACGTGAGAAAAAAACTAAAGTATATTTGTATCTACATAAAAAGTATTTAAAATATATAAACATGGCATTTCAGGAATCTAAAAAAAAATTAAACTAATTACTAACTAGTCGGAAAGACCACTTGATGATTGCTGTCAAAAAAAAATCTCTTAACTTTTGCCCGTTTGTTAACCTGAAGGATATGTGTCATTTGATCTTGGGCCTTTCAGCTTTATATGCTTAACATCTATTATAGATTATAAAAATCCCGAAAATTAAACAAATTAAAATAACGAGTGAAATACCCGCACCCGAATAAACAAAATAGTGATTCAAATTTTTATTTTTCTCGATAATAACTTTCATTTGCAAGGTATCAAAACTTTCAGGATATTTGGTCAGTTTTTCCGAAAAAGTATTCACGTCTGTACATTTCATTGGTGGTATTCATTTTAGGCTCTTTTAGTTAATTGATTCTTCTCGAATGTTCAGGGGCATTGACATAGTTGAAAATGTTGGTTGTTGTTGTTGTTGTTGTTGATTTCATTATGTTGTGGTAGTAATGTAACTCCCCTTATATGTAAGGTACACTCTTTCGAAATAGATATTTTTCCAGAACCAATTATGTAGTTATGCTTTTTTCTACAAAATATAACAGCAACTTATTGATAGAAAGCCACATAAACCCAATTATGCGCAGAACCAAGACTAAAAAATAAAGCACTCTCTAATAAAATAAATTCTATATCGCACCTAGATTTTGGCTCCGAAATATCTTTCACAGAATTTTAAGAACAATGAACAGCTAATCATATTATCAAGTTTGGAAATTATAGATTTCTTATGCACTACTTTCCATTTATTAAAGGTTTCTTTGGACAGTGGGACAATTTCATAATTTAAATTATTAATTAATAAATAATGTAGAGTTGGCTTTACAAAGAAATATAAATTATTTTGGTATTTTAACGGCATTGAAACGGGTCTAATAAGAATCAGTTTACTTTTATAAGATCGTTTTATGGCTGCTTAAAGTAAAGTTAAAAGGAAAAATTTCATTATTTCGCAATTTTAAAAGCTGTTCAGGAGGCAGTAGTGAGGGGTGAACAATTCCACATTCTAACAATAAACTGCTCTCAACCAGTTTATTAAGGGTTATATCAAAATCTAAGGTTTTAATAGGTAATAGTGGTAAAACTTCCGCAACTTTTGTTTCCAATTCCAATGGAAATATGATTCCACTCTCTAATTAATTTATATGAAAGGTTAAATTAACTAATGATGATTTTAAATTATCTTGATTTTGTTTAAAATTTGCAAAGGACGAGTTTCTTGAGTGAAGCGATGACTTGACAAGACTAGTTTCCTCATACATCGAATTTAGTTCTTGTTTAGATGAATTTTCTAAGTTTAATAGTATGTTTTCGAAAGTATGTCTGTCTGAATCAGACATAGTCCCAAAAAGTGTATTAAATAGTTCACCAGCCGCACCAAAGTAGCCTATTTTTATTCGTTTAACGGTGTTACTTGGATTTCCCTAGTTAATTCACCCACACAAGATGATAGCAAGAACACGAGTAACAGCATACTAGTACAGGGTATTTACATATATAAAATTAGAACAGACTTACATTTTCAATTCAAAACATTTATTAATGCTTTTTTTTAAATTTTGTAGCAGGTTTATATAGTAATGTCTGTGGGGGATAAGGGGGTTGAGCTATTATTCTTTTAAAGATTGATGTTTATTGTCTATTTGGTCATTTAGCAGAAGGCATGTGTTTTTTCTTTTATTAATTTCTAAGTTTTCTGGTAAATCTACTTTCTTGCCATTTCTTTCTTGGTGTAATATTGTAAATTCTTCATTGAAAGAATGTCCTTCGTCTAGCAGGTGGTTGGCATATGTGGATGTCCTTTTATTGTTGATATATGCGGCACGTTGTTCTTTCATTCTGTCAATTATTGCTTGTCCTGTTTGAATTTTCTGTACAAGGGGTCCAGGGGTCAAAATATGGTGCAATCCTACTCACGTGCACCACTTCAGTAATTGCACTTTTTGTTATCCCGATACAAACCAAGTAATTGACGTCTGCTCGTTTTTCCTCAATAAAATATGGACCAAACCAGCGCAGGAGCACATTCTCGCTTTTGCCCACTTTTCGGACTGGGGTGAAAACTTGCTGCCCTAGTGTATACTCCACGTATCAGTGTCGGTAATTATATCTCTGCTTATCTTTAGCCTGTTTCTTAGAGATTTTCTCAACGCGAAGTGCTCGGGGTGCAATGATTCTTTTAAAGTTTTCTATAAAGGAATTATTTAGCATGTGATTTAACAATTTTCCATCAGCTTCACGGCCATAAACTAAGAAGAACGGCGATATTTGTGTAGTATCTTGAACATCAGTCCTTTTGATCAGTACTAACAAACTTACTTAGCATCACAACCAAGGTGTGATTGAAGCGCTTTGTTAGATCATTAGAGCTAGGATGATATGCTATGGTAAAGTCTCGCCTTATTCCATTACATTCAAAAGATGCTTAATTAATTCAGAACGAAAGCTTGTTCCTCGATCGCTTAAGATCGATTAAAAACAACTATGCCTGTTAATCACATTATTTATCCGCACACCTTCTAACTTCTAATGAATTTATCCACGTCTTTCCGCATATTATCCCAATAGTAGTGCTGATTAATCCTGCAGTAAGTCTTTTCTGTCCCTAAATGGCCAGCCTGTGGATCATAATGGTTACTATAAAGAATCTCAGGAATTATTTGTTTGGGGATTACAAGTAAATCATTTTGGCCTAGAAGCAGGGATTTTTTTACAGAGAATCTCACGAATTATTTGTTTGGGGATTACAAGTAAATCATTTTGGCCTAGAAGCTTGAATTTTTGTTTTACAAAATATTATCAATTAGCCGATATTTATTAGATTTCATTCCTTGGGAGAGTGTCTTGCTTTTGGGGTTCTCGATTGTCTCTTTAAGGACTACAATTCTATCAACTTGTGATTAGGCCTTTTCAAGATCCTGCGTGGACAGCTCAAACGTGGGGATATCAACTGCTTAATCTCGTTGATTGTTGAGGCACTTACTGGGAGAGCATTCGATGAAAGAATGAATGAATATCAAAAAGCGTTAATCCACCAAAATGGCACATCAACATATGCAAACCACCTAATTGAAGAAAATCACCGCTATGATAACAATTTTAAAATCCTCCATATTTCCAACAAAGGACGGAAACTTAATTTATTGAAAAATTTAGAAATAACTCCCTCCTACTTAAGTTGAAGAAAATACACTCTCCACCCATACTTCCGAAATCTGTATATAATGTAAATAAGTTTGTAAAATATGTGTACTACTATTATATTTCTTCACCTGTTGAAGCTACAGTGTAACGAAACAATTGTAGTGAGTAAAATAAAAAGTTGAAAATTATAAATATGTTACTATTATTATTATATTAAGTAATATCAACTGCTTTATCTGCCTCTTCGGGTAGTACTTCCATTGCCGGATTCCGTGAAAGGCAATCATCATCCTGGTGACGCCGTCCATTTTAGTGTACGATAGTGTAATTGTAATTTAAAAGCTTGATAGCCCATCGGGAAAATCTCCCGATCGGATCTCGTATAGATTTTAGCCAACAGAGAGCATGGTGATCGGTGATTAATATAATTTTTCTTTAATACACCAGATGTCTTAAGTAATGAAGGCTCTACTGCCGCTAACGTTCCAATTCTGAAATTGTAAAATTTTGTTCGGCTTTGGTCAAGGTACGGCTAATAAAGCAAATGGGATGATCCTTTCCTAGATGTTCTTGTAATAATATAGGTCCCAATCCAGGAATACTTGCGTCGACGTCTTTCTGAGCTCGAAATGTCATAGTTGTCGTGCAGATATTAAAGCATATTTCAGGTTATCAAAACTTACTTACTATCGGCACAGTAAGTAAGTTTTGATCCATTTGAAACAATTGCCTTGTTTGCCTCGTGTAATTTTTTTTTGGGGACGTGATGGCCGCGCAAGACCAACAGTGCCCCCACTGAAAAGAGGACACCAGCGGAACCGTGACAATACTTCACTACCCATTCTGCAATCCTGCCCATGACAAGCCTCTCGAGCATTTTGCCCTCGACATCCAGTAGGCAGAGGGGTCTGTATTCCCTGGAACTGTTGAGGGGCTTGCCCCCTTTCGGGAGAAGCACCAGCTATTGACTATCTTGTAACAGGAGGGCAGCAGTTGAAAAGCTCCCGCAGTTTCGCGGAGTGGGTCGTTCCCGCTTCCCTAAGGGCCTCGCTTGGTATGCCCCCAGGTCCTGGTGCCTTTCGCCGTGGTAGAGCTCTTGCAGTTGCTGCCACCTCCTCCTCCTCGGTGAATAGGTCCGCCGGTGCGATGGTCTGGGGAGGTCCGCCTGCGTAGCTATGTCCATGATTGGCAGGGAATAACATTCTCAGCACTTCCTCCGTGCCCCCAGGCACTAGTACCTCGGGTCTAGGTCAACCTTTTTGCGACAATCTTCTAGGGGCGGCCCCAGGGGTCGCTCTCCCCTTCGTCCAGGAGCTTCCTCCACACATCCGCCTTGCTCCTGCTGATTGACAGCTTGAGGTCTTCCCTCGCCTCCTCAGCTGCCCTCTTCAGGTCTTTCCTGAGAGAGGCGCCGTTGCTGCGGCTACGCGTGAGCGCCCGACGTGCCACGTTGGAGCGTGTCCTGGCGCTGGCTAATTCGGCCGTCCACCAGAACACACGACGTCCGGTTTTGGCCTTTCTTTTTGGATTTGAGGCATCGCATGCTTTCCTGAGGAGAAGTGAGAACGCGTTTGCCATCTCCTCTGCGTTTGTGTCCGATGGTCTCCACTTGTGCACGCGTCGGTGGAACTCGGTCCAGTCCGCTCTTGAGAGTTCTCAGAGCGGGCTCTGCATGTCGAGGAGGGCTGGTTTCCTGGCGCCCTATCTTGATGCTGAACCGAATGTGATTGTGGTCGCTCAGTGGATCAGTGATCTCGTCGACCATCATGAAACTCATGAAGCTATGGGAGAGCAGGGTGAGGTCTATTATAGACTCCGAATTATGGCGGACGCAAGTTGGGGTGCGTCCCGTGTTGTCAACCTCCATGTCCTACCCCGGGAGTGTCCAGCAGTAGCTCCGCTATCCTGCGCTATCCTTGTCTCGCCCCAGTGGGGGGACTTGGCCTTGAAGTTCCCCCCAGCAACTGTGAGTCCATTGGCTCCTCGTTGTACGCCGATGAGCTCGTCGATCCATTCGTTGCGTAGTGCGTTGCATGGCACTACCGTCAGCCCGGCCACTTCCACCCATGCTATGCCTTTGCAGGGGCTCCCTGATGCTGAGGCGAGGTGTTTGATCCTTGGGCTCAGCTTGAGGGCCACATCACCGCCTTCAGAGTCCCTCAGCCAGTCCTCGTTTACCCTGGAGTTGTTGGGCTCGCTGACTATGGTGACATCGTCGGGCCTGTACTCGTCGTTCACCATAGCCAGGACGTCGTCCGCAGCGTGGCTCCTGTTTGCGTTAAGCTGGAGGAAAGCTAGCCTGGTTCCTAGCCTATCCGGTCTTCCCAAGGGAGGGAGTGCCATGAAGTCAGTCGCTCGCGTTTGTCCTTGCGGTTCTGGGCGGGGGAGATCCTGATGCCGCCGCGCATTGCCGCCTCAGCGACCCTTAGGGAGGAGCAGCCAGAAGAGCCTGTAAAATGGGGGACCGCAACGCCAAGCCTCTCACAGGGTAGGCAAGTGGCGGTGTTCTGGCAGACAGACGCAAGGTATCCTGGTGACCCGCAGCGGTGGCAGCGATTAAATACGTCGGACCCCGTACACGCTCTTTGCCCGTGGCCGAAGCTCAGGCATCTACCGCATTACAGGAGTCTGGCCAGGCTCGTTGCCACGACGCAGTTTGACCACCCAATCCTCACCACTCTGCACCGTAGGAGGTCCGACATCTTCCCGACAGGTCCCTAAAGGAGTTTGATCCTGAAAGTTGGGCTATAGTCCCTCACCCATACGAGGGCTACGTAGCTGGGGCCGCCCAGGGTGTCTTCAATTGCCTCCATGATGGCGCCATTGGTCTGAGAGGAAATAAATATTTACACTTTCCCATAGCGTTCACGATGTCGTCTATTAGGGTCAGAGGATAATTATGTTTCATGGTTAGCTCGTTTAACTTCCTATAATCTACAAAAAATCTCCACTCGTTGTTTTTTTTATCAATACTACCGCCGATGCCCAAGGTGACCTACTGGGCCGAATGACGCCGAGCTGCACCATTTCATCCACTTGTGCTATTATTTCTCTCTCCCGTCGCGATGTCCGATAGGCTTTACTAGCGGTGGATATCCATACGTGATAATATTCAAGATATACGACAAAATAAACTTCTCCACAATTAAATATTGAAATATTATTGTTGTACCTGCTTATCGATTTAAGAGATTAAGTTCTGAGGAGCAGAAAACAGATACTTCATCAGGTGCATCCCTTTAAAGGTGTAGAGTTTTATTATAACAACTTTCTGTTGGTTCTTCCAATTTGAAAAAACTTTTTGTAAATACTGAAATGTTTGTTTAAGCGATTACAATATAATAACAGTCGTTGTAGATAAAGTATTGAATTAATTATTTCACCCTGTTTGTTAACAGATGTATAAATCAAAATGTGTATCTTGTACACGATCTAGGGATATGAAATAGAAGTCTGGCTAACTTTGAAGGATTGCCCTCAAGAGATCGACCCGGACCTGCGTCTCCTCCTAAATCAATTAATTACATAACGTATAATTTAATGTTGCGCAGAAATTAAAGGCCCCGTTTGTTGGTTTCAGGACAGTGACGACAATTAGCAACTCCGGCAATGACAATAACGGATCAACGACGGGATCCAAAAAGGAGAAGAAGGCGACGGCCGCCGCCCGTTTCACGATATACAAGGTCAACAAGGCCAGCAGGAAAAAACGCGAAAAGTCGTCCGCCAAGAAGGAGCGGAAAGCGACAAAAACTTTAGCAATAGTACTCGGTAAGTAATTAATTATAAAAATCCTTAGTATAATTCTAATTATTTATACTCTTTAAAATAACAAAATCTGAAGCCAAAACATTTTATCCATTTCGTTTATTATTTCTTTTCAATCGTTACTGTATTATGGTGGATCCGAATTGTTTGTAAATATTTCTGTTTTTATACGTTCTGTTTTCATACACTAAATTAAGTAATAAGATTATTATATACTTAAATAAACTAAGTATCTTTATTTATTAAATTAAAGTGCATGTTTATAAAACATACACGCTGTTACAAACTGTACATTTTTATATTATAACTTAATGCAAAAAGTTAAATATCGACATTTAAAAGACTTTAATTAATAGAGCATAAAAATTTTCTTCTGTTTATTTCGGTACCAATAATCTCTCAATATATTAGCAATTAATCGAATGTAATGAAATGTATGTTTCTTTATCTCAAGACACTAATCGGTCAGTGTCTGGTTAGCAAATGAAAGGGATTTATTGGCGTACAGAAGGATCGAAACTCGTATTCATTAGCTTATGTTGTCAATCCATCATGCCGCGTTACTTTTTCTTTCGACAATAAAATTGGGGGGGAAAGTGAAGCCGATAGTAGACAGTACTTATTTTCTTTTAGCAGGCTGCGGCGGACTAAAAGTATCAGCTTAAATACTGATTCCGGCCTCCATATTGTTCTCCTCCGCTCCACCTTCCATTGTCCTTATTTGCAATATTCTTTGGATACTTACAATACATAAATTAAATATCAGCGAACTAAGAGGATTTATTTTACAGTATTTTTCTTTTTAAATCCCTTTTATTATATTTACCGTTTACTAAGAATGGGTTTTCTTAAACAACAATACAATTTTACATATTATAGCATTTCAGATAAATATAAATAAATTATTGATTATTTTTATTAAACATACATTTTTCTTGTTTGTCTTTTAACATTATAAAAATCATTATTATTAAAGGTTCAAATTTTTGCATTATACATTCAAGGAATGTAGCTTTACGCCTTAATTATAGTTTATAGTCTTTAATAAAATGTATCCAAGCCGTTAAATTTAATTTCAATCGTGCATTCAATCTACAATAATCACAAGAAAACGTGTACACATTTACAAATTCTCAGAATTAGTGTTTGTGTACACAAGCAATTATTATATTCGCTGATTCCCTATTATCGTTATCATCATCTCGAGCACGAAATAATAATACTATAGTCTGCTACGTGTACACTGTAATTGTATTAATTTCTTAGAATTTAAATGCTTGCACATGACTACGTTAAAGTAAGCTCAAAAAACCTTAAGTATTTATTGATTTTATTAGATTATCTTTAGGTTGAAATCATTTTCACATATCGTTTTTAATATTATCCAAGACCACAAGGATCTCCCCTCTCTCCCCTCTTATATAATATCTTTTGTCACGACATATACAACCCCAATCCAACATACTTTCATCCCTCCAAATACGCCTCTTTGCTGACGACACTGCCCTGGTTACCCACGCCCCGACTCTCCAAGCTGCCCAACTATCCCTTCAATCATCATTTGACGCAATCCAATCCTGGTGTTCCAAATGGCGAATGAAAGTAAACCCTTCCAAATCCAAACTTTTTATTCCCCACCATAAAATCACACCGCATTCCCCTTCTATTAATATTAACAATACCTACATCCACCCCTCCAACACCTGTAAATACCTAGGCGTCCTTTTCGATTCCAAACTTTCCTTTACAGCCCACGCACAATCAATTAAAACCAAAATCAAAACAAGAGCTCGACATTTCCGTGTATTAACCTACAAAAATCAGGGCATATCTACAAAAACAGCCGTCAAAATATATGCATCGATTTGTCGACCTCTTATTGATTACAGTGCGATCCTATTTAACCAAATCCGTCCTTCCACTCTCCATCACTTCAATGTCGCCGAAAGGTCAGCCCTACGTACCCTCACCAAATTAAGACACCCTGTTAACCCCCTACACAATCCTTCTAATGTTCTCCTTTACGAAACCACTCAAGTCACCCCCATATCCCAACGAATAATAAGCCTTAGTATAAAATTTGCCAAAAATCCCTTTAATGTAACCCTCCTCAATAAATTCTGTACCCCCCGAAACCCCAATATCCCCCCTAAACATAAACACCCATCAATCACGCTACATCAATTCATTAGTTCGAATCATCCAGACGGTTAAGCTAGCTAGCAAAGATATTTATTTTTTAAACATAACTTAGAGTCAAGACAGGGCAGAAAGACCGATGGTCGATAGCCCAAACGGACAGACTAACCATTATATTCCATTTGTCAATGTTTTTAATTGTATATATAGTTGTCTGAATAAAGATGTTATTCTCTCTCTATTATCCAAGATAAAATAAATTTTAATCACTTTGTACGTAACTTACCAATCAATATTATCCAATAGGTTACATCTGTTTTTGTGGAAGAGTTAATTGCATATTTAAATAAAACGGGGGTCAAAAATGTAAAATACACAACATCTGGATAAATATTCTTCAAAATTGGTGATTATGAAAGCATACAATAACTGAATATTGATATATTTTCTTTTGTGGAAGAAAATAATATATTTTCAATTAGAGAATAAATCAACTTAAGTATGAAATTACTTTAGTCGATTTAATGAATTCCGTCAGTTATGAAACCGTAAGTGTAATATTTCCGAAAGAAATCGTTTTTACTCTGCAGCTTTATATTTACGTATAAATGGAAATTTCGGAGGAACTATGATTTACACGGATGGTGCTATTACAGTGCACCCCTATGACCATATAACTGATAATATATCAAAAGATAGAGATTGTGAGTTTTCATGTATTCATATACCAGTCCTCAATCTCCATCTTATTGCTGTTTATGGACCTTTTTCTAGAGATTTATCTGTGTTTATACCTTCATGAATGGAATAAGTTATTATTGGAGTATTTTAGTTATTACGAATCTGATCAATTAAATAAGTTGTAATGGTTGCATATCGCACTTATTGGATTGATGCGGCTGTTAATTGTCGAAACTCCACAATAACACTTAAAGAAATACTGACACAGTATAGGGTTTCTGAATGTTTTTAATATTATACTACAACAATGTTTCACCACACACTGAATAAAGCCACTGTGTGGTGAAACATTGTTGTAGTACAATATTAAAAACATTCAGAAACCCTATACTGTGTCAGTATTTCTTTAAGTGATATCGCACTTATGTATTTATCTCTGCGAAATACACTTTCGTCTTCAAGGCACGTTTTTTATCCGACGATTTAAGACCCTCATGAAGGACAAAGTACAACAGCATCACGCCGGAGGGAGTATCGGGATATCCCTAAGAGATGAGACATTTTTACTAAGGACGCATCTTCAAGCGTTTAATTGCATCCCCATTAAACATCACAATATGCAATCATTACTTTCCAGGCCGTAAGTGAAACGTTTATTTATTTGTTTTATTTATTTATTCATATATACGGGAAACTCCTCTTATATATATATATATATATATATATATAAGTTAAATTTCGTGGTTCACAATTGTGTTTTTTAAAAAGGTTTATTTCCGAAATTTACAATTAATTACATTACTTAAAACTTAATTATACGGAGAATAAATGATATGTGAAGCGTTACGGGAATAATATAATAATGGATCTGAATCTGAAATGCATGCGTCTAATCTATTTATATATAAACTAAAACTATGAACTAAGCATATTGACATCTGGCGGGTGATGTCATCCTAACTACGCATTAATTAATAAAATATATTTCTAAATAATAAAATTAATTATATTATAACAAAGAAATGTTTATTGTGGACGCCAGGTCACTCCTCTCCCCCTAGATCCGACACACGAGCACTGGGGTTCCACGCGTTGTTTTCATTTGGGGCACCTTATAGTTCCGGAAGACTAGGTCGCATTTGTTGGGTTGAATGATGAAAACGCCTTCCAGGTCACGGGTCTCTTCTTGATTCGGGCAGGTGATCTTCAATTTTTTTCTTAAAAACGGATTTTTGGGTGGTTCCATTGACAAAAAGCTCTGTTTCACAAACAGCCTGGTAATTTAAGAGCAAGTTATCGTTGCATTGGAATTTCTTGTTAATACTTAAGCATATGTCTCTTAGAGGCCATGTTTTTGAGTTAATTTTTGATTTTAACATTACTTTTACATTATAGTTACATATTCGGACTTATATTTCAGCGGTATAGGGTATATTTTATACAGATCAAAAGGATGTTCATAATTAATAGGAAGGGATAGGAAATAATAGATTTTTGATTGTTCGATTTTGCAATCGACTGATATCGCGGATTCAAAATCTAAAATGTTTTCTAATTTAAGGTCGAAAGGCAATTCCTCATTATAGTGAACGGAAATCTTTTTTAGTTCATTAAATAAATCTTGGGGCCTAACTATATCTGGACTAAGAATTTTTAATTTGCAAAATGTTAATGAGTTAATAATTTCTTCCAAAATATTTTCGATTATTGTGTAAAGTAAAACGAGTTGATTATACAGATCTTTAGTGGTCTATCTCCTCTTTATAAATTGCGTGTAATTGCATTATTCTGGCCTTGAGCAAGTTTTGGTTATGTGCGATATCTTTGATTGTTTCATTGAAATTTTGTATTAATTTTTCGTTTACTAATTTTTGAAATGTTCAGATTTAGTATAGTTCTCAAAAAATGACTTTCTTTGCTGGACTAAACTAGGATTTTGAATTATCGAAGATGATGGGCCTGGTACTTCGTCATCAATTTTTGGTGTACCAAAATAGATGTTTATTTGTATTTTAGAATTTTGGAAGATATAATTTATCATAGCTTTAACTGAATTATAATCTAATTGGTCTAGGCCACAACCTAATTTGGGAATTGCTAATTTAGTGATGTTTTTGTCTAAACAGAATTGTTTTAAATTTATTAATGTATGAAACAAACATTCTAAAGTGGGTTTGTCGAAATAATTTTCTTTAGTGATCAAATAAATAATATATCTACCTTCTTCTTTAATATGACAGAGAGAATATAATTTTGCGTTTTGTTTTGATAAATCTCTAATTTTTCCAAATCTTAATTTAAATTCACGTGCTATTCCTGCACTCATTTTTAAATCTCTACTCACACAGTGAGCGAGTGAGTATTCTAGAGGGGCATTAAATAAGTCATCTGAAATTTCTCTTACATTTTCATTGTTTATTTCTTCATTATTATTTAACATCTCAATAAATGTTGCAAAATTTGGAGTTTGTTTTAAATTAGATCTTTTGACTCTGGGACGTTTAATATTTGACAAATGAATTTTACTAGATTGATTATGATGTCTGGTTTCTATTTCTGCTGTTTTACGATTAGGATCAATAGTTTGAATGTTTTCTTTTTGATATTTATTTTTAGTTTTTGATTGTTTTTGTTTGTTTTTAATAAATACTTTTTCTGGAATTTCTGGAACTTCCTCTCGCGTTAAGTTATGTTTTTCAATAGTTCTTGTTTTATTTTCATTTATTGTTTCATTTATTTGTTCATACAACAATTTGACTTTAGTTTTATGATTTTCTACATAATTGTTTGTAATTAAGGTTTCTAAGTTGAGGTCTAAAAGAGATTCATTATCGATGTGTCCCGAAATAATTTCAGAAGGTCTTAATTTTGTAGTCGAATGGATAGAATTATTATATGCTAGTACGGCGTATAAGGTTTTAATTTCTATTGGTTCTTTTTTAAATGTGTCTTGATTATTAAGGAGCCGTATGTGTTCAATGATCGTCGAATGTACGCGTTCTATTATTCCATTAGATTCTGGGTGTTGGGAACTAATAAAATGAATTTTGATTTTATGAATTTCCAAAAGTTCTCTAATAACCGTGTTCTTAAATTCCAAATGATTATCCGAAATAATTAATTTAGGGATTCCATGGTGACAAAAGAATTTTATTAAATTGTTTGCTACTTCAACAGCTTGGTAAGAATTTAATTTGTAAAGTTGCGTATATTTAGAAAATGGATCAATTATAGTAAGGAATTTGGAACCTTCAAGGGCAATACAATCTATGTGAATTATTTCGAATGGTTTCATAGCTGTTGGGGTGTGATTAAATTTTAATTTAAGTGGTTTGCGATCATATTTAGAAACTAAGCAGACTTCACAATCATTAATATATTCTTGGATTGATTTCCTCATACTTGGCCAATAATATATCCGTTTGAGTTTTAATTCAGTTTCGTCTATGCCTCGATGATTTGTTTTTCCCTCATGATAATTTTGAATAATTTCCAATATATCGTTATTATTTTCAACGTCCGTAAGCAAATTATTACATTTAGTCATTTTAAGTTCTGAATTTTTAAAATAATTTTGGAGAACGTTACTGAATTTTTCGTAAATAGGACTTTTGAAGTATAGATAATAATTTATTTTAGGAACAATATATTCTTTTACAAAACTAATGACTTCATTCACAAAATTTCTTTTAGAAAATTGAACATATATTCGCATTTTTTTGTTATTAAATAAATTAGTAATTTTCGGTTTAGATGATGAATGTCCCACCTCTGTAATTATAATTTGGTTATCACCAACGTTGACCGGTTTATCTGATATTGGTATACCAAAAATAGGGTTTTCCGAATTTGAATGAATTGTAGCGCCATCATTTTCAATTTCATTTATACGAATAGTTTCCGGGGGTTCTGCAATAACTGATGACTGATCATTTTCAATCTCATCAAAATTTTTCAAATATTCTTCTAAATTTTGGGCATATTCTTCGTTAACATTTAGTTCAATTCTAGAGAGTGCATCGGCATTTTTATTTAAGGAACCTTTTTTATAAACAATGTCATAGTCATATTCTGACAATTTCAGCCTCCATCTAACTAATTTTGAATTTGGTTCTTTGATAGACATTAACCATTGAAGTGGTTTGTGGTCAGTGATAATTGTAAATTTACGCCCAAATAGATATGGTCTAAAATATTTGACAGCCCAAACAATAGCGAGTAGTTCTCTTTCAATAGTAGAATAACGCGTTTCAGAATCGTTTAACGTTCGACTAGCATATGCGATTGGTAAATCTGTGCCAATTTTACCCTGTGATAAAACGGCACCAAGGGCTTGAGTACTAGCATCTGTGGTCAGCAAGAAGGGTTTCGAAAAATCTGGATATTGGAGTAATGGCTGGTTAGTCAGGACGTTCTTGCACAAGTTAAATGAATTTTGGTAGTCTGCATCATTAATATTAATAACTGAGTTCTTTTTCAAACGTTTTGTCATTGGTTTAGTCAAGTCTGCAAAATTTTTGATAAACTTTCGGTAATATCCTAACAGTCCGAGAAATCCTTTAATTTGTTTTGTCGTTTTGGGGATGGGATAATTTTGAATGGCAATAATTTTGTCTGGATTCGGTCTGACACCTTCAGGTGTAATCACATGTCCGAGATTCTTTACGAAGAAATTCCGATTTATCTAATTGAACCTTGAAATTAGCCTCTCTTAACCTTTTAAAAACTTCGTTTAATCTATCGATATGTTCTTGTAAGCTAGTGGAAAAAATAATTATATCGTCCATGTAGACGAGACAGTATTCGTTTTGAATTCCCCTCAAAATATTGTCCATGACGCGCTGGAAAGTAGCTGGGGCGTTTTTAAGCCCAAATGGCATTCTTAAAAATTCATAGTGACCGTTTTCTGTATTAAAGGCAGTTTTTGGGACGTCACGTTCGTCAATCTCAATTTGGTGGAAGCCTGATGCCAAATCTAGGGTTGTAAAATATTGGCATTTCCCTAATTTATCTAACAAGTCATTTATATTGGGAAGGGGGTATCGGTCACCTACAGTTTTATCGTTTAATTTCCTATAATCAAATACAACGCGCCATTTTCGTTGACCTGAAGCATCTAATTTTTTGGGAACGATCCATATAGGAGAGGACCATGGGCTAAAGGATGGCCTAATAACAAAACATTATTAGGCCATCCTTTAGCCCATGGTCCTCTCCTATATGGATCGTTCCCAAAAAATTAGATGCTTCAGGTCAACATTTCATTAATTTGCTTGCTTACCTCGGCTTTGTGCACTTCGGGGTAGCGATACGTTTTAGTATAGACCGGAATCTCATCGGTCGTAATTATCCTGTGTTTAATATTATTGGTTAACGTTAAATGATTCCCTTTTACATGAAAAATATCGGCATACTTATTTATTAATTTTTTAATAACAGCTTTTTCTTCATCATTCATATGATCAGTTCTAATACTTGAGAAATCGAATTTAAATTTATTTGTATTCATCATATTCAAATTATTATTTGTCCTAAAATCTTTCTTACTTAAATTACTATTTTCATTATAATTCTGTTCGTGGGGTACCACATCATATCCGCTGATGGGGGTAACCACGACAGGTCTTTTTAATGTAACTTCCCTATCTATGTCAGTTTTATTAACTACAGTACAAAGAGCTCTATTATTTTTAACTATAGTGACACATTCAGGCACTAAGAAATTCGTAACGTCAGTTCTAGGAATTACGGCCTCGCCGTTTTCAATATTTAAAACTTCTACTTCTATTACCTGTTGACTCTGAGCGGGCACTAATATTCGCTTAGTGATAGGCGGAGCAACAGGAATACTATAATTATTAACATTAAGATTATTATTACTAATTCTAATACTATTATTTTTATCATTATTTTCATTAGATATGCCTTGGTCATTCCGAAATTTAAATGGTATTTCTACGTTAGAGGTTACTACTGATTTCCTTTTAAAATCTAAGCAAACGTTAATTTTTGTCATGTTATCTACGCCTAACAGGATATCAAAGGAAGAATGAAAATCGAATATATAGCATTTTACTTTTGCAGCAAAGTTACTTTTAAATAATTTTTGTAGGTTAATAATAACGCTGTGTGTTCCGCGGGATGTGCCATGTGCACTTGTTACTTCGAAAGGATCATCCTTAAATAAATTTTTGTTTAATTTTTTTGCTAGGCGAGAACTAATGAATGATCGCGTACTACCGGAATCTAATAAAACTTTTAATTTTGTTTCGGGGTCTACAATGAAAGGTAAATTACTAAAGTTATTATTAATGCTTAAAAATTCTATAGACGGTTTGCCAAGGCGACTTATACTAAAAAATTATCTTCATTTTTCCCGTTCTGGTCAATGACGTTGTTACTTCGTGTACTAATATTTTTAGAGCACGTTGGCTTATCTAAATTACGCAATTCTTGTTTATTTGTGTAAATCGTCGAGGTTGACATGGGTATAGGATTTGGTAAACGCGGGGGAATCTGTCCAGGCGGCTGATTATTAAATAGATTAAAATTCCGATTAAAATTTTGACTGTAATTATTATAATTTTGTGGTCTGTTAAAATTGTGATTTGGGGGGTTTTGAGGTCTCCCAAACACTTGACTATTAGTAAGGAACCGTGGTTGTTGTTGCTTAAATTGAGAACTACTAGGCCGGTTCATAAAGTTATTTTGCGGTCTAGGGTACTGATTGAAACGATTATTATTATTATTAAAATTATTATTACCAAAATTTAAATTACGTGGTCTAGTGTGATTATTAAATCTATTATAATTTGGGATGTTAAATTTATTATTATTTTGATTAAAATTTGATACATTCGGCGTATCAAGCGTACTCTGAAAATTATTTTCCTCTATCAGATAGTTCATTGCCTGCTCTAGTGTGTCAGGGTCACGTAACCTGATAATACTTTGTATGTTGCCGCGAATTCCGCGTAAGAACGTCTTTAATGCTAACTTATCATAGCTACGTTGATGAATGCGCTTTGTCGCGTCCGGCATTTCCACTGCCGATAAGGAGTTAATTTTAGCGGATAGTCTACTTCGCAAAATTTGTATACGTTCCCCGAAATGTAAATATTTTTCATTCTTAAAAGGTCTCAAATTAATTAAATCCTGAACTAAACAATCGTAATTTCGCAGATCACCAAACCTTTGCCTTAAATGGTTTCTAATTTCAGGCCATGTGTTTAATTCTATACGCGAACCTATAGCGACCAATGCTTTGTCTTTAAGTTTACTTATTACTGCGTTTATTAAATATGTATTCACCAACTCGTTATTTAAAGGTCTAAATTGATCTAGTACTGCGTCGCATCTTGAAATAAATATTTCTGTGAGTTCGTTACTCCCGTCGAAATAAGGAATCGTTTCGACATTTAATTTTAACAATTCATAATTAATATTTTCCATTTTTAAATTTTCGGTAATTACTAAATTATCTAATTTATTGATTAGGTCGTCGAGTACAAAATTTACTGGAGAATGGACGCGGTTTGGGGAATTGAGAATTTGTGGTGAAATTGGGTCCGAAGATGTATCACTTGCGTACATAAAATTTTACACGCGAACAAAAATATGGAAAAAAACCTCTAAAAAACAATGCTTACCACTCAATTAGGAAGATCACGCTGTCCATGCCCTGATATGCCCTCAGTGGTCCTGGATCTGGTGATGGGGTGTTCCTCGTTCTGCTGAACTCGGGGTCTTAGTCCCTCGATGTTCGGAGGACCCTCTGGTGCTGCTTCGACGTGGAACTTGTTCGATGCCAATTTAACCGTAAATATTCCCTCAAAAGTTGTGCCCTTATGACATCCTACCGACTGCGCCAGTTAAATTTCGTGGTTCACAATTGTGTTTTTTAAAAAGGTTTATTTCCGAAATTTACAATTAATTACATTACTTAAAACTTAATTATACGGAGAATAAATGATATGTGAAGCGTTACGGGAATAATATAATAATGGATCTGAATCTGAAATGCATGCGTCTAATCTATTTATATATAAACTAAAACTATGAACTAAGCATATTGACATCTGGCGGGTGATGTCATCCTAACTACGCATTAATTAATAAAATATATTTCTAAATAATAAAATTAATTATATTATAACAAAGAAATGTTTATTGTGGACGCCAGGTCACTTATATATATATATATATATATATATATATATATATATTATACAAAAAAAAATTAACAATAATACTAGCAATAATTTGGAATTAAATAATTTATAATAATAATATAATTACAGGTAGACTAAACGTAAGGTAAAACAAATTAAATATAAAGACTAAATATTTATAATTAAAATTAACTTAAAATTAAACGAAGGTTGACTATTTATATCATTCGCTTGACCCATTATCCTAAAAATAAGGTTATTTTGGCAATAATTTGAGCTGAAAGCTTTTAGTCGGAATATCGGTCTCCTTCTCATCTTACGAGCGAAACTTGTTGAATTAAAGTCTAAATGGACTAACAAATCTTCACACTTCACCGACCCATTAATAAGTTTGTGAAGGATGCAGAGATCCTTCATAAAGTGACGATCCTCTAAGTTCTTTATATCTAGCTGCAACATTATGTCAGAGTAGCAATCTTGAATATGACATCGAGTCAGTTTGTATTTTATATTCTTCGTAAAAACTTCTTTTGGACTGCTTCTAATCGATTTATTTGGTTTGATTGATAAGGTGACCAAACACCAGTAGCATATTCTAGATTTGGGCATACAAGAATGCAGAACAGACGCAGTAGACCAATGGAACTCAAATCCTTGCATATCTTCCAGACAAAACCCCATATTTGTAGTGCCTTATTGCAGATGATTGAAACATGTGTATTAAATAATAGTTTGGCATCAAAAGTAATCCCCAGAACTTTTGTCTCCAATAGTCTAGGGATAAAATTATTCCCAATCTTGTACAAAAAGTTAATAGTATTACGCTTTGTAGAGAATGATATATGATTACACATTTTCGTATTTAAAAATAATTTGTTTAAATTGCACCAGTCAGTTATTTTATTTAAGTCTTCCAGGAGCAGAATATAATCTACTGATTTAATAGCTTTAAATATTTTTATGTCATCAGCATACAAAAACACCTCGCAATTCGAAATAACGTGTTATATCATTTATGAACAATATGAGAAAAGTGGACCATAATAAGTTCCCTGAGGCACCCCGGAAAAAAATGATATCGGTTTGAGGATAAAGTTATTTATTCAAACTAATAGAGACCTGCCAACTTAAAAAGAAGATAACGATCCAACATTAATTTCATTGCAGCCCAGAAAATGGATTTTATGAAGAAATATATTGTGGTTGATGCAGTCGAAAGCCTTTTAAAAGTCTATATATATAATGGCCACTTGTTTGTTATATAATGGCGGCGAGAAAGGTTAGTTGCTCCGTTAGCGAAAGTGATTTAAAGTCATCTAACTCAGTGTTAATAAACCCAGAATTAATATATAATAACTGTAAGGAAGTAATCTTACAAAATCAAGAACAGTGCAGTGTTTGTGATTTATACTATCATCAGAATTGAATAAAATCGGATGAAGTTTGGCATAACCACATGTTTAAAATGCAAGAAAAATGGAATTCAGCGGATTAGTTTACAAATACTTATCCTACTGAAGAAAGAAATTCAGGGATTAAAAAAGCAACTACACAAACAAGATCAGAAAATGAAAGCTAGAAATAATAAAATAGTTATCTGTGAACACAAGCAAGGCGCCATCTGTTGAAGAAAAGAATACTTTACTGCATAGTTCTCCGAAACCACTTGATCATCGAATAGAAGAAATCATCATTAAATCTCCCATATGCAATAAGAGCAACACCTATTTATTTAAGGATCTGCCAGCTCAAACTAATAAGCAAGCGCTCCAAATTAATAGGGACATAGGAAACCGTCACAATTCTTAAGAAGATGTATTAAGAATGGAAATAGAGGAATCATATGAGGGCTGGATAAAAATTAGGAACAAACGTAGAGCAGTAAAAACAATGTTTGGTTCATTTGAATGATAATAGAATAACAAACTTTAAATGCGAAAAATTTCAATCTAGACATCCAGAAGAATATTCTTCCTTTAAAGTTTCTGCTCCAATAAAATATTCAAATGTTATGTATGTATGGTATATGTTTGGCCCAAAAATGCCGCTATTAATCGTTTTTTTATTTCTAACAAAAGAAAATTAAACATGTACCAATAAAAGATGAAAAATGTGAACACCAAAGTAACTTCAATATTTATTACCATAACGTACAGTGTTTAAATACAAGCATAAATGAATGAACAATTACAGTGAACATGTCAAACAGCAAAATCATCTGGATTACAGAACATTGGCTAAGCAATATGAAACTAAAGAACTGTAGCATTGAAAGCTATAATCTAGTCGACAGTTTCTGTAGAAATTCTGGATACCATGGAGGATCTGCAATATATATGTATGCATAATTCAGTAAAGAAAGCCGGTATTATAACAATCTATTATCTGAATTCTTAGTTTTTGAAATGTGTGCGGTCTGGACTTACATTGAAAATGTGAAATGCGCTATTATATGTAAATATAAATCTCCTCTAAGTGATATAGACCTGTATTTCTATAAATTTAAAACTCTATTAAATGAATTAAGTAAAATCAATTTCCCGTACATTGTAACAGGAGATTTTAACATAGATACATTAGTAAAATGTAGAAGTTCTTGCTACTTTTGTAATATTGTAACCTTATATGGATTCAAATTAATTATTCAAGAACCAACAAAAATTACGCAATATTCTAGTATATATATGTCTTGACAATATTATTGTTAACGGCCATTTTAACACACACATTATCCACCAATTAGTGTATTATTATCATTTTCAAAAATACTGGAGCAATTGGTATATTTTCACTTATTAAATTTCTTTAAAAGTTGTAATGTATTTAACAAATGTCAACATGGATTCATGCCAGAAAAAAGCATTGAAGCTGCACTATACGACGGCACAAATAGCATATTGACAGCACTGGAGTATAAATATATTGCTTGTGGTATGTTCCTTGATCTATCGAAAGCTTTCGATAGCATCGATCATACTATACTTCTTAACAAGTTAAAATGCTATGGAGTTAGGGGCATCGCTCTCTCTTGGTTCAAATCATATTTTAATCGACAACAAATATTTAAGGTGAATATATATGGTGTCGTATATGGTGTGGAAATTAGGTCGAATAACAAAACGGTGATCAAGAGTAGTATTTTGGGACCCTTACTTTTTGTAATATACATGAATGACATTAAGATTCAATTTCGGCATTGCGAATATAGTTTTATAACGTACGCGGATGATACAACTGTTATCATTAGAGGTACGCAATATCCACCAATTAAATTAGAATGTGAAAAATCAATATTCTCAATGAATGGTTTAAAATGAATCAACTATTATTAAATACAAACAAAATAAAATGTGTTACATTCAAAACTAATAATATTACTCATACACCGGAATTTATTGAACTGAATGAAATAAAGTTTTCAACTAGAAACTAGATGAAAATCTCTCATTTGGTCCACAAATTCAATGTCTTTGTTGCAAATATAAGATTTAGAATAGCTATTTGTAGAGGATAGTTCGAATCATGATAATTTAGGTATAAGTTTAACGTGTAGGGGAATATTTAAAAAATACAAATTGCTTACAGTGTATGGGATCTGTATTTATGAATGCATAATTTTCCTATTAAAGCACAATGAATTCTATAGGGAAAATGAAATCCATCATAGTTACTATACAATATTTAAAACGAATTATATTATCCCAAAACATCGTTTTACTCGAACCAAAAAAAGGCCTACATTACAATAATATTATTTTTTATAATATAATTACCAGAGTGACTCAAAAGTATTGATGATATAAAGGCGGTTAAGAACGATTTATACCAACTGCTGTTTATTATTATTATTATTATTATTATTATTATTATTATTTTCACTATTTGTTTTGAGTTATGTGAAGTAATAATCACTAATAAAACACGATTTGATTTCCTTTCTTCACTAATTTATTTTTACACGTTAAATGTACATTTCGAGCACCATGTGCTCATTTTCAATAACTGAATGCTTTAAAACTAATTACATCTGTTTATATACCTTACAGGGATTAGTGGGAAAACCTAAGTTTAATTATGTCGGCTCTATTGGATGGGGATTAGTATTACTGGGAAAGGTGTCGGCAGGTTTACAATTCTTTTTCGGAACGAGACTTAACAATGGGTTTTCTAGTGGACTTAAATCGAAATTTAGTAATCTGTCTTTACATTTATACATTTCTATTGCTTCTAACATATTTAATCTGGAATTACTTGATTGTTTTAATAAATTTACATTGTGAAGTGAGAATTGATGTCCGGTTTGGAAATTATGGAAAGCTATTGCTGATTTATCTGGATTTTGATTTTTTAGATGATAATTATGTTCTTTAAATCTCTTAATTAAATTTCTTTGGGTTTGACCAACGTATAATTTATTACAATTATTACAATTAATTGAATATATGCCAGATTTTTGTAGATCATCGATTTTGGTAAAGGTGTTATTTAAATAAAATTTTAATTTTGTTTCACTGTAATACGCGGCTGTTAGATTAAATTTATTGAATATTTTATTTATTTTGTGGCAAATGGTTGGATTGTATATAAATTTCGCATATTTTCTGTTATTGGTTTCTTTTGACGTATTGAGTTTTGTGCTTTGTTTAATTTTGTGATTGATTTTGTGTCTATTGATGAGTTTATTTATTGTATCTCTATTGTAACCTAGTGATTGTGCAATGTTTTTTATGAATGTTAATTCTTTTGTCCTGTTTTCATTTGATAATGGCAAGTTTATCGCTCTATAAATCATACTGTTGAATGCTGCTAGCTTGTGTTTAATGGGTGATGTTGATGATGCGTGAATGTAGTTGAATGTGTGTGTTGGTTTTCGGTATATGTTGAATTCTAGTGTTTTGTTATTTTTATTTTTAATTATTTGTAAGTCTAAAAAGGGAAGTTTATTGTTATTTTCCATTTCATGAGTGAATGAGATGCTGGGGTACAAACCGTTTAGACTCGACAACAAGCTTTCTATGTCAGTGTTCTTATTGATGATTGCCACTACGTCATCAACGTATCTGAACCAAACTCTCGGGAAGCCAGGTATTGTATTTTTGGCTCTATTTTCTAGGTGGTTAAGAAAAATATTAGCTAAGAAAGGTGAGAGTGGATTACCCATGGCTGTTCCGAATGTTTGTTTATAGAATCTATTGTCGAATTCAAACGTGTTGCATTCCATTACTATCCTCGTTCGCTCAATATATTGTTTAATATTTTCTGTTGGTATTGAATTTTCTAATAATATGTTTTTTAATATATTAATTGTTTCTTCTATCGGAATGCTGGGAAACAGAGCTTCTACGTCAAAAGAAACTAATAATTCATCTGGTTCAATTATTGTTTTTTGTAATTTTGAAGTTAACTCAACGGAATTTTGTATTGAAAAATCGTTTTTAATATTTAATGATTGGAATTGATCTACTAGCCATTTTGCGATGATCGATGATCTACAAAAATCTGGCATATATTCAATTAATTGTAATAATTGTAATAAATTATACGTTGGTCAAACCCAAAGAAATTTAATTAAGAGATTTAAAGAACATAATTATCATCTAAAAAATCAAAATCCAGATAAATCAGCAATAGCTTTCCATAATTTCCAAACCGGACATCAATTCTCACTTCACAATGTAAATTTATTAAAACAATCAAGTAATTCCAGATTAAATATGTTAGAAGCAATAGAAATGTATAAATGTAAAGA